>CM062808.1:903914728-904282411 GCA_031772625.1 Pinus tabuliformis
TAACTACTAAGTACCCTAAAGTACGAAAGTCAAGTTAGGACCTTGACATTACCTCCACCTTCAAAAGTAGTTTTTTCCTCAATGTTGTAGGTGTGGAAATGTTTTTAAAACCATTGTTGGTTCCTAGGTGGTGTCGTCCAACTATGTATCCTTCCACTATAGTATGACTTCTCAATTTCTACATTAGTATAATCAATCTTCTCTTGTGGCCAGTATTAGATCCAACTGTAAACAAATGGAACCATCTTCATTAAGTTCTAAGAGGATAATTTAAACTCAAAATTTTGGACCCATAACCTTATTCCAATAGGACACATGAAAACCTAAGTGAATTTGGAGTGATCCTAAAGATCCAATTGATATGTAACTTGTCCCATGTGTTGGTGAATTTGATAGGGCCCATAAAATTTGGGTGCAATCTTCTAGGAGTGCATGTCTTTAACTACTTATTGGGACAAGCTTGAAGGAACACATTGTGTAGTTCTTCAATATAATTCTTAGAGTGATGTTGAATTTCCTATTGCTTTATTCAATTTTTACCCCAAACCATATTTCGCTTAGATGTGGATAGAATGTTTCTATAATATTGAGTAGATGATCAAGACCTTGAATCTTAGATGTCCCCGTAAATAAGAATCGAATGAAAGAAGTATTTGGCCATAAATGGCTTCATATGATGACATTTTTGTGGCACTACGATAGTGGTATTATATAATAAACAAAGTGTAACAATTAAACCCATTGGTGTCATTAATCGCTATAAAACATTGTATGTTTCCAATCATTTTTTCACCACCTTGAAAGAAAATATTTTTAGGGATGATAGTCAATGTTCATGTTCAACTATGTTCCTTGTAGTTTAACAACTTTTCCCAAAAATTTGCTAGTGAAGGTGGGATCACAATCCCACACAATGAAGGTGGGCATGCCATGTAGCTTAAAAAATGGATTCCTAACGACTTGGGAAACTATGGAGGGCATCAAAGGGTGTGGTGAGCCACAAAGGTGGTTATGTTTAGAGAGTTAGTCAACTACCACCATGATGGCTAATTTGTTGTTTGCTTTTTGTTAGTCCTATTATAAAATACAAGGGAATGTCCAAATAGATGTTGAAGCTAGTAGTCATTGTAATGCTTGGGTATTTTTAATTATTTCAATTATGTTCTTATTTGAAGCTTCACATTTAGTGAAATAAATTATGGATGTTTATGGATGACCTTTTCATGACTTCTTAAAGAAATAATGCTTATTTAAAAGGTTTTCTAGAATAATCACAACTAGGTTTTAATTTCAACATGTCAAACCAACTAATCTGATCCATCACCACAAACGAATGAACTTGTAAAAAAAGTTATGTTTTATATTCTCATTAATATGAATTTATCTCTAAAATCATAAACATATCTAAAATAGGCACGTAAACCCTAATTTCGTAAATTAGTTATAACTTGTACTTTTTATTGTAGTTTTAAAGTTGATTTAGAATAGTCATAGTCTATATGTTTTCTAGCCTATTCTAAAATTTAACTTGCATAGAATCTAGGAGATATTTGTTGGAATTACAAGTTTAAGTTGAAAACTCTCCGCAATCCAGGTTCCTCAGATTTTTTTCAAGGTGTTGAATCCATATATGCAATCAAAAACGAATTTTAAACAATAAATATCAAGATCTAACCAAAACAAAAATTGTCGAATTATGTCCAAAAAAATTTTAGGGTGTCGTATCCTATGTCACAAGGTTCGTCGAACTTTAACCTTGAGGTTCGAATTTTGGCGAACCTTAAAAAAATTTTGAGGTTCGACGAACCTCATCGAACCTCATAGCCATCGATCAAGTCCATAGATCAAAACTCATAACTTCATGTCACAACTCGAGCTTGTAATTTATCCTTGTAGTTTCCATGTCCGTGATATCATTTTTGATGGTTACTAATGCTTATTTCTTACTATTTTATCCTATAATTCGTTTGAAATTAATATATGTATATATATATAGATGAACCCAATGGCGAATCTCATCTGAACCTCATCAAAAAATTCAAACTCAAATCGAACCTAATCATTGTTGAACCCGAACTCGAACCCGAGCCATGTGACATTGGTTGAATCCATATATATGCAATCAAAAAACAATTTTAAACAATAAATATCAAGATCTAACTAAAACAAAAATTGTCGAATTCTCTCCAAAAACTCCAAAATGTATATTGTTTAGACAATGCCATTTGAATATATTTATTTTAAGATAATAATATTTATTTGTACTGCTGATAGGCATGTCTATTTTGGAATTGGAATTTCAAATTTTAATTATAAATCATTATAAAGTGGATGGTAGGGATTCAACCCCCACAGAATATCCTATGATATTATTAGTAGTGTACACAAAACAAA
Organism: Pinus tabuliformis; assembly: GCA_031772625.1. Taxonomy (NCBI): domain Eukaryota; kingdom Viridiplantae; phylum Streptophyta; class Pinopsida; order Pinales; family Pinaceae; genus Pinus; species Pinus tabuliformis. Next base: position 903,917,123 of record CM062808.1, read on the forward strand.
AGTTGAGATTTATCTCCAAAGTAGTTAATAATGTCATTTTTTCCTTTTTAATTAAATTGATTAATTTAAAAAATGTCTTATGAACAAGTATCATATAGAATGAGTTATGGTTTTTTCAGCATGTGGTATTGATAAGCCATGGTATTCACCCATGGTATTGTAACAAAGCTTATTTAAGATTAAGAATCTTCATGGTAAAATGAGGGTGAATATTCATGGTTAAGAATCTTGTTACATGTTTTTTTAAATATATAAACTCTTTATTTTTATTTTTCCAAAGGAAAAAAACCACAATTTCATTCATTAATAGAAATGATAAAATTACATTTTGTACATGCACGTTATGGGCACATTCATATAAAAGGAGTTGGTATGATACCTATATCCATATTAAAACAAAGTATAAAAAGGCATATTTTCAGTAATTATGCATTATGTGGAGGGTAAACAACAATACTTCCTATAATTATGTGTTGACTAAGAACTATGAACATAATAAAACTCATCAAAATTGTTTCAAAACCCATTACATAAAATCAAGTCCTTTCAGCCCCTAAAGGTAAATCCTTGTATGGCCTATGGTAGAAAGTTGTAGTAGTAATACCTCTCACTATTCCATTATCCCCCAATGCCCTTCTTCCATTAACATGCCTTCTTTGGAGAGGTGGTATGCTTATTCCTTTCCTTATAGATGTATGAACATGGGAAGAAATTAAAAGAAATTTTAAGCCAAATTGTTTCTTCCAAAATAGGCATGAGTAAAATATTTTTGTATTCTTGAATGTTATTGAGCCATTTTATTATCAACATGGAGTCCCCATATACTTGGATCTGAGTACATCCCTTAGCTAAAGTGAATAGGAGAAAACTTTTATAGGCTAATATTTCTAACATATTATTAGATCCTAAACCAAAACCCATTTCTACATGATAAATTGTGAATCAGAGAGGAAAAGAATGAATCCCCCTCCACTATTATGCCTAGCCTTATAAGAAGAAAAATCAAAAAATCCCAGGTATAGAGTGATCATGATTTTCTGCAATAATTACCCTTAGCGAGGAAATACCTTTATCTTGAGGGAAGTGTTCTAAGATAGCTAACGCTTCAACAAAAAATCCTTAGGGATAAAAGGTTTATCATGCAATATGCCTTTGTTCCAAACCAACCATACCCCCGAGCATATGATTAATGAAAGAGCTTTGAAATCACAACAAGATAGGTTGGAGATCCAAACCCTCAATGCCCCCTCCAAATATTGTTCAACCCATACCCCAGAGTGACCTATGACTTGTTAGAAAACATGCCATACCTGCTGATCAAATGGACAAGTCATGAAGAAGTGCTTTGTATTTTATTTGTCATTTTCACACAAGAAACACCAGCTAAGTCCTATAAAAAATATTTTCGGAAGAATATCCCGAGTGGGGACTTTATTTTCCAGAAAGCACCACATGAAAATTTTTTATTATGCATGGCACTTAGCTTTCCATAATTCCTTCCACCGCCACTTGGTAACAACATCATCTTTGACTACCATAGAAGAGATTTATCTGAGCTTAGGGGTATAAGATCAAAACAGAGAGATGATCTGATAAAATTCATCTTATTTATCTGTCAAGTAAATGTGCTCAGTTGATATGACATTTATGCATTCATTCCATACCTTTTTAAAGCCCCTTCCAGTCCCTAATCCTTATATGAAAGCTATCCTTGGCTCCATATCATTTTAACAGTTGGATTAGTAATGTGGGAGATTTTAGAGACACCTATGTCTCTCAAGTGGTCATGAATATATTTTCTCGCAACTTGTCCACCCTCCTAATCCAATCTTCTAATGAACTTGGAGCAAAGTATTTTTTAGTGACAATGGTTGACCATAAGCTCTGATTTGAATTCAATCTCGACCCATATTTAACAACCAGGGCTTTAGAGAACAATAATATATTATTTAAGCCCCATACTCCTAAGATCTTAGGGATAACTTGTAAAATTTCCCACTGTAGATCACTTGATAATGCAATATACTAAAGCAAAATACTTGATCTACTTCTACAAACAAACTTGTGGAAGCTTAATCAATTTTGAGCAAGATCAAATAGAACACATATAATAGAGAATGAGAAATCAATCACACATGAACACAAAAGAATACTCTAGGGAAAGCCTCAGCTAAAAACCTCGGTCTTTGTATTATCATACAAGTGGAAATATGTCTGGATTACACAAATATTTAGCTCACAAGCTATCCAGCTCTCAGTACAATCCCTCAATGCTACTCATAGACTAAATAGACACAACATATGCCTTCATCTAGTCCTCCAAGCCTCCTATTTCCTTGTGCAATTTCTCTTGGGTCCTCTGGCTGCCACATGCGTGAATTTACCTCTCACACAACTCACCAAAGTCATAAGTAATTGTGCAATCTCCAAGGAATGAATTCCTTCTGCATGCAAGAGATATCCTCAATGTAATATTCCTGCAATTGAAGTGCAATAGTTACATGCATGCATGCATTAACTAACCGAACTCACAATCAGTTCCACAAACTGTTTAAACTAATCTAACTGGACTTAACTTAGTTAACTGAACTAACTAATTACAACTCAAAGTATAACTCATCCTGATCTCCTTAATCAAGGGATAACTTCCTCAATCAAAGGGGAAACTGTTGCATGTCTTCACATAGACTTCATGTTTGATTTTCTACAACTAATTAACTCAAGATGAATTAATTAATTATTTTTCAAACAGCTGCTAAAATCAAATTCGAATTTTAATTCTCAATTTTAGTTCAGGGACTAACTAAAATTTGAATGTATCCTGAAATGCTATTTATAGCAGTGCTATTTTTAGCACTTCTATTTTTAGCATTTCTTGTTGCTATTTTCAACACTCCCTCTCAACAAGAAAGGGATTATCTGTCACCCCAATCCTGTCTCTGTGGAACTCGAACTTGCATTTTGACAATGCCTTAGTCAAAATATTTTCATCATGTTCCTTATTTGAAACATACAGCAACAACTTGATCCTCTTCACCACACAGTCTCGAAGATGATGATACCATATATCGATGTGCTTGGACCTGTCATGAAATATAGGATTCTCAGAGAGTTTGATACAACTCTGAATATTGCAATAGATCACAGTTGGATCCATCCTCTGACCAAACAATCCAACTAGAATCTTCTGCATCCAAATGGCCTCACATGTTGCTTGACTGGCAGCCATGTATTCAGCCTCTGCTGAGCTAAGTGCAACTGACCTCTGTTTCCTGCTGTACCAAGAAACTGCAGTTGAACCAAGGTTGAAGATTCCTCCTGAAGTGCTCTTCCGATCTGATGGACTCCCTGCCCAATCTGCATCTATGAAGCCCTAAAGCTTCACTCCCTCTGTCTGTTTGTACCAAAATCCATACTGATATGTGCCTCTAAGGTATCTTAGCACATGCTTCGATGCCTTCCAAAACAACATGGTAGGCTGAACCATAGCTTGACTCAGCTAGTTCACCGCAAAGCACAAATTTGGTCGTGTGTTCACTAGATACATCAATGAACCCACAAGTTGCCAATAAACAGTAGCAGCTACTACGTCACCTGAAGTATCATCCTCCTTCCTCTAGTTACGAGCTAGAGGAGTCTGCATGGGTTTGCATTTCTCCATGTGGAATCACCTGAGTATCTCATTGGCATACTTTCCTTGAGACACAAACACTTCCCCATCCTTCTGCCACACTTCCATGCCTAGAAAGTAGTGCATAAGACCCATGTATTTCATCTTGAACTCTCTTGAAATGTCCTCATTGCAAGACTTGATCAATTGATCATCACTTGTCAATATCAGATCATCAACATAAAGAAAAATGATCAATGGATTACCTTCTACCATGATGTGGTAAATGTTCGCATCTGCTTCATTCTTGGTGAAGCCCAACCCAGTGAAATAGTTTTCGATCCTAGTGTACCAAGCACAAGGTGCTTGCTTCAACCCGTACAAAGCCCTCTTGAGTCGGCACACATGCGACTCACAATCGAAGTTCTCAAAACCTTTCGGTTGCTCAATATACACCTCTTCCTCAATCTTGCCATTGAGGAACACAGTCTTCACATCCATCTAATGGATCTTCCAACCCATCTGAGCTGATAGTGCCAACATCGATATGATAGATGAGTACCTTGGTACAGGAGAAAAAGTCTCATCGTAGTCGATCCCCTCAACCTGTGAGAAACCACGGGAAACAAACCTTGCCTTATGTTTCTCAACACTTCCATCAGCTGCTTGCTTTACCTTGTAAAGCCATTGGGAACTCACTACTGACTTGTCCTCTGGTCTTGGGACAACATCCAAAACACTATTCCAAACGATGGAGTCATACTCCTCCACCATAGCATCAACCCAGACTGGTTGTTGCACTGCTTCCTTAAATGAAGAAGGTTTGATCTCTACACACTCCCCAACTAGGGCCATGTAACTAGTGTACTGCTTGGGTGACCTCCTCTGTCTGTGCTGAGAAGATGGATGTCCCACATTCTTTCTCGCATCCAGCATCAACCTGTCAGCTTCCCTTGAGAGTTTTCGCCCATCTCTAGAAGACTCCGCATGAGTGGATGTCTCCACTCCCGGATCCTCTGCATGCGGCTGCTCTGCATTAGTCTAAGGCTCCTCCTCCTTAGGCTGCATGGCTTTCTACTCATTGAACTTAAGATCTCTGCGTACCACTGTCCTCTAACTAGTAGGCAAGAACACCCGATAGTTGTGGGGTGTATCAATGTACCCCACAAGTATCCCCAACTCAGTTGTTGGATCTATCTTCTTCTAGGCATCTTTGGTCACATGGTAATAAACCGATGATCCAAAGATCTTAAAGTGACTCACATTTGGTCTCTTCCCGGAAAAGGCCTCCATTGGTGTCTTCATTTCCAGTATACGATGCAGGCTTCTGTTCTGCAAGTATACTGTTGTATTGCATGCCTCAGCTCACAAATGAAGTGGTAGGCTTTGGTCATGCAACATCGCTCGAGCATAGAAGTCCTTAAACTGTTGGGACACATACTCTCCACCATTGTCGCTACACAAGGCCCTTATTTTCTTTCCAGATTCTTTCTCTACCAAGGCTTTGAACTCACAAAACCTTGAGAAGGTTTAATCCTTCTTCTACATAAAGTAGATCCAACATCTACGAGAAAAATCATCAATAAAAATAACATAGTACCTTTGTTTAGTGGTGGAGGCTGTAGAGAATGGTCCACACACATTTGTATGAACTCACTCCAGGATTTCTCCAACTCTACTATCTCGATCCTGAAAGTAATATTTCGCATACTTACCTAAGGTACAACCTTTGCATGTATCCATTTGCTCCAGTTTTACCTTGGGAAGTTTGGTAGAAATCTACTGCATGATCTTCAAGGCCCCATGGTGCAAGTGGCCCAATCTTCTATGCCATAGCTCGCCAACATCTTGGCTCTGCACCAACTCTGCTTTGGAACTCAATGCAGCACAGTCATCTACCTCTAGCTTGTAGAGATTCTTTACTCAAATTCCAATCCTCTTGGTCTGTCCAGTGCCGATATGCCTCAGCAATGCCTTTCGTTTACTAAAGACTACATCATAGCCTTTGTCTTCCAACATAGTGACAGACACAAGATTCTTCTTCAGACCCGGCACATACTTTACATCAATCAGGGTGAGAGGAGCTCCATGCTTCCTCTGAAACACAACCGTACCTTCACTTGAAACACAGTACTTTCCATCATCGCCCATCTCGATCTACATATGGAGGTCCTTCTCCTCCAAGGTACTGAAAAGATTCTTGTCGCCGGTCAAGTGGAATGAAGCTCCACTGTCCAGGTACCAAACACACCCCACCATCGATGAAACCATACATGTGATGAGGGTGAAATCCAATTTGAACTGTGAGGCTAGTGCCTCACCATCTGATCCCTTCGAGGATCCCTTCTTGGATTTCTTCTGTGGACAATTCGTAGCATAATGGCCCACCTCATGACAATGAAAGCATCTCACTTTCGATTTGTCAATCTTCTTCCCACCATGGGAAGAACTGGATTTGGAATGGGATGCATTCCCTTTCCCTTTCCTCACCTTCCTCACTAAGGATAGATTTTCTTCATCATCTTGCTTTGATGAAGATCCATCTCTGGTGCTTCTCCTTATCTCCTCCTGCATCAGATCCGACCAAAGTCATTCCCAATCTGGCAGTTTCTCTCTTCCATTTACCAAGTCTTGGTAGCTATTCCAGCTCTTAGGAAGACCAAGGAGATCAAGACTCACCATGTCATCATCGGTTGTCGTGATCCCTACACTTCCAAGCTCATCCATGTAGGTGGTGAGCTTGTTCATATATGTAGAGATCGTGTCGCCCTTTTCATACTTGATATTCCGAAGCTTGTCTTTCAGCACCAACTTCCTATGATTGTTGTTGTTCTGATATAGATCCTTCAATGTTTTCCACATTGAAAATGATGTCTCCTTCCCATGGAGAATCGAGACTATGTGGTCTCGAACTCCCTCCAGAAGAATTATCCTCGCTCTAGCCACACATTTCTTCCATTCTGCCAATTCTTGGGCATTAGCAGTTGCTAGCTTGGGGACTTCTTGATCAATGAAGTCCTTCAAACCGTTGTCCTCTAATACCGCTTCCATGCAATCCTTCCAGGCTATATAATTTGAGCTGCCATCAAGGGCATACTAGAGTCTCAAACCGTTGAACGCCATTGGTGAAATTTGAGATGTGATAAGAATTCGAATTCTATAATTAGCAACTTCAAACTTCGAACTCCTCCCTTCTTTGTATACTATTCATCGCTTTGGTCACCTTTTCTCTGATACTATTGGGTAGCAGATCCCCCCATAGCAGGTTTTTGGGGCTTAAAGCAGATTTTTGGTTAATGTAATGTAAAGACCCCACAAAATGCAAGTGCGAAGCACGAGAGTCTAGGGTTGTCCGCCCTAAAATATTATAATTTAATATAGAATGTTTCAGCCTACCCATGGTCCGCAAACCATGGGAATGTATAAATAGAGTGAGGCTCTAAGTGTAGAAGTCAGTTTTTGGTTAGTCTTGATCCTAAGTGTTATGCGTGTTTGAATAAGGAATTCGCTTCGAGTCTGTAAGTCTGAATCTTGGGTTGTAGTAGGAATAGGAAGAGGCTATGCAACTATGTGCACAGAGGCCTGGTAGAATCCGCAACTGTGTGCGCGGACCCCTACAGCTGAGTGCATAGGGCGGAGTTGGGATTGTATTGGAACAGAGGATTAATAAAAGATATGTTGATTCTGAAATATTGTGCATATGTTCGTAGATATGTGTCTTTATGCTTCTGTTATATCTTTATGCATCTCTTTACAACTTATTATTGCGCGCACTTGTTATAAATGTTGGATGATTAATGAGAACACTGGGCCCAAAAAATTAAGTCAGATCTATAATAATAACACAGTAAGGACAAGGGATCTAGACAATGCCTCTTCATGTTATTTACAGAGCTACGTGAAGATTAGACAGCTGCACGGAGCAGTGCAAGCGCACAGGATTGGTTCGCAAACTTCCCAGCCTTCATCAAGACATCCCTAGGGTGCAGAAACCTGGTTCCAGCACCCTCCCATACTACCTGGGATGAGACCTCAGTCTGCACTCTACGGACTGTTGCTGAAAGGGCTAATAGTTTTGGGATTTGTTTGGCTAAATCACTTTTGTACCTGGGTTAGGCCCCAACAAGCCAACAAATGGTTCCATTACCAAGACTGGGATCTGCCTAAGGGTTGTCTGGTGTCGGAACACTGGAATCCTACGAAGAAGGAAATTGAAGATTTGTTGGATCAGAAGCTTCACGAGTTCGTGACACGGGAAAACATAACTCTGCAGATATCCGAGAAGAGGTGGCTGGATCGCTACGTATATATGAAAATCCACGAGATCTTCTTTATGTCCTTCTCTTCAGAGCTGTATGATTGGATCACGAGGTTAGCCGACAGCTAGGGAAGGTATAAGCTCGATCAACCGATAGTGTGGACTCTGGAGTTAGTGCGCAGACTAGAGGCATCAAAAGATAAGATCGTGCGGGTCGTGGACCATTGGCTCAACTGGATAATAGGGGGATTTATAATTGAGTTCGCGGTAGACACGACCGTGAGCTATAGAGAAGTAGAACGACATTTTCTTAAGGGACCGTGACGTACGTACATCAAACCCCTGAATACTTGGATTAAGATGTTGTTATGTGAAAAGCATATTATGCAAATACATTGATGTTTGGAACAACATGGAGTGGAAATAACTACAAAGGTATCGAAGGATTAGGAAACAGTCCCTTAATTTCACATTCGCAAGAGAGTGAGGAAGAGTGCGCTCTGGTTTCTCCGAGAAGTGCGGACAGTTTGATAAGGTAGCGCATTCCACAGTTATCACCTCCACTTACGCCATCACCCGCTTCACCTACTTCACCTCCATCTTCACCCACCCCACCTCCTCCACCCGCACAGTTCAGCATGGCGAGTGCGATCAAGTTACCCGTATTCAGAGGAGTAGGGAATGAGGATCCGGACCAGTTCTGGTTCGTGGTAAGAGCAGTGTGGAAAGCACAAGGGGTCATGGATGACAACATTAAGAAGGCCACATTGGTGAGTGCACTGTAGGATCGCGCGCTAACATGGTATATCAAGCACTCGAATGATCACCCAAATGTAGGAATAGCGGAGATCCAGAATGCACTGAATAGAGAATTTAGCTGGCCGAAATCAGAGACACAGTCAATCATCGGATTTAAAGAGATCGCAATGCTTCCAGGAAAGACCCCCTAGGATCTAGATCAGAGGCTGAAGAGTATGATCCATGAGGCTAATATGACGCTAATGGATGTGCAGCACCACGCATGGTTTGTGGTGTCTTTGACACCACATCTGAGGATGGCGATGTCACAGCAGAAGCTTTCAACCCAGGCCGAAGCATTGGAAATGGCAATGAGGTTGCAAGAAACACCGATACAGGATCTGGGATTAGGAGTTCAACAAATCCACGCGCAGCTTCATAATCTCTGCCTAGAAATGCAAAGCTTGAAGCAGGATAGGGTACCCTGGCCCGAGGCGCGCGAGGAAGTGTGGTGCATAAAATTTAAAGGCCAGTGCCAGGAGGGGGACTAATGCCGTTGAGACCAGAGGCACAGGCAGGGCCAAGTGCAGCACCCATGCTCTGGTGCGCGATCTGTCAGATAGGATGAAAGCAAACGACATATAACTATCACTTGTTGCAGAAGTATACACAGACCCCCCAGCAATTATTTTGTAATTTTTGTAGATCGGTGGGCCACAACGAGCGTACTTGTTAGAGCTATGAGTTAATGATGGATCGAACCCCAACCTATCGAATGCAGATAGAAACGCGAACCCTCGACCAAGTGGCAGGAATGGCACGTGGTGGATTTCAAGGGCGAGGTCGAGGACGAGGGGGAATGGGGCCAGGAAGGGGCCGCAAACAATTAGTCTGTTATGATTGCGGAGGACCAGGGCACTACGCCCGCGATTGTACCAACCCGATGAGACTATCTTGTTCATACTATGCTCAATTCAATCATGAAGTAGTAGATTTTCCTACGTTTATCACGGAAATGCGCAAGAAAGGGGTACTTCAGCCTACTCCGATGCAAAATATTCAAATGATGAGGTCTGAATTGCATGAATAAGACCCCAATGTGAATATGGTGCTTTGAAGTGGCATGACTACAGGGGAAGATAAGGGGAAGCAGCCTGAGGAAGATTAATGGGTTCGCAAAGCACCTACAAAGGAACCTGAGTTTGACTTGGAACGCGCAAAGTAGATGTTTATGGAAGCTAAGAAGAGCTTCACAGAGGCTTCTACTTCAAGTAGTAAGGATCAACTAGAGCCAGGAATGGATCCTTCTATTCTTACTACCTTTTTAGAGACATGCATGAAACTATTGCGTGATAATAAGGCAGTTAAAGGACTACAGGAGTTAATAACTAGGTGCGCAGGGTTAGGTGAACCGCGCGTAGTCCGGAAACTAGGAAAGCATACATTGCGCATCGGGAGGGAAATGAGATTAACGGCGCAGATTGGCGAATATGAAATGGATCAGGTAATCCTAGACCTGGGTTCGGACACGAATTTGTTACCAAAGCAGACATGGGAACGCATGGGTAGGCCCACGTTACAGTGGTCCCCTATTCAATTACGAATGGCAAACCAACAAAAGATCTTGCCCATGGGGAGGTTACAAGGGGTAACAGTGGATATCGAAGGTGCGAGCACGCAGACGAACTTTGAGGTAATAGAGATTGTGGATGACAACAACCCTTACCCCGCATTGCTAGGAATAGACTGGGCCACTGATATGAATGGAGTCATCAACCTGAAGAAGTGGAAGATGATATTCGAGAAAAGGTCTCTACGCATAGTAGTTTTGCTAGATCTAGCCGAAGGAGCGCGCTACACTGAACCTGTGCGTGACGATGACAGTGATGATGAGTTAGATTGCATTTACTAGATAATGGTGCAATACCAGGATCAGGTGAACCCGAATGCAGATGGGAGAATCTCATGGGAGTGCAACAGTTCCTTTAACTCAGATTCAAATGAAGAAATAGAAAACTGGAAGAACCTGTTACACGAAGTAACAACGCTAAATTGCAACATGATGATTAGATCACTATGGTGTGTGACGACCAAAGCAAGGGAAATGCCAACATATGATGGGGTAACAGGAGTGGATGAATTCTTAGACAAATTTGAAAGTTCAGTACCAAAACAGCAGCAGTACGGTGCACTAGAATGGGTGTTGCACGCGACACCCGCATGATGGTGGAATACACACCAGAAGAATATTGGAAATTGGCGCGAATATAGAAGACGGATGTGCTTATGATTTGGAAGTCCCCAGCAATGAACATGAGCTGAGCATCCAAGACGAAGCAGTTTGTGCGCCCACTTGTGTCAATGGGTGCAGATGTGTACTGTACAAGCACCTCCCAGACTAAGGATAGAAAATCACAACCCAACGCAGTAACAGGGAAGGCGACGCACTCCACAAATTTTTCGCGACGAAGCATTCAAAAAGCTATGCGGAATCATGAACAGAGTTCACCAGGTGAGACAAACTGACTAGGACCTACGCGTACTAGCGGTTCGATGGGCCTATAGGACCATAAGCAAAACCCAAAGCGTGGAAATGACCCCACCACTGACAAGAAGATATGAAACCAGGAGAGTAGAGAAGAATCCCTAGACCACAACTCCTGCAGTTGGGACAGGACACAAGGACTTTGGTAAAGGACTTAAGCAATTACAGGAAGCCATTCGATGAGGGAGCTTGAAACTTCGCGAACTCGACAAAGATTGGGCACGGCTGAGGAAGAAAAGCATGACATTGGATGAAGAAATCAGTGAACTAGAAACCGAAGTCATGCAAGCGGGGCGCGAGAAACTAAGCACGATGGGACAAAGTCTGGACAGCCCTACTACTGCATTAGAAGAAGTTGCGACCCTACTACCATGGCTGCGACTGTTGATCTGAAAATGAGATCTTAGACTAATATTAAGGTATTACAGACTCATGTGCATGGATTTTCCTACATTACTTATGCAACGGATCGATAATATTGCGAATAATATAGATAGTGAAGCAGTTAAAGAAACATAATAGACAAACACACATAACACAGCAAGTTTAATATGGAGTTCACCCAAAACTCCTGGGCTATGTCTCCTGGTCCAGCCTTCAGTGGTGACCTCTCTATTCTGTCTTCAAGAGCAGAGTTTTACAAAATGTGAGCTCAAATTGAGTCTCAACATAACAGGAACAAATAATAGGGGTTTTCTTGAATCCCTCAAGTCTTACTGAGTACACAGACTCTCCCTCTCGCTTTCTGTCTCTGTCTTCTCTCTCTCTCAACACTACTTGCCTCTGTCTTTTTCATTCTGTGGCTTTTAAGCCAATCGATGTTTTCTATTTGTTTCCTCTTCTGGGCACTCTGGCTCCCAACCTTTGTCCGCTCAAATCCCCCTCTGAGCATTAGCAATCATTGCTAAATGCCTTTAGGGATGTTGGCCACTTGTTCTATAACGGAAGGGACCATTGCGCCTTTGAAATCCCAAAAATGGTCATTCTCTATTTACACAGAGAAATACTCTAAAACACGAGAAAATCTTCCCAAATGAAGTCTATCGGATCTGAAATATTATCAATTCTGCCTTATAACTCCATCGGGTATACCTTTATATCACTATCACATGTCCACTATTGATCTGAGTGATCTTGATCCAACGGTTGAGATTCATTTTGGGCAGCTTATGCGTACGGGGATTAACCACCCGAAAATGGTGGTTTTCTCTCTTCGGCGCCTAGCCACGTGTCAGCCAGTGGATGGGATCGGGAGGAGCCCGTCCAATACCACTTACTGCCTAAGGCCTGCCCGAAATCCCGCTCATTACGGAACTATATATATATATATATATCTGCATGTATAAACCCTTTCAGGCCCGGATCCATCGCATCAGGCTTATCCCCTTTGCATTTCGTTTATTTGGCGAGAATGCGAAATACACAAAAAAATGTTGTTTTCCAGATCTCAAAATATGTTGAATATCATCTATAACCCCATCGGGTCTGGCTATCGCGAGTCATCTTTATATTGACCCCGCTTCGTTGTATTACTTCGATGCAATATTGCGATGCGATTGATCACAATTGCATATCGCATAGACCTCGGGCAGTTTGTAAGCGCTCCTTTGTAATCTGTCGATTGAGATATTGCGATGTAACCTGGGTCATTAATCTGTGCACTTGATCGACAGTCCTTATTGACCCACACTGATCACTATCGCATATTTCATATGGCAGCCTCCAATAGCCTCCATCGATTGTGATATGCCGATCGGATCTGGACCGTTGATCGGCCAGATCCGACGGCTCCTGTGCGTCATTCCTTTGACCTCCGATAGGCCTGTTTTCCATTGTTTCTTCATGTTTTTCGCTCTCAATAGTGTTTCCACCATTTTGTGAAGGTTTTCCTTTTGCGATAGTTTTGATTTTTGAAGACTTAGAGGGTTTTTAGGATCCATTTTGGATCACACCTTCCCACTGAAAAAGCTTTTGGACCACCAAAAGTTGGTTTTTAAGCATCGGTCAAGTGAGGATATAGCTTCCTCACATGTACAATCTCTATCCATCTTGCACCACTTGGTTTTGAACCTTTGAGTCCAATTCTCAGGTACTCAACATCCCCTCTGCACGTAGTTCTCACCTTCCTGTCCAGAACTGTATCTTCCTGCAACTCATTGAGATATTCAGGCAATAGATCATCAATAGAAGGCAACTAACTTTGCTCTTCGGGATCTTCAACCAATGAAGGTTCATATAGTCTCAAGTTCTCTGCATTAATGACTGAATAGATATGCATATAAGCTGGCAAATAAAGGCGAAAAGCATTTTCACCAATTTTCTCAAGTATCTTGAAAGGCCCATACCTTATTGGTTTCAGCTTCTTACCTTCACCTTGCATTCTGTCTTTGCTGATGTACAACTAGACTTGATCACCAATTTGGAAGTTATGCTTAATTCGACGCTTGTCATGCAATGCCTTGTACTTAGCCTGGTGAATTTCTTGGATCTGTTCAATGAGATTAGTTTCTTTTTCCACATCACTGTGTCCATCAACTACTATGTCTTTTCCAAAGACAAAATCCAAGGGAGACCTTGGTGTAAACCAAAACAAGTCTCAAAAGGAGATCTCTGTGTAGAAGAGTGCTTGGCATGGTTGTAAGCATGTTGCACATAACACAAATGTTCATCCAAAAGCTTGGGATGCTTGCTGCAATAGCCCCTGAGCAACTGGATCACTGTCCTGTTGACCACCTCTGTTTGGCCATCTATTTGTGGATGAAATGTTGTGCTCTTCTTCAATCTAGTGTCCATCAACTCCCATAGACTAGACCAAAACTTCCCAACAAATCAGGAATCTTGATTAGATACAATGGAAGTGGGTAAGCCAAAATGAACCCATACATGCTGAAAGAACAACTTTGTTGCTTGTTAAGTTGTAATCTGCTTATTACAAGGTATTAAAATACACATTTTGCTAAACCTGTCCATAATAACATATAATTAATCATGACCTTGTTGGAAATGAATATCATGTACTATTTCCCTTTTGGGTGGCAGACTTTAGGTTCTTGAAATAGGATATCATATTCTAAAACAACTTTATCTAAATCAGCTTTCTGTTTAGCATCACAGCCTTCAAATACATTGGTTTTATCAGGGTTCTTTTCCTTTACAATGATTAGTAAAAATTGCTTGCATGAATTTACAATTCTTTTCCTCTACCCTGAGTTAATGAGAGTGTAGTTATTTTTGAGCTGATGAGCTCTTACAATATATTCTATTCCATCTTTTGTGAGTTGATACTTATTTTCAGTTCTATAGAAAATGGCTTTTCTATCATACAAGTAAGGACTTCCTAAAACAATACCACATATATCCAAGGGAACTATATCTAACTCAACTTCATCTACAAAAGTTGACCCAATAGCAAACCTAAGTTTACATTGTCTGGTCACTTGTAGCTTTGCTTTATCACATACCCAACCTAATGGATATGGCCTCAACAAGTTCTCCTTTTCTTTGTTTGAGCTTTGACATAGTTAGCATTCAACAATCCAACACAAGCTTGTCTAACCTTAGAAAACCTAAAGCTCTGATACCACTTGATCTGAAAATGAGATCTTAGACTAATATTAAGGTCTTACAGACTCATGTGCGTGGATTTGCCTACATTACTTATGCAACATATAGATAAGATTGCAAATAATATAGACAGTGAAGCAGTTAAAGAAACATAATAGACAAACACACATAACACAGCAAGTTTAATATGGAGTTCACCCAAAACTCTTGGGCTATGTCTCCTGGTCCAACCTTCAGTGGTGACCTCTCTATTATGTCTTCAAGAGTAGAGTTTTACAAAATGTGAGCTCAAATTGAGTCTCAACATAACAGGAACAAATAATAGGGGTTTGCTTGAATCCCTCAAGTCTTACTGAGTACACAGACTCTCCCTCTCGCTTTTTGTCTCTGTCTTCTCTCTGTCTCAGCACTGCTTGCCTCTATCTCTATCATTCTGTGGCTTTTAAGCCAATCGACGCTGTCTGTTCATTTCCTCTTCTAGGCTCTCTGGCTCCTGGCCTTTGTCTGCTCAAATCCCCCTCTGAGCGTTAGAAATCATTGCTAAATGCCTTCATGGATGGTGGCCACCTGTTCTGTAACGGAAGGGACCATTACGCCTTTGAAATCCCAAAAATGATTGTTCTCTGTTTACACAAAGAAATACTCTAAAACACGGGAAAATTCGCCCAAATGCAGTCTATCGGATCTGAAATATTATCAATTCCGCCTTATAACTTCATCGGGTCCGCCTTTATATCACTATCACATGTCCACCATTGATCTGAGTGATCTTGATCCAACGGTTGAGATTCATTTTGGACGGCTTATGCGTACGGGGATTAACCGCCCGAAAAGGGTGGTTTTCTCTCTCTGGTGCCTAGCCACGTGTCGGCCAGTGGATGGGATCGGGGGGAGCCCGTCCAATACCATTTACCGCCTAAGGCCCTCCTGAAATCCTGCTCATTACGGAACTCAAAATATATATATCTACATGTATAAACCCTTTCGGGTCCGGATTCATCTAATCGGGTGTATTCACTTTGTATTTCGTTTAATTGGCGAGAATGCAAAATACACAGAAAAATGTTGTTTTCTGAATCTCAAAATATGTTAAATATCATCTATAACCCCATCGGGTTCGGCTATCGTGAGTCATATTTATATCAGCCCCGCTTCATTGTATTACTTCGATGCGATATTGTGATGCGATTGATTGCAATCGCATATCGCATAGACCCCGGGCCGTTTGTAAGTGCTCCTTTGTAATATGTTGATTGTGATATTGCAATGTAACCTGCATCGTCGATCCGCATGCTTGATTGATGGTCCTTGTTGACCTACACTGATCGTTATCGCATATTTCATATGGTAGCCTTCAATAACCTTTGATAGCCTCCAATAGCCTCCGCCGATTTCGATATGCCAATCGGATCTGGACCGTTGATCCGCTAGATCCGACAGCTCCTGTGCATCGTTCCTTTGACCTCCGATAGGCCTATTTTCCACTATTTCTTCATGTTTTTCGCTCCCGATAGTGTTTTCTGCCATTTTGTGAAGGTTTTCCTTTTGCGATAGTTTTGATTTTTGAAGACTTAGATGGTTTTTAGGATCCATTTTGGATCAACCACACCTTACTAAACAGGGGAGCATACCATACAAAGAAGAACGTGACGCACTAACAGACGCAAGGATAGTTGAAGGGTGCCTGTGGCCCGGGATAGCAGGAAAATTGAAGCCTCGCATCGAGGGTGCAACCACCTGACTATCTGTAGGAAGCATAGTCTCAACGCTCCAAGCAGTTGAAAGAGAGCACGGGACTATAAACAAGTTTGTAGGAGAGCTGTGCGGGAAGGAGGTTATGTGCAGGATCAGTATGTCACAAGGGTCGCAATCGCATATAAGGGGCTGCACTGCTGCACAGGTTGGTTGGAAGGTGACCATTGATGTCACTGTTCATAACAAGAGGTCCAATTTAAGGTAGAAAGGAGCGAGCGGCAGGCCATTAAGACCGGAATTAAGAGCTAGATTTGGGACGATCTACTGCCAAGAAGGTATTAATGACTCAGAAGTGGAGGGAATGGTTGAATTCAAATTCAAACGATCTTATAAAATCCCTTGGGGTAGCCTCAAGGCAACACTTGGTTGTTTAAGATTTGAGCCAGTATAGAGCATTGAGCACCAAGCTACCTTGCCACCCGTGAGTACGTGACCGAATGGATCCAATGTAGAAATGATGACGATTGTGAGAACCAGAGTGCGATTCGCGAAAGTTACCCCAGAGCCCCATGTGACCCAGGAGGAGCCTGGAGAGGCGGCAGCTGCACCAGAGGTTCCAAAGTCCCCATGCACGCTGCGACCACAGAAAGACAAGCAGACAATGGGGCCAGTCCGGGTATCACCACAAAACCCACGGTTTAGTAAATTATCAATGGCAGAGAAGGGAAAAGTTTTCACCTTTGAAACAGATGAGGAGGAGGAAGATTTGCAAGCCCTGATCGCCCAAATTGAAGCACAGGACAATGAGGCGGAGAAGTCCTTCCAAGTACCTTCGGCGATAAAGTTACCCCCCTACATCCCCCCATGGAAGGGGACAGCCAAGATACCGAAGGACCTAGAGGCCATGAAGAGTGTGCTCCAGACCTCGCTTCTTCCGGATGAAATTAGGTTTGAAGGTCCGTCGTTGGGATGGGTACCTAATATAACGTTTGAAGACTGGGACCTTGTCGGGTCCCTATAATACTAGTGATTACCCCATTACTATTTTATTTATACCCCTTATTTATATTGTTGTGCCCCTATTACCCCCATGTTGTTATTTCTGTGCCCCATAGAATCCCTCTATTGTTATTTTTATGTCTTTATATTATTATTGTTAGGTCGATTGGATTATATTGTGACTCCTTAGACTCCTATATATAGAAAGGAGGTTTTGTCATTTGTATCATCCAAGAATTGTTCATTTATGTAATGTAAAGGAGGTTGCCCCCTCAAAGAGGCTAAATTCTAAGGCGTGGATCTCTCTTTTCTATCTTTTTGTGAGCTGGTTTCATAACATTTGGTATCAGAGCTTTGGATTCCAGGGTTTCGCTGCTCCAAACAGGTCATCGTGGCATTTTCGCTATAACTTTTTTCTGTGACATTTCAAAAGTCGCAAAAAAACCATTTGAGAAGAAATCGCGCTGAACCTTGGGTCCGAATTTCAGAGCTTTTCGTGCGATATTTTCAGAGATATGATCTGAGGAAGTTGGTCCTTTTGCAGACTCCTGAATTACATTCAAAACAGGTGACTTGGGGGAAATCGTCATAACTTTCTTTCTGGGGATCGGATTGAAATTTCATAAGAAGGTACAGAAAGAGGACAGACTGTAGTTTCTTGTATGTGTGTTTCAGATTCAGAGGTTGAAACAGTGACTCGTGGCACATCATACAAGTTCACTCTACTGAACTAGTCTAAAAGCAAGTCACTGTGGGAGATTTCACATAACTCTTCCTTGGAGAATCCAATTTGGGTCAGACTTGTGGCATTGGAAAGAGGACACAGAAGGCTACTACAGGTCGCAATTTCAGAACTAGATGATCTGAAATTACAGAGATACATCAGATTCAATATCAGGCTTCTATAAAGTGAAAAAAAGGTGTGTAGATTTTTTTAAATTTTTGTGTAAGCTTGGTTTAACGGAATTCAAAGGGCATAGTAAAGCATTATTATCGGTAACTGATGCCCCGAGGAAAAAAATGCAAACACCTAGTAAGGAACCTGAAAGCTCTAGCATGACTCATGAAGAAGAGGAAGAAATGCTACATGATATATCAAAATTACAAGAACAAGTGCAACAAATGTCATGCTCACAAAAGCTAACAGAAGCTAAGATAAGTGGCGTGGAATCTAAGATAAATGGGGTGGAATCTAAGATAAATGGCGTGGAAGCTAATATGGACGATTTGAAGATAGATTTTAAGACAGATTTGAAGAAAGACATGGCAAATTTGAAGACAGATTTGAAGACAGACATGGCAGATTTGAAGACAGATTTGACAAATTTTCTACAAGAGATACTTACTAATGGTGAAAAGGTTGTAAAGGAAACTCATGATGTGAACAAAAGTAATGTTAATCATGATTCCATAGATTCTAATGTTGGATCGAAGACCCACCATATTCCAAAAATCGATATGAGGAAGTTTGATGGCAAGGATCCCGCCACATGGATATTACAGATGGAGCAGTTCTTTGATCTCAATAATGTGCAAAACACACAAAAGGTACGTATGGCAACTTTATATTTGGAACCAAATCAGTTTGTATGGTATCAATGGCTTTGCTCTCGTAAAAAATTTATCACTTGGGCAATTTTTACGGAAGAATTGATAGCACATTATGAAGATACAAAAAGCAACACTTTTTTTAGCCAATTGATAAGTCTCAAACAAAAGGGTTCAGTAATGGAGCACATTGAGGAGTTCCAAAAATTGAACATAAGGGTAAAAGATATTCCAGAGGAGCATAGGATTGATGTGTTCATAGGGTCTTTAAAGGATAATATCCAACATGATGTTCGCCTTTGGGAACCTGATTCATTAGAGAAGGCATTCAGGTTAGCAAGAAAAATGGAAAGCAAAATTATGGCAACCAGGAAGCATACCACTCACAACTATAAAGATGGAAGTGTTGTTGCCCCTAGTCTTCCACAACCTATAAGGTTGACACCACAACAATTGGAAGAAAAAAGAGCAAAAGGGCTTTGTTACAGTTGTGATAGCAAATACACTAAAGGTCATAAGTGTGCTGAGAAGAAATTATTCTACATAGATTGTGAAGAGGAAGAAGAAAAGGAGCAAGAAAGGTCAAAAGAAGAAGATATACTCCAGGAACAAAGCCTAGATGAAGAAAAAATAAATCCGACCATATCTTGTAATGCATTGGCGGGAATTACCACTCCTCAAACCATCAAGATAGAAGGACAAATCAAGAAGAAAAAGGTAATAGTGTTGATTGATTCAGGAAGCACCCACAATTTTATTCATTGTAGGGTAGCAAAAGAATTGAATTGCTTCCTATATCCAGCACCAGAGTGTCAAGTGATGATTGCAAATGGAGGAACAATAAATTGCTCTGGAAAGTGCCATAATATCAAGCTATCCATGGGAGAATATGTATTGACTAGCCCAATGCTTTCCATTCCAATGGGAGGTGTTGATGTTGTACTAGGAGTCCAATGGCTACAATCCTTGGGTACAATAGCTTTTAATTTTCAAGAACTTTTCATCAAATTTTCTACGGAAGGAAAGGAAGTTGAATTAAGGGGTATTGCAGGGAAACCAGGAAAGATAATCAGCTCTAATGGTATGACAAAGCTTCTAAAAAAGGAGCAAAGAGGTGTAATTGCACAATTATGTTCGCTAGATGTTTCCACATCGGAATCATCTATTTCTCCAGATCTCCAAAAAGTCCTGGACAATCATTCCAAGGTATTTGAGACTCCCAAAGGTCTCCCACCTATGCGTGATCATGATCATGCTATTCATCTGATTCCAGGAAGTGTTCCTCCAAACATCAGGCCGTACAGATATCCCTATGTCCAAAAAAGTGAAATTGAACGTATGGTTGCAGAAATGCTAGAGGCTGGTATAATTCAACCAAGTCAAAGTTCTTTCTCTGCTCCAGTAGTATTGGTGCACAAGAAGGATGGATCATGGCGCATGTGTCCGGATTATAGGGAGCTCAACAAGCTCACTATTAAAGATAAGTTCCCCATTCCTGTCATTGATGAATTACTGGATGAATTGCATGGATCAATTTACTTCACCAAGTTGGATCTTCGTTCGGGATATCATCAAATCAGAATGAAGATTGAAGACATTCCGAAAACGGCATTTAGAACTCATGAGGGTCATTATGAATTTTTGGTCATGCCTTTTGGCCTTACCAATGCACCTTCAACATTTCAAGGTTTGATGAATTCAATTTTCAAACCATTCCTTAGAAAATTTGTGTTAGTATTTTTTGATGATATACTAATCTACAGCAAGTCTTGGAAGGATCATGTTGAACATGTTGACAGGGTGCTACAACTATTGGAGGAGAAACAATTATATGCAAAAAGATCCAAATGTTTCTTTGGAGTCCAGGAGGTGGAATATTTGGGTCATATTGTATCTCATGAAGGAGTTAAGGTAGACCCTAGCAAAATTAAAGCCATTAAGGAATGGAAAATCCCCACATCCATAAAGCATCTGCGAGGATTTCTTGGGTTGACAGGGTATTATCGCAAGTTTGTTAAGAATTATGGGAGAATAGCAGCACCTCTAACAACATTATTGAAGAAAGATGCATTTTCATGGACTCCGGAAGCAACAAAGGCCTTTGAACATCTTAAAGAGGCAATGTGCCAAGCACCGGTCTTAGCTACACCGGACTTCACAAAAACCTTTATTGTGGAATGTGATGCTTCAGGAAATGGAATTGGTGTTGTTCTAATGCAAGATGAAAGACCCATTGCTTTTGAAAGTCGTCCAATCAAGGGAAAGTTTTTAAGCAAAGCTATTTATGAGAAGGAAATGTTGGCAATACTCCATGCACTTAAGAAATGGCGACCCTACCTAATGGGAAGACACTTCAAGGTAAAAACGGATCATGATAGCCTTAAATACTTTTTAGAACAAAGATTATCCTCTGAAGAGCAACAAAAGTGGGTCACAAAGATGTTGGGTTATGACTTTGAAATCATCTACAAAAAAGGGAAGCAAAATGTGGTGGCAGATGCACTCTCAAGAAAGGATGAGGATGTGGAAGCATTGTTGTGCGCCATTTCTATTATCCAACCAGATTGGATAAACGAAGCAAGGGAGGAATGGAAGAATGACGAAGAAGTGTGGGCACTTATTCGAAAGCTACAACAAGATTCCAGTACGTCTGATACATTTAGCTGGCAAAATGATTCGTTATGGTACAAAGATCGCTTATACCTCTGTAAGAATTCCCAGCTAAAACAAAAGATTCTTATGGAATTGCACACTTCTCCCTTAGGAGGGCACTCAGGATTTTTAAAAACTTACCACAGGGTTAAGAAGGAATTTTTTGGGATGGCCTTAAATCAGATATTCAAAAGTTTGTGGCGGAATGTTTGGTTTGCCAACAAAATAAAGTTGAAACAATTAAGACACCGGGTCTATTACAACCTTTATCCATTCCAAGCCAACGTTGGGAGGAGGTTTCAATGGATTTTATCACAGGTTTACCCAAGTCTGAGGGAAAGAGTGTCATCATGGTGGTAGTTGACAGACTTACCAAGTATGCACACTTTTGTGCATTATCACATCCATTTAAAGCCAGTACAGTTTCTACTGCATTTATGGAAACAATTCAAAAGCTACATGGAAACCCAAAGATTATTGTAAGTGACAGAGATCCCATTTTCACTGGAAATTTTTGGACATAATTATTTTCTTGTCTTGGTACTCAGTTAGCTCATAGCTCATCTTATCATCCTCAATCTGATGGGCAAACTGAGATAGTAAACAAATGTTTGGAAGGATATCTTCGTTGCTTTGTATCTGATAAACAGACACAATGGGTCAAATGGTTGCCTCTGGCTGAATGGTGGTATAACACTTCCTTCCATACAGCAACAAAAATGACCCCATTTATGGCACTTTATGGGTATCAACCACCATCCATCACATCATATTTAAGAGAAAATTCTAAGGTTCAGGCAGTGGAACATCACATCGAACATCAACAACAAGTCCTCCAACTCTTAAAGGATAACCTCGTGTTGGCACAAAATAGAATGAAACAACAGGCAGATCAACATCGCAGTGAAAGAAGTTTTGATGTAGGTGATTGGGTATTCCTACGGCTACAACCATATAAGCAAATGTCCCTAAAGCAAGCTAAGAAGGATAATAAATTATCACCAAAGTATTATGGTCCGTACAAGGTGTTGCAAAAGATTGGTACTATGGCATACAAATTGGAGCTTCCTGCAGCTTCTCGATTGCACCCAGTTTTCCATGTTTCATGTTTAAAGAAGGTTATAGGCGACAAGCTCCCAGTTCAAAAAATATTTCCAGAACTTGACGAGGAAGGAAAAATTATATTGGAACCAGAAGCAGTCACAGAAACAAGAACTCGACAGCTACGAAATCGATCAATTTCAGAGTATCTTATCAAGTGGAAGAACTTATCCGCTGAAGATTCCACATGGGAGGATGAGAATTTTATGCAGAAGTATCCAGAACTACTCAAGCGTTGAGGACAACACTTTTTTGAAGGAGAGGGGCATGTTGGGTCCCTATAATACTAGTGATTACCCCATTACTATTGTATTTATACCCCTTATTTATATTGTTGTGCCCCTATTACCCCCATGTTGTTATTTATGTGCCCCATAGAATCCCTCTATTGTTATTTTTGTGGCTTTATATTATTATTGTTAGGTCGGTTGGATTATATTGTGACTCCTTAGACTCCTATATATAGAAAGGAGGTTTTGTCATTTGTATCATCCAAGAATTGTTCATTTATGTAATGTAAAGGAGGTTGCCCCCTCGAAGAGGCTGAATTCTAAGGCGTGGATCTCTCTTTTCTATATTTTTGTGAGCTGGTTTCATAACAGACCTCGCGGACAACAAGAAGTTCCCACAATTGACCGCGGAGAAATTAATGCAGTATAAATGGTTACGCGGTGTGGAGAAGGCTAGGTTACTCCATCTGTGGTGGATACCACACTACCACCATGCCCCCATCACAATTTTTGTCATCCAGAAGCTGTTGTGCCTAGTACATGATGGGTATCTTTGGTTGGAGGAGCTAATTCCCATCACGGCCGACTCAATTCACCGGATTTCTCGGCTGCCCATCAAAGGAAACAATCCCGCAGCCATAGCAAGAAAGAGCGGCGACTTGGCCCTCGCTGAAGCTATGAAGGCCAAATATAAGCTGGAGAAAAGGAAGCGAGGGTATGTAAGGGGTGCGCATAGCCACCCAGCTACTGGCCGGAAAGCTAATGAGGAAATGCCATGCAGACGAAGTGCCATCATACGTAATTGCGTTGGCAGTGTAGTGCGCGAAGGGGGTCCAGTTCAACTGGGCGCAATTTCTCTGCGATGAGTTTTTGACAAATTCTAGGGAGGCCCAGGAGTAGGGTAAGACCTTCCACTACGTGTGGTTGCTCTTATCCATCATGTTGGTTGTAGGGGAGCTGCCGGAGGACAGCCAGTTTCCCACCATTGAGAGGAACCTGCCTGAGGCCGTGAGGTACACCTCGCTCTGGGCTACGAAAGACGCAACTAGGATTCACAAAATAAAGGTGTTCTGGGTGTTCATGGAGGTAAGCATCCGAACATGGATCAACCACAGGCCACACTTGTCCCCTACCGTATATAACAATTTGAAAAGCGCGGCAAAGTTCAAGGCGGATATGCATAACCTATATATCCGAGCGTGCAAGGATCCAGCCCGAACGTGGGTAAAACTATTGTTCATTGCAACAGATGATGCAATCTTTGATGTGGTGGCATCATGGTCTCCAAGTGGCGCGCCCCGGACTTGGCAGAACTAGAAAAGATCATAGCACAACAGCGGAAGAAGGAGACCAAGTTGTACATCACGAAGCTGATGAAGAGAAAGCTCCAGGAACAGGAACCAGCCACGCAGTGGAAGGTGGCTGAGGCAGTAGCGACAGCACAGATGGAAAAAACCACAACCGTGCCCACCGAAGAAACCGAGGAAGGCAGGGAAATGTCCATAGAGCAGGACATACAGGGGGAGGCTGAGACAGAGGAACGCATGGACCCTACACCAAAATCGACCCAACTCAAGAGGTTATGCATCCAGGAGAATCCAACCGCATGGAAAAAGACAAAGGAAATGAAGACCTCTGAGGGAGACCTTCTTGATAATGGCGAACCAGTTCGCGATGTCACTAAGGATGCTCTTGAAGAATTAATGACGAAGCAGACAACTGTGTTGGGGGCGCTCAAAGCACAATTGCAGGCATTACAGGTGCGACCCCCAAGAATGATGACACCGCACCTTGTGGAAGGTGCATCCGAAGCTGAGCAGATGTTGTGCGCCCACACAACGAACACTTTAGTGTTACTAGAAGGCACAGTCTTAGCAGAAGCCGAGGGTGACATGAGGGGCTGGGGGTTGAATTTGGGCACCCTTCCTAGAGAAACCCTATACTAGCTACAGGATCAAGTAACTGCTGAGCTTCCCGCTAGGGAGGGCTGCGCCCTCCAAGTATTGAGCGAGAAGAATTTAAATTTAGAAAAACTCAACCTGCAGCGTGACAACCTAGTCGCCCAAAACCAGGGATTAGAACAGGTCGTGGAGGAGGCCTGTAGCAACATACCAAAGTTGGCCATGTCGGCGACACTCCCCACCATGGAAAAGATTCACCAACTAGCAGCTGGAGTCTGCAAGACCCAGGAGGAGGCCGCGAAGGTTCAGTTGGAGCTGAACTTGCAGATCATGGATCTACGACTAAAGGCACAGCCCTCTACACCCTCAGAAGTCAAAGAGCAACACCACCGCGCCATTCAATTGGGGTTGGAAGTGATAGAGCACGTTGTACAAGACTACACGGGATTGTTGGATAATTCCCTCTTCATGCTCACTTCACTGCAGGAAGACCCAATGCTACAGTAGTTAGAGACAGAAGCACGGGAGTTGTAGCAAGCCTATGACAATGTCCGAGGGACCACGCAGACGATCGCCCTTACTCAGGGATTGGCCAAGATGAGGAAGGCCTAGGCTATGAAGGAACAGAAGGACACCGCACGCCAGAAAGAAGCAGGGCTTAAAGCATGCATCCAGCCTTGGCTCGAGGAAGCGTTCAAGGTCACCGCCACGATCGAGGGGAAGCTGGCCTAGATGCAAGATACATATGCACTAAGGCAAGAAGGTGCCTATGACAACGATGCATCGAAGAGTCGCGCACAATTGATACAGCGAACAGCGGAGGAATGTGTGGCAGACGTCAGCGAAGCGCAGGAGTTGCTAGATGGACTCCGAGCAAAGATCACAACACCAGCCAAGTGACTCAGGACGAGTCACGATGATTATGTTGAGGGACCTGTTGGGCAGTGGATCCCTCCATAGTAGGTTTTTGGGGCTTAAAGCTGAGTTTTGGTCAATTTAATGTAAAGACCCTGCAAAATGCGGGCGCGAAGCATGAGAGTCTAGGGTTGTCTGCCCTAAAATATTGTAATCTAATATAGAATGTGTTGGCCTACCCATGGTCTGCGGACCATGGGAATGTATAAATAAAGCGAGGCTCTAAGTGTAGAAGCTAGTTTTTGGTTAGTTTTGATCTTAAGTGTTATGGGTGTTTGAATAAGGAATTCACTCTAAGTCTGTAAGTCAGAGTTTTGGGTTGTATTAGGAATAGGAAGAGGCTCTGCAGTTTTGTGCGCAAAGGCCTGGTAGAATCCGCAGCTGTGTGTGCGGACCCCTGCAGCTGAGTGTGCAGGGCAGAGTTGGGATTGTATTGGAACAAAGGATTAATAAAAGATAAGTTGATTCTGAAATATTGTGCATATGCTCGTAGATCTATGTGTTTATGCCTCTGTTATATTCTTATGCATCTCTTTATAGTTTATGATTGCGCGCACTTGTTATAAATGTTGGATGATTGATGAGAATACTGGGCCCACAAAATTAAGTCAGATCTATAATAATAACACAGTAAGGACAAGGGATCTAGACAGCACCTCTTCATGCTCTTTACAGAGCTACGTGAAGATTAGATGGCTGCGTAGAGTAGCGCAAGCACACAAGATTGGTTCACGAACTTCCCAGCCTTCATCAAGACATCCATAGGATGCGGAAACCTGGTTCCAGCACCCTCCCGTACTACCTCGGGTGAGACCTCAGTCCACGCTCTGCGGAATGTTGCTGAAAGGGCCGGTAGTTTCGGGATTTGTTTGGCTAAATCACTTCTGAACCTACTTCAGGCCCCAACAAGCCAACAGATACCATGTAGAATTTCCCACTGTAGATCACTGAATAATGCAATATACTAAAGCAAAATACTTGATCTACTTCTACAAACAAACTTGCGGAAGCTTAATCGATTTTGAGCAAGATCAAATAGAACACATATAACAGAGAATGAGAAATCAATCACACATGAACACAGAAGAATACTCTGAGGAAAGCCTAAGCTAAAAACCCCGATATTTGTGTTATCATACAAGTGGAAATATGCCTGGATTACACAAAACTTTAGCTCACAAGCTATCCAACTCTCAGTACAATCCCTCAATGTGCTCATAGACTAAATAGACACAACATATGCCTTCCTCCAATCCTCCAAGCTTCCTATTTCCTTGCGCAGTTTCTCTTGGGTACTCTGGCTGCCACCTGTGTGAATTTACCTCTCACACAACTCACCAAACTCAGAAGTAACTGCGCAATCTCCAAGGAATGAATTCCTTCTGCATGCAAGATATATCCTCAATGAATTATTCCTTCAACTAATAGTACATTGTCCCATCATCTGATCTCAACTGGGTCTCTGACTGAACTGACATGCATGAGTTATTTATGAGAGAATGTTCAGTTATCTGAAGTGCATTAGTTACATGCATGCATGCATTAACTAACTGAACTCACAATCAGTTCCACAAACTGTTGAAACTAATCTAACTCAACTTAGCTCAATTAACTGAGCTAACTAATTACAACTCAAAGTGTAACTCATCCTGATCTCCTTAATCAAGGGATAACTTCCTCAATCAAAGGGGAAATTGTTGCATGTCTTCACATAGACTTCATGTTTGATTTCCTACAACTAATTAACTCAAGATGAATTAATTAATTATTCTTCAAATAGTTGCTAAAATCAAATT
Source organism: Pinus tabuliformis (assembly GCA_031772625.1). Taxonomy (NCBI): domain Eukaryota; kingdom Viridiplantae; phylum Streptophyta; class Pinopsida; order Pinales; family Pinaceae; genus Pinus; species Pinus tabuliformis. The sequence goes on from CM062808.1 coordinate 903,944,675, forward strand.
CGAATTTTAATTCTCAATTTTAGTTCAGGGACTAACTAAAATTGGAATGTATCCCGAAATGCTATTTATAGCATTGCTATTTTTAGCACTTTATTTTTATCATTTCTTGTTGCTATTTTCAACATAACTTAATTTTCCCCATTTAACCCAAGGAAGTACACCATGATCCTGCTTCCCCAACCAAAGAAAATTGAAATAGATTCTTCTAATTTTTCTAGGACACCTTTTGGAATCCATGCAAGTGACATCCAATTGACAAGGATAGCTTCTAAAAATTATTTTATCATCACTAAGTGGTTAGCCTGAGGTAGCCGCTAAAAGGACCATCTTTTTAGTATTTTCTCAATCTTAGTGATGAGCTAAAACCAATCCTCCTTGCTGTAATGATTTGGCCTGAGATTGAATCCAAGGTAACTCAGGTCCTCATCTAGTGGTATAGATGCAAAAGGGAGAATCTATATAAGATGACGAGTTCCCCCATCATCCAATTTTTGCATGGAAATAGTGTATTTCCTATTTTTTATTGCCATACCGGTGCCTTTCCCATACAAAGAGAGAATGCATGAAAATAATCTCACCTCTCTAAGAGAACTATTACAAAATATGAGGATGTAATTAATGAATAGAAGATGTGTGATGCCCATAGATTGAGTAGTAAGAGTACCATAGAATTCACATCACCTCTTTTCCTTTACTTATAGGTGACTAATCCCTTCAGCTACCAACAAAAATAGTAGCGGGAAGAGAGGACATCCCTAGCACAAACCTCCTTGTGCATGAAAAAATGGGAGGTCGATCCATTAATTAACAATGAAAATTAAGCAGTCTGAATACAACTCATCCCCTAGGCAATGAAGTCTAGGTTGAAGCCCACATGTGTCATAAAGAGTCTTTTGTAGACCCAATTTACTCTATCATAATATTTATATAGATCAATTTTGACAACATCCCTTATTAAATTCAGGATTTTTAGACTATGTAAGCCATCTTGAGCAGCAAAAATTGCTTCATGAATCTATATCCACTTCAAAAAATCAAATTCTTCTTTAGAAATAGATCAAGAGAAGAGGTTTGGTTCTTAACGAGATTATTTTTGCTATGACCTTATATATGGCATTTCATAGAGAGATAGGTAAGAAAAAATCTAGAGAAGATGGATGGTCCACTTTGGGAATAAGGGAGATGAAAGTTGTATTGAATGTTGGAAATATATGATTTTCCCTTCTAGATTCTCCAGTCACCATTAGGAGATAATTACTGATAGTGTCAAATAGATCAAGAAAGAATTAAAAATCCCAACCATCAAGACCTAGGCTTTTGTCTCTCTGAAAATTTTGTAAAACATTTTTTAATTCATCTTCAGAACGTCATCCATGATCGCCCTATTCTCATCTTCATTGACCAACTTCGCGAAAAGATAAGCAATTCTAATTACTTTTGTGATTGAGGCTCTAGTTGTGACATGAAATAGGATTTCAAAATGACTCTTTCCCATGAAACTTAGGCCTTAAAAATGTGTAACTTTTGTGCCATTAGGACCCTAAAGGCTCCATATGGTATTGTGCATTTTCCTTTCCTTAGCACAGGCTTGGAAAAAAAAAATTCTCATCCCCACTAGCCAACCAGATGGCTCATTTTTTAATCGTCACTCCTTCTCTCATTCTCCTAATAGCATATTTTCCCATTTTTTCAAGGTCATAAGAGCCTTCCTAGATTTAGGAGAGATTAATCCTTCCCCATATTGATCAACAAAGTTCACTAGTTGTTCTTTAATCTCCCTCAATTCCTGGACCTTATTCAACTTATTTTTTCAGCCCATTCTTTAGTTTTCAACTTAATAACTAATATTATCCTCAAATTAGTTGGTCACATGGGAGCCGAGATGAGGATCAAAATTTTTCCACTGATAATTAATAAGGGATAAAACCTCCTCCTCTTTTAAGGATGAGTTCATCTTGAAAGGGATGGCTAGTTTCAAGGAGGCCCCTCTAATTTCCAAAAAGATGGGGGAGTGGTTTGAATCACCCCCAACCCCTATCCATTATTTAATCAGAGGGAAACTTCCCACTAGAGCCTCTAATAATAAGAAACAATCAATCCTCTTGACCACTTTTTCAATCCATGTACTATGATTCCTCCAAATAGGAGTTGAATTTTATTCCAACCTTCAATTTTATTCAAAATCTAATTAATAAAAGGCTTTGGCCTAGAATTGGGACCCCGTATCTTAGATGTGTCGAGGGAGAAGTTCAAGTCATGACCAAGGATGAGGCTCATAGAATTGATAAAATATTTTTCAAAGAGGTTATACTATAACTCCTTGCAGTTGAGAGAAGGACCATATATATTTAACAAAGTGAATGAAGAGTTAAGGCCCTTTAAAAAGGCCTTGAAACCCAACCTAGAATCCATACACCAAAAATTTGAGACTTGACTATTCTTGACATTCCAACTCACTGCAACCCCTTGATATTTTCCATTGGCGTACAATGCCAAGAACCCCCAACTCTTTAACAGATACTATAAATATTTGAATATGGCATTACCATGACCCAAGGTCTCTTGAAGGAAAATCACATTTGGGAAATTTTCTTCAACTAGTATACCTAGAGCATGCTTTTTTGGGGGACATGTTGGAGCCATGTAGTTAAATGAAAGGAGTTTCATTGGGAAAACCATCTAGGGGATGAAAGAACTCTAAGGACCTCATGAATAGAAATTTGTTTCCTCACAGCTAGGTCTAAGAGAGATTTTTCTTTCATATTTGTCAAGTGATATTTTCGACCTCTTCCTCTATCCTATGCAATTGAAAGGAACACATTACCAAGTCCCCATGTAATTCTATCCTAACAAGGAACAAATGACCTCAAACAAAGATTGTATACCTCCACTTGGGCTATTGAGGCTTGATATCGGCCCAGAGAAGGAGAGGATGCAAGGGAGGAGTGATCTCTCATCATAGATGGACAAGGGCACAAGGCCTAAACAAGAGTGGGAATCCCAGGAAGGGGAAAACAAGGGGGATGGGTTTCATCCATGGCAGGGAAGCCAAGACATCTATTGGCATGTAAATGAGGACTAGGATGAACTAGAGAAACAATGGAAGATGCATATGGGATGGGATCTAGGGAAGACAAGGGAGAGTGTGGGGATGCCTCGAGCTCCAAATGAACCCCAAGACTATTATCACATGACGTGAAAGTAGAACATACATCACATACTAGGGAAATAATTTGGCAAGGGGAAAATGGGGGAGCACCTATAATTGATGTTTCCATAATGTCAACCTATGAGATTGGAGTTGCATGCTCCTCCTTAATCCTTGTATTATCTTTTCCAACAACGTCTTGGCCCTCAGTCTCTTCTATGGTAAATAAAGCATCTAAGACAGGTGTTAGAACCTTTCCTAAATTTCCATGGTCATGTTTCTTTCTTTTGGACAAATTCGATTTCTTTGAAAGTGGCATCTTGTAGTCCTTAACCAAATGACCATGCATGTGACATGATCTTCACTTGAATAGGATACCTGCATAATCCAATGTATAAATTATTTCCTCCCTGATCCCTATGTCCATATCCTCTAGATACCCTTCTCTAACATCAAAATTAACCTGGACATAAGCTAGAGCCATATTGTGAATCGAAAAATATAGTCATGGTTCAAATAGGTGCCCAAGGAGTTTCCTATGTCTTGGAAGATTAGTGCATCCTAGTAATGAGGGTGAAGACCTAGTAGGCACACCAAAATTGACATTGTATCCATTCTCTCCAATTTTGCATCAAAGAATAGAGTGAAAAAATTAAAGAGAATAAGAGTTGATCCAATCATCCATATGTTTTGTTTAACCTTTTGGGCATCAATCACTTCCTTGAAAACTAGGTGGATCCATCCTTTGGTCAATAGAACCACGTCCTGAGGACTATTAACAATGGGTGTGATTTACTTGCTCATCCATGATTTTAAGGTTGATACACCAAATTTTCGACCCCTCGCCCATCCAACCAGATATTTCCCAGAAATTTCCTCCACCTTGTGCATGAAGATGTCTACTACCAAAACAAGGATATTTGGGCTCTATAGGTCTTCTTGACACAATGAATCTTTTTCCTCTTATTGACTTTCTCAGATTCAACCTCCTGGTTCTATTTTCCTCCTGAGGTTGGTGAGGGTTTCTTCCTTGGTGCCATAGCTTCATGTGATACTTAATTCAACTCTTCTTCTACCTTCAAAATGAGGATTTCCCATAAGAATCTACTCAAATATTGTGAGGTCAAAGGAACCTAGTGAGAGAAAGAGACCAAAAAGGCCTTTGTAATCCTTCATTTCATTCAATTCCTTTTGTGAACCCTAAAGACACTGAAAAGTGTTGAAATTTTGGCCTACCATTCATGATGGGTGAAGGAAGGAATGACTACATAGATCGGGTGACTTCTAATGAAGTCCATGATAGATCTCAAAAACCCCGACTCCATACTATTGGTCATAAATTCACCAATCCTTGTAATCCCATTCCTTATGATTTTTAGGCTAGGGTTAGGACCTATAAACCTCCAGACGACATAAATTTATCAACTTCATGATGGAATAGAACTATTGAGGTGATGACCAACCCACTTTGAGCCTCTAAGTTATCTCCCTCTTGTCCTTGGGTGAATTTTTGGGTACTCGCCAAAATTTGTTTGAAACCACCCTCTTCTAGATCATAGTCAATGTATTCTTCCTCCTCAATGTGAGACCTTGAGCTAGAAACTGATAGATCAACCACTATACCTATTATGGAACCAGAGACACATTTTACGAACCTTCCAACTATGGAGATAACCATTAGATGTGGGGTTGACAAAGAGGGACAAGTGATATTAGCTAATGGTGAGGACTGTGGTAGGGAGCATTCTTCTTACAAGCATAGTCCGCACCTATTCCTAGTGGTTTTAACTTTCTGCAGTTTTCGAGCTGAAAGTCCTAGGTTCTTCCACATCCCCATCTTGTTTAAATATTTAATTTATATATTAAATCTTCCTATAATTAATAATAATAATAATAATGAGACAATTTAGTTATTTTTTATTATTTTTATTTTTATTTTAGCAACATGAGATGTATCATAAGGGTTTTAACGTTTGTCGTGGATTGATGTCTATCGATGTTTACAAGTTATTTAACTTATATGGTTGTACTAGTTAAGTTATAATCATAATTTATTTTTACATTCCAATGAATTATCCTTTTTATAATTCATGATATATATATATATATATATATATATGTTATATTATATAAATCATATTATTATCTTTTTTTGGCTGAAGCAAGAGCCGAACCTTCTATTTCATTAATTCAAAAGAAAAGTTACATAGTTTACAGATACCTGTCAATTTATACAAACACAGGAGAACAGGTAATCGTGCCAAAGACTAAGACCCTCCATCTAACACCTGAAAACCCAAAACCCATGGGAAAAAACTCCGAAGGGCTACAAGAACCCCAACCACAAGGAAGAACCGGACAAAACACACCCCCGGAGCCAACCAACGACTGTGGTAACCCCCGACCACCCAACGTACACAAAGGACGGAAAAGGACAAGACGCGTCATCAGGATATGGGGAAATGACCTGCCTAGCCCCACTAAACATCGTGAACAATCCCAACCGTCTATCCAAGCTGTCGGATCCAATGGCCAGGAGCCATATCGCACCACGAAACATGACCGAACCTTAACGAGCGATGAAGGGCAGTTTCCAAACCTACCACCTTGCCACGTGTTGTGATCCCTATGGGATCGCACCCGAAACTACAAAACCACTTACCACTTTACAGACGTGCAATCACCGGAAAACCGACTATGGCCAGGATTTCTAGCCCAAAAACGGAAAGAGGGAGAAAGCCAACTATTGTACACTATTAACTGCTCATTCTGCCTATTCATATAGTGAAACCAGAACCCGTTCCAGAGTTTGTTTGGGAACTGATTCTGTAGAGTGCCAACCAGTAACCTGGGGATCCCGGTGGAATTGCTCCGAGGTAAAGTGAGACCGAAATTGACTATCCAACCTTCCTGGATCATCTTGCTGGGCTGAGGGTGCACAAACCGGCTACGTCAATTCGTGCTATTCAACCTAGCCCGAAATCGAAAAACTTCCCTATCCTCAACAGCTTGATCCTCGCAGATAGCCTTTAGACAACTTTGAGGAATCTCTTGCCACTTTTTAGCCATCCCACAGTTTGCACTGCACACACCTTGATTGGCCAGTAAGTCCGCAAGCTTATTGGCATTACGACGAACATGGTTGAAACTTATGGTTCGAAGACCCTGGAGATGAACTTGGATTCTTTGATAAACCTGGATAAGTTTCCAGTGATTCGAGACTCTCTCCGGGCAAGAACCACTGCTGATTCTTTTCACAACATTAATGGTTATCTCAAAGTCCGCTTCTAGAATGACATTTGAGCGATGGTTCTGAATCAGAAACTCTAGACACTACTCCAAAGCCATCACTTCCGCCATGTTATTGGTAGCTCTTCCTAAATGACAGTGGAAGATAAAGATAATATTGCCCTCTTCATCCCTTAAAACTCCTCCATAACCAGTAGTTCCCGGGTTGCCTTTTGAGGCACCATCAATGTTATATTTCAGAAAGCCTTTCGGTGGAGGTTGCCAGAAGTCCTTCTCTGTAACCATAGTTGTATCCCTCCTGTTTATACCTTGAGGAATTATCCCTTGCAATCCCAGTTGCCTGAGAGTTCTCTGCTCATTATCCGAGGGGGGATTCTTGGGGATATTGTGAACAGTGGAGCTCACTGTCTCTCTAAGCTGTTTCAAGATAAGATCAAATAGACGATGTGGTGAAGACTTTTCATTCTTGAAAATTCTTTTATTTCTTTCTTTCCAAACATTCCAGATAATGAAGAAAGGTGTGAAGGCCTAGGCCAAATTAAGGAATTCATTCTCCGTATAGTTTCTTCTCCATTGGTTTAGGGTATTTGTGATACTTCCTCTGTCCCTATCAGACTGGTGGAAAATTGAAGAGAACGAATCCCACAGCCAAGTGGTGTAAGAGCAACTGTTGAGAATATGTTCCATTGTCTCCTCTTGCTCTTCACAGAGCTGGCATCTAGAAGGCCCCATAACTCCTCTTCTCCTAATTTTGTCCCAAGTCAAGATTTTCTTATAATGAACCAACCACATAAAAAGCTTGATCTTCATCCAGCCTTGGTGCCTCCAGAGATGTTGCTAGGTCTTGTCTAGAACACTAGAACCAAGCCCAAGGAGAAAACCTTTTGCTTCCTTAAGATTAAAGGTGCCTTTCTTGTTATTACCCCATCTCAATTGATCCTGCCCCTCTGTTACTAAGATCATTCTTTGCTTTAGCAAGCCCCCAAGAACCTCTACTTTGATTTTTAAGGGGCTGTCCTCTCTGCAATCAATCTTTCTCCAGCTTCTCCACTTTCCGGAGATATGAGTAAGATCCCAAAAATCCTTTACTTTGATTAACCCTTGGGCATCTATTTCCTGCTTGAGGCTTAAAAAAATTTCTGTTAACAACATTGTTTCTTGTTTCCATTTATCCTCCCAAAAGAGAGCAAGATCTCCTGCTCTAATTTCCCAGAAACTGTTCTTTTGAACCAGGCTTCTATTCTCCCAGGCTCTATTCCATATGTAGTAGCCTTTTATTATTCCAGAAATTCTTGTGAGATCATTAGTGTGCCAAGAGCTAGCATATTTCTCTTTTGAGATCTTGGCCCAATGGGCTTTTGGCTCCTGAACCCATCTCCACCAAAGATTGGCTCCTAGAACTTTACTAAGAATCTTCTGATCGTCCAAGCCTAAGCCCCCATGACTCTTGGGTTTACATATTTTTTCCCAAGAAACCAGGGCCCATTTCTTCCTTGTTTCCTCCTTTCCCCAAAGGAAATCTCTTTGTATATTCTTGAATTGCTCTAAGACACCTTTGGGAGCTAGGAGAGCTGACAACATGAAAACCGGGATAGATTGCAGAATTGCCTTTGTCAAAACTAACCTGCCTGCCAGGTTCAAGGCACGGAAGGTCCATTTTTTGACTCTGTCCTGCAACTTATTAAGAACCGGTTCCCATATACTCTTGTGCATGGGTCTGGTAGTAAGAGGAACTCCTAAATATTTAGAGGGGAGGGAATCTCTTTGGAAGCTAAGAATTCTTGAGATATTTCTTTGGATAGCAATGTTAGTATTTAAGAAGAAGATTTTTGACTTAGAGAGATTGACTTCCATACCTGTGGCCATGGAAAAATCCTTAAGGATTTGATTGTAGGCCAAAGCCTCTTTGACTGTGGGGATTCCTTGCAGTAAGGTATCATCAACAAATTGTTGGTGAGTTAGGGCAGAACCATTCTCAGAAACTTGAAGACCCCTGATTTTGCCCATTGCCTTGGCCTGCTTAATGTATCACCCAAGTCCTTCCATCATGAGAATGAAGAGAAAGGGAGAGAGTGGGTCTCCCTGCCTGAGGCCTCTAGAAGGATTGAAGATCTTTGAGGGAGAGTCGTTTACTAGAATAGAAAAGCTGGAAGAAGTCACCAGCGCCATGACCCATCTGACCCAGTTGTGGTCGAACCCAAAGGCAGAGAGAACCTTCTTGATGTAAATCCAATTCACCTTATCATATGCTTTGGCTATATCCAATTGCATAATCTTCCCCACTTGTCGTTTGTTGGTTAGTGTGTGAACCACCTCATGTGCTTGAATAATGTTGTTTAAAATCTATCTGCCCTCCACAAAACCTGATTGTTCCTCTGACACTAGTGAGGGAAGGAGAGGTTTGAGTCTATTAGCCACTACTTTGGATATTATCTTGTAAACCACATTACATAAGGCAATAAGTCTGTACTTATCTGCAATTTGAGCTGAGTCCTGTTTGGGAATCAGGGAGATGAAGGAGGTCTTGAGAGCTTTCAGGATAGTTTTGCTACTCCTGGAATCCTCTACCACATTCAAAATGTCCTCTTTGACAATATGCCAACAAGATTTTAAAAAATCCACATTGAAACCATCCGGGCCTGGTGCTTTTCCATTCTACATGTCTTTGAGAACCTCACTGACCTCCTCTTCAGTTATTGATCTATTGAGGTTAAAATTGTCCTCTTTGGACACCATCTTAGGGATATGCCTTGTAATTCCCTTGATGGATTGATCCCTATATGGAATGTTTTCCCGAGTGATGTTCCAGAAATGTTGAACAAGCACAGCTTTAATATCTTTATGAGTGTTTTGAATCTCCCCTTCCTCATCCTTAATCATTGAGATTCTATTGTGAGCTCTATTAGCCATAGTGGATCTGTGGAAAAATCTTGTGTTCCACTCTCCTTCCTTGAGCCATTGAACTCTGGATTTTTGTCTCCAAAATATTTCCTCTTGTTTGCATAACTTTTCCCAATCTAGATGGTATTTATCAGCCTGATCACTTTTGACTTTGTCAAATCCATCTTTTATCAGAGCCTGGTTGAGTTCTAGAATCTTGATTTCCACTGATTTTTTTGCCTCAAAAATGTTACCGAAATCCTTCTGGTTCCATTCCTTAAGTCTGAACTTAATGTGCTTTAGTCTTTTATGAAGGAGGTACATCTTAGATCCTTGGATTTGCAAGTCTTTAGACCACCATTTTTCAATGTTACTGATGAAATCCAGGTGGGAGAGCCAGATATTTTCGAATCTGAAGGGTCTATTCCTGGGAGAATCTATACCCTTGATTTCCAATTGAATCGGCCAGTGATCTGAACCTCCAAATGGAAGAACTCTAGCTGTTATTTCTTTATTTATAAGCATCAACTCCTCTGATATCATAAACCTGTCTAACTTGGAAGCTACCAGTGCCTCACCTCCTCTTTTGTTGTTCCATGTAAAAAGGCCATTACCCGATTCTGAATCAACCAAATTCATATTATCTATAAATGATTGGAACGCTAAGAAGTCTTTGTTAAGCACTCTGGTACCTCCTTTTTTTCTGAGAGAGATTTGATCATGTTGAAATCCCCTCCCAAGATCCAAGGAATTCCAGCCTGTCTGTTCCTGAGGTCAATAAGGGCTTCTAGCAATTTGAGTTTATCCTCTATTCTTTGAGGACCGTAAACATTTGTGACCAGGAATGTTTCCGAAACCCCTACTGGTTGAATGACCACTGATAGGTAATTTCTTGATGCCTCTGCATCCATTATGCTGACCCTTTGGGGATTCCAAAGAGTGAGAATACCCCCACTGTGTTCTCAGCTTTAACCTCTAGAAACTCAAATCTATTGAGCCATTTGTTGTGTATAAGTCTTATTTTCTGAATGGAACATTTTGTTTCCTGGATGAAGATCATATCCGACATATCTTGTTTCATTCTATAACTAAGCAATCTTTGTTTTCTTTTACTTCCTAGACCTCTGATATTCCAAGATGTGAACTTCATATTTAAAGACTTGTAAAGGAGTAACTGGTTAGGTCTTTCATCTTACCCGAATCTATCATTAGCTTTCCACACTCCATCAAAATCTCCTTCTGCTTTTTCTGACCTCTCTTCTTGCCTACATTTCTAGTAGCTAATCCTGGGGTTGGTTTCATTGTTTTCACTCCTTTGTTTTCCTACTTGTCAGTGGTTTTTCCTATTCCTAACTCACTTTCCTATGTCTTCCATAAAAACATCTGATGTATTCTGTTGCAATCCTCTTGAGGTAATGAATCTATCCCTCCTGTGGTTCCCTGCATTAAGAACCCTTCCAGATCTAGGTGTTCCTTTTCTAGAATTTCCTGAAGTTCATGGTCCTCCAGATTTGTTTCACTTTGGATCATTTCCAGATCCATTTCTAATTCAGTTTCACTCATCATAGTCTCTTTCTTATTACAAATCTCTTGTGTTGTGTTATAGTTCTCTTCCTTCTCCTTTTCAATAGGGCCTTCCTCCATTGATTGATCTTCATTTGTCATTTCTTCATTTTCTTCCAGTGCTTGAAACCTGTTTTGGTTGGTCTTTTGCCCCTCATTGCGTTGTTGCTTTGATCCCTTTCTACCTCCTTTTCCCTTACTTGCCACTTTCTGAAAGTTTTCAGTATCCTTCACTGTATTAGGTTTGCCCTTGTTGTCTGTTTTACTAAGAGGACAGTCTCTAATCAAGTGACCATGTTCATGGCATTTATGACATTTGAACGGGATATGCTCATAATGCACAGTTTGCACCCATTCCTCATAAAAAACTTCTAGGATTATTTCATCTGGAAGAGCGCCTGATAGAACCATTTCTACACAAATCCTAGCATAGGAAGTATATTTACCCCGTCTTGTGGCTTCCGAAGCTTTAACAAAATGACCTAGTTTATTGCCTATGGCAGCAAGTGATTCATTTTGCCAGTAATCGAGAGGTAGGGAATAGAGCCTTACCCAAACAGGTACCAAGGTGAATGTCTCCCTCTCTGGAACGAAGTTCATCATCCACGGTCACATATAGAGGCCCGCTACTGCATAAAAGTAGGGTCCTCCTTCAAATATTTTGTCTTTATCTTCAATGTTAGTGAATAACACGGTAAAAAATCTCTTTGACCCAAGATGGAGATCAATGCTACCTTTTGGTTTCCAGTGGTATTTGATCCATGTCTATAATGCTTTTTCAGAGGGCCATATTCCCATGAATTTGCAGATTATGGCGTAAGTTCCCATATGTTCCCTGTGCGCCTGCAGAGCATAATCATTTAACACTACTCTAGGAGTAATCTCCGTTTTGGGTATGCACGGTCCCTTTTGATTTTTGTCCCTTGTTCCCTGGCTTTTGTCTTCTTCCTCCTTGTCCTTAGTGTTGCTATTTTCCTTGGACCTGGCCCCATCTGACTCCTTTTCATTATTATTATTTTTCCTCTTCATCAAATACTCTGACATTACCCAGTGGTGACTTGCCTCTGCTGGCAATAGCTTCCTTGTAGGAGGGAGTGGAGCTCCCTCCGCTGCTACACTCCATTGGGAGCAAACTTAGAGCCCCGTTGCAACCCTAGTTGTGCATCCCCAAGCCCGTTGCGCCATCATCTGCCCCGCTTTGGTTTCTACGTCGGGAGTCTATGCAACTTTTAGTCCAAGGAAATAATAGAGTTCTCCAAGCATAGACATCTCCAAATCGACCTTCATATCTGCTACAAAATTCTTTAATGGGTATGCTAGATTTACATGCACAACAAATTTGCATATTTTCTCATGCCTATGAAATCATTTTTTTTAAATCACCATAAATCATATTATTATTATTAAGTTCCACAACAACAACAACAACAACATTTATATAATAAAATGGTAATGCATCTATATTAGAAATAATAAATAAAGTTAGCCATGTTTCCTAATAAATAAATAAAATCAACATTTATAAATTATAAATTATAAAAGGTTTGACCTTGAGGGTTAGCTCAATTGGTCGAGGTTTCTAAAGCACCTTTCCATTGGGAGGCCACGGGTCAATTCTCCTCGACGCCCTTAAGGTTATGCTTTGATTAAAATGGTTAACTCATTTGAAAATGTAAAAATAAATTATGATTTTAACTTTAAAATGAATATTTTTTAAGATGGGGTGCTAGAGAGAGGAAAGGTTGGGGTGCATTGTTAAAAAAAATAGCAAGATAAATTAACTATGAAAGTTAAATTTACCAATAACAAAAAACACCCATAAGCACAATGGTCATCCTAAAAAGCTCACTCCAACAAAAAATCAACTAATACAATATTGGTTAACTCATTTGAAAATGTAAAAAAAAATTATGATTATAACTTTAAAATTGTGATGACCCCGTAAAACATGTAATTATGAAAAGTTACTATGGTAGGAAACTAATGTGAACTGTTAGTTACTGTTATTAAATAATATTATTTTATTTTATGAATGAAAGATATTTTGGAAAATGCTGGCAGTCTCCTAAGGGAGGATTTCTAAAGGAAAAAGAAACAGTTATAAAACTGAAAAGAAACTAACCCTTCAGCCAGGAAAAGTCCTGGGAAGGGAAACCCCTGGTCTGTAGTGACAGAGAGGGGAGAGAAATTTGAGGAAAAAGAAAGAAGAAGGAAAAGGGGGTTAAGTCTGGTGAGGACCAGATAACCCTAGCACAACAATGCAGGAATCCTGTTGAGGGCTGCAGGCCTGCAGGACAGCTCGGGGGGAGAATCCAATGTATCACTGGATCTCATGGTTGGGTGGATAAGAGCAATTATGTAAACGCAGGTGAACTTCTGGAGCATTAACTCCTGTAGCTGGAAGACCAAGTACGAGTTATTCACCAGACTCAGTTTTTCCTTAGTAAGTATATCGGGAAACTAGAAGGAAATGAATCCAAGTTTCTGTTGCTTGTAAAAGTAAAAGAATGTTTACTAATAGGAAACAGTATTATGAGAATTTTAGTACTAGTTCATATTAACAGTACAGAAATCAGTGCTTGCAGACTATCTGTTATAAACATTGCAAGTAGATGTACGAAAACTGATTCATATTAACAGTACAGAAATCAATGCTTGCAAACTATCTGTTATAAGCATTGCAAGTTAAACGTATGAAAACCAATGCCTATTAAATAGAACAGAAAATTAGTGCATGTCTCTGCATAGAAACTGAAACGTGCTATATACATAGAAATCGTACAAGTTCTGGAAGATCATAACTGTATGCAGGAATGAAAAGTGCATAATATAAGAACGCATCAAACTGTGTAACAGCGGAAGAACTCGCTGAACAACTGTAACAGTGGATTGATTATAGAGCATCAGAACGACCAATGAATCCTTGCGATTCTAAACCAACAGGAACAATAAACTGAGAAAGTACCATTATTTATAACATATAACGAAGCTGAACCAAAGATTTAGTCAACCCGGTACCGAGGATACACATTCCATTTACTTGAAACAAGGGTTACATTCATATAAAGGTTATATGCATAAACTTGAAACAAGGGTTACATTCATATAAAGGCTATATGCATAAACTTGAAACAAGGGTTCCATTCATATAAAGGTTATACGCATAAACTTGAAACAAGGGTTACATTCATATATCTGAAACAAGATTTACATGCCATTTGCATTCGAAACAAGTATGAACCATCAACTGTATTATCACCCGTCTGAATGCATTTGACTCAGAGTGCGGGTTGGTACTATTATCCATAAGGCGACATGATGTCCCCAGATAATAGAACCCCACATTGGTAACGGCCATGCGGCCGCTGTACTAAAGACAAGACCATTGAGCAGTTACAGGACCGTGACTATAAAACCCTAATCAAAAATAATGTCAAACGGTGAACCGAAGGAAATGCAATAACAATGAACTCCATCGAGCTCAGACATGTCTGTGAAACGATGCAATACGCATATAAATACACAGAATTGGTGCCAACAGTTGTAAACAATTAAATATACCTATCATATTCAAGAGGTAAGCATATTGACTTAAGTATAAAACAGTACATTAACCAAGAATCCAGAGAGCTCGTTCTCTCGTAAATTACAGACATCAGCTTATGAATCAATGATTAACATTCTCAACACTATGAGGAGACAGAAGGAGGTAACAGCCTGAGGACCGTGAGTCGAAACGGTTCCAGCCATGAGACCGTGGCCCTTTTAACATATATACACATACAAGCAACCTGGCATGATGCCCAAACAACTATTTAACATAAAATGGTAGGGACCATGAGAACGTGGGTACCGGCATGGAAGGGCCGACCGCGCATCGAGCCCAGGGTTTGTCCAATAATATAACCCTGAAGCATTTAAGGAAAACCTCCATAAGGAACTCCTTCAGCTAATAGAGTCAACTCAACACATTACCCAAGGATAAACTCTCAATGCAAGTCTGTGTTAAAATTATGATGGGTAAATACCTGGAGAAGCCACGGCCGCCTGTTATCTGTTGAATGGCTGAGGATTCGTAGCAGAACCCTGACACAGTAAAGCAAGAGATTAGCTTGATCAGAGATAAACAGAACTCATGAACTGATAGTGAACGCAAAGTACTGTGTACATTACTTATAAACTCAAACAATCGTGGAACAGGGCTGTAGTCGATGGTCCATGGTTATAGGGATACCTGAATGGAGCGTTGCAGATCTGGTAGCTGAGGCAAGGGGGTCACCGCCAAGCTGAACCACTTCCACCTTCCAAAACATGCGCAAATGGACTAAAAAACATAGCTCAGCGGTATATAAACCACCAGTAAACCCTTGCATTCGGACCCTTGGATCTCATCTCATCATCCACACCGTTCAATCGTTTGAGAGTTGGTGCATAAACCCTAGCGCTTTATCCAAAGTATCACGTGGCCTCAGCACGGTAATTGCCACCTGGTGCGGGTAGGTGAGGTGAGGAAGGATTTCGTGCACCATCTGGCGCCGGTTACGGGGATTGTCATTAATTTAGCCCAAATTCGTAAGGATTGCCAAATGGTTCACAAGTAGTAACTCAAGGGAGAAAACCTTATTACATTAGGAATTGTTGCATATTGTATAGTCACAGCAGCACTTTTATACCATGGGAAATGATGCTTTGCATCCTAATCACTTTATAATCGGTTGGATGAATGGTAAAGTGGTAGGTCCATGATATTTAATTATTATTTTTTTTATATGACTTTGGATAGATCATGACAATGTGGTATCAGAGCAGAGGTTTCAAAACTGTGACCTCTGGAGCAGTAAGATTCAGCTATACGGAAAATTATCATATAATACATGTATGAAGAAGAATTAAATTCCGCTAACTGTTCTCTGTTTATTACTTAGGGAACACTTACGGAAACAGTAATCCGTTAACAGTCAACAATAAAGATGGAGGACATGCAGGGAGCTGGCAGCGTTCCTCTGGAAAATCCAGAATTGTGGGTACAGCTTGGTGCGGAGACACGCAGTACCAATTTGGCGATACTGCAAACAGTTCAAGAATTGAAAAGTGAAATGGCGCGTCTGCGAGAAGACAACGCACGATTAACAGTGGAGCAGGAAAGAATTTTGAAGAGTCTATCGGATAGACAAAATCCACCATTAGCTAATCCTAGTGCAGAACAGCAAAGGGCAACTGAAGAACGGAATTATGCACCTGAAATCTCAGAAGAAAAGGAGGATCATTCTGACAATGTGTTAGAACAGCAGACTTCAAAGAGATAGAAAATGGAATTACAGGGTGAGTTCCAGAAAATTAAACCTCCACATTTTGATGGAGAGCAGGAGGAAGCGACAGAGGCTTGGTTAATTAATATTAACAAGTACTTCCAGCTGTATGAATATGACCAGAACCTGAAGGCGCGGCTGGCCATCTTCTAGCTACAGGGCAAAGCAACCCTGTGGTGGGAGGAAATTAAAATTGTAAAAGGGGTAAGCGAGCAGAACATAACCTGGGAGAAGTTCCAGAAATACTTCAAGGAGAGATATTTAACCGAGCGTTTTTATGATGAGAAGGCACGGGAATTCCATGATTTACGACTGGGACAGCAGTCCATGGACGAGTTCATTAACCGCTTCACCTCCCTGCTTCGCTATGTGCCATATATCAAGGAGGAGAAGGCCAAAGTGCAGAGATTTGTGAGCAGCTTACCAGCCTATATAAGAGAACGCATTGAGTTTGATAATCCCAGGACAATGGACGAGGCGATTCGTAAGGCAAGAATCTGTTACCAGCAAAACAAGCAGAAAGGAGATATTTCAAATAAAAGGTGGAATGAAAGAAAAAGCAACAGAATTGCTGGTAACCACAAGGGAAGTCGTGGTAGTGGCAGCAAGGGTGCTGGTAAGGGACAAATTAGCAGAAATGTAGCAAAAAGTACCTTCCGGACTAAACCAAGTGAGAGCAGAGTTAGTGAACCACCTGTCAGGTCGGACCTTGAGGGGGCAACCAGACCTCCAGTCCAATGTTGGGGTTGTGGAGGACCACACTACGTTAAGAATTGTCCTCAGCGTAAAGGAGTGGACCAAATATCGCAGATCCAAGAAGCATCGACTGTTGGAGAGGTGGCGCGCAGCATGCCAAGAATTAACGCAGCTTTGGATGACCGTCAAGCAGAATACCAGCCGACCATGGTGGAGTTTGAAGGTAAAATTTCAAATTTTTCTATAGCTGTTCTTATTGACCCAGGAGCTACTTTAAGTTATGTTAGCCCAAAACTAGTAGAACAGTGTAAGTTATCTGCTGAAAAGTTTAGAAACCCATGGCTCGTACAGCTAGCCATAGGAGCTAAGAGACGAGTTTTAGCCAAAATTAATAACTGTTCTTTCAGCATAGCTGGACAGCCAATTACAGCAGACCTGAATGTGCTCCCATTGGGGTCCTATGACATCCTGATTGGTATGGACTGGCTGGAAAAGCATTGGTCGTTGGTAAACTGCAAGACCAAAACCATTTACTTCAGGGATGACTTGGGACAGCAGCAGGAATTGCAGGGAATTAAACATCCTGTACAGATCAGGCCTATCACTGTGTCCCAACTAGCTAAATGTCTCAGGAAGAAGTGTCAGATTTATGCTATTCAGGTGGGATATGCAAATCAGAAAGACAAAATATCTGCACTAGACAGCATTCCGATAGTGCAGGAATTTGTAGATGTCTTTCCTGAAGAGGTACCAGGACTGCCTCCAAAAAGAGATATAGATTTTACTATAGAGTTAACACCAGGGGCAGCCCCGGTGTCACGAGCACCGTACCGGATGAGCGTACCTGAATTGACGGAATTAAAAATGCAACTACAAGAGTTGCTGGATAAGAATTATATCTGCCCCAGCGTGTCCCCGTGGGGAGCTCCAGTACTATTTGTCAAAAATAAAGACAGGACCCTCCTTATGTGTATAGACTATCGTCAGCTGAATAAGCTCACGATCAAGAACAAATACCCTTTGCCTCGGATTGACGAACTCTTTGATCAGGTGAAAGGCGCAAAGGTATTCTCCAAGATTGATCTGCGATCTGGTTATCATCAGATCAGAATTAAAGAAGAGGACATTGCCAAAACCGCTTTCAGAACACGTTACGGGCATTACGAATTCGTGGTGCTGCCCTTTGGTTTGACCAATGCACCTGCCACCTTTATGTGTTTGATGAACAGCGTGTTTCACAGGTTTTTGGACAAATTCGTGCTGATATTTATTGATGATATTCTCATATATTCTCGTTCCCATGAGGAACACAGAGAACATCTTAGGATGGTGTGCAAACTCTTCGGGAGCACCAGCTCTATGCTAAGTTTAGTAAGTGTGACTTTTTCAAGGAGGAAATTCAATATTTGGGCCATGTGATTACTAAAGAAGGAATTGCGGTTGATCCTGAGAAAATAAAGACTATCATGGAATGGCCTATACCCAAGGATGTAGCTGATATCAAATCCTTTATGGGACTAGTTGGTTATTATCGAAGGTTTGTGGAAGGTTTCTCAAGGATAGCCTACCCTATCACTTCTTTGCAGAAAAAGGGAAAGGCGTTTAGGTGGACAGCGGAATGTCAACAGAGCTTTGATCGGTTGAAGCACCTACTCACCACTGCACCCATCTTGAGTATAGCTGATCCTAATAAGGATTACGTGGTGTGTACTGATGCAAGTAAAGAGGGTGTGGGAGGAGTATTAATGCAGGAAGGGAAAGTAATTGCGTATGAGTCAAGGAAATTAAAAGATCATGAGCAGAAATATTCTGCTTACGACCTAGAATTAACAGTTGTTATTCATGCGCTGAAAATGTGGCGACATTACCTCTTGGGGAGGAAATTTCTGCTCATGACCGATCACCACAGCTTGACCAATTATTTCAGTCAACCTACCTTGAATGCAAGACAAGGTCGTTGGGCAGATTTCCTAAGTGGATTTGACTTCGAGATTAAGCATTTAAAAGGCAAAGAGAACCGGGTGGCTGATGCGCTAAGTCGAAAGGTGCAGTGTTTGTGTGAACTTTCAGTCAGCAAGTGGCGAAACACTCTGTTTGAGCAGATTAAATCGGCAGCAAATCAGGATGCTGAATATCAGCAGTTAAAACAGCAGGTACAACAATCAGTTAATGAAAAATTACAGCAAGGATATACACTGGACAGTGCTGGCATGCTGTATTTAAATAAAAGATTATATGTACCTGATTCAGATGACCTTAAGAATCTGATTTTGGACGAGTTCCATACCAGCCACTACACTGGCCATCCAGGATACCAGAAGATGGTCACTGCACTTAGGAAGGAATATTTCTGGCCTAGAATGAAGAAGCAAGTGGTTGAGTATCTGGCAAAGTGTTTAGAGTGCCAGCAAATTAAGGCAGAACACCAGCATCCAGCCGGGCTATTACAACCTTTGCCTATTCCGGAATGGAAATGGGAAACCATTTCCATGGATTTTATAACTGGTTTGCCACGAACAAGAAAAAGCCATGATTCCATCATGGTGGTGGTTGATAAGTTGAGTAAGGCGGCACATTTCATACCTGTGCAGTCCACTTATAAAGCGGCGCAAATTGCTCACCTTTTTATGCAGAATGTATTTAGACTGCATGGCCTACCGAAAGTAATCATTTCAGACCGGGATGTAAAGTTCACATCCGCCTTTTGGAGGACGTTGTTCGCTGAGTTGGGAACCCAGCTAAACTTTAGCACAACTTACCACCCACAGACTGATGGTCAAACCGAGCGAGTAAATCAAGTGTTGGAAGATATGTTGAGAGCATTTGTGATGATGAAACCAAACCAATGGGAAGATTATCTACATCTGGTTGAATTCGCATATAACAATGGGTACCATACCTCGACACAGTTAAGCCCCTTTGAGGTGCTGTATGGGCGAAAATGTCGCACACCCTCAAGTTGGGGTGGACCCGAGGATAAGCTGAGTTTGGGTCCGGAAATGCTTAAAGAAATGGAAGACATGGTGAAAAGGGTGCGTGTCAATTTGAAGGCTGCACAGGACAGGCAGAAAAGTTTTGCAGATAGGAAAAGAAGGTTTAAAGAGTATCAGGTTGGTGACCATGTATTTGTGAGGATCCAAACCAGGAAAAGCACACTGCAATGGAGCGGATGTGCCAAGCTGGCTCCTCGGTACTTTGGACCTTTTCAGATACTGGCTAGAGTGGGGCCGGTGGCTTACCAACTTGCCTTGCCAAGCCATATTAGAATACACAACGTGTTCCACGTTTCTGTTCTAAAGAAATACGTATATGATCCTAGACATGTGATTAAATGGCAGGATGTTCGGGTAAGAGTTAATCCCGTTGTTTGAACATGTGGATATATTTGATGTAAAACTGATTAGAGATATTGATTGTCTGCAGGTCGAACCGGAAGGCGAGGTTCTGGTCGAACCACAGAGCATTCTCGACCAGAGAGAAGTGCGGCTGCGGAAACGGGTTATTACCCAAATTAAAGTGTTGTGGCAGCACTATAGGCCTGAGGAGGCTACTTGGGAAGATGAGGAGCTTATGAGGAAAGTTTATCCGGACTTATTTAATGGGAATAGACATCGGGACGATGTCCAATCCCAGGGGGGGAAGATGTGATGACCCCGTAAAACATGTAATTATGAAAAGTTACTATGGTAGGAAACTAATGTGAACTGTTAGTTACTGTTATTAAATAATATTATTTTATGAATGAATGAAAGTTATTTTGGAAAATGCTGGCAGTCTCCTAAGGGAGGATTTCTAAAGGAAAAAGAAACAGTTATAAAACTGAAAAGAAACTAACCCTTCAGCCAGGAAAAGTCCTGGGAAGGGAAACCCCTGGTCTGTGGTGACAGAGAGGGGAGAGAAATTTGAGGAAAAAGAAAGAAGAAGGAAAAGGGGGTTAAGTCTGGTGAGGACCAGATAACCCTAGCACAACAGTGCAGAAATCCTGTTGAGGGCTGCAGGCCTGCAGGACAGCTCGGGGGGAGAATCCAATGTATCACTGGATCTCATGGTTGGGTGGATAAGAGCAATTATATAAACGCAGGTGAACTTCTGGAGCATTAACTCCTGTAGCTGGAAGACCAGGTACGAGTTATTCACCAGACTCAGTTTTTCCTTAATCAGTATATTGGAAAACTAGAAGGAAATGAATCCTCTGTTGCTTGTAAAAGTAAAAGAATGTTTACTAATAGGAAACAGTATTATGAGCATTTTAGTACTAGTTCATATTAACAGTACAGAAATCAGTGCTTGCAGACTATCTGTTATTAACATTGCAAGTAGATGTACGAAAACTGATTCATATTAACAGTACAGAAATCAGTGCTTGCAGACTATCTGTTATAAGCATTGCAAGTTAAACATATGAAAACCAATGCCTATTAAATAGAACAGAAAATTAGTGCATGTCTCTGCATAGAAACTGAAACGTGATATATACATAGAAATCGTACAAGTTCTGGAAGATCGTAACTGTATACAGGAATGAAAAGTGCATAATATAAGAACGCATCAAACTGTGTAACAGCGGAAGAACTCGCTGAACAACTGTAACAGTAGATTGATTATAGAGCATCAGAACGACCAATGAATCCTTGCGATTCTAAACCAACAGGAACAATAAACTGAGAAAGTACCGTTATTTATAACATATAACGAGCTGTAACCAAAGATTTAGTCAACCCGGTACCGAGGATACACATTCCATTTACTTGAAACAAGGGTTACATTCATATAAAGGTTATATGCATAAACTTGAAACAAGGGTTACATTCATATAAAGGTTATATGCATAAACTTGAAACAAGGGTTCCATTCATATAAGGGTTATACGCATAAACTTGAAACAAGGGTTACATTCATATATCCGAAACAAGATTTACATGCCATTTGCATTCGAAACAAGTATGAACCATCAACTGTATTACCACCCGTCTGAACGCATTTGACTCAGAGTGCGGGTTGGTACCATTATCCACAAGGCGACATGATGTCCCCGGATAATAGAACCCCACAGTGGTAACGGCCATGCGGCCGCTGTACTAAAGACAAGATCATTGAGCAGTTACAGGACTGTGACTATAAAACCCTAATAAAAAATAATGTCAAACGGTGAACCGAAGGAAATGCAATAACAGTGAACTCCATCGAGCTCAGACATGTCTGTGAAACGATGCAATACGCATATACATACACAGAATTGGTGCCAACAGTTGTAAACAATTAAATATACCTATCATATTCAAGAGGTAAGCATGTTAATCGAAAAACCCTGTTAAGTATTAAACAGTACATTAACCAAGAATCCAGAGAGCTCGTTCTCTCGTAAATTACAGACATCAGCTTATGAATCAATGACTAACATTCTCAACACTATGAGGAGACAGAAGGAGGTAACAGCCTGAGGACCGTGAGTCGAAACGGTTCCAGCCATGAGACCGTGGCCCTTTAACATATATACACATACAAGCAACCTGGCATGATGGCCAAACAACTATTTAACATAAAATGGTAGAGACCATGAGAACGCGGGTACCGGCATGGAAGGGCCGACCACGTTTCGAGCCCAGGGTTTGTCCAAGAATATAACCCTGAAGCATTTAAGGAAAACCTCCATAAGGAACTCCTTCAGCTAATAGAGTCAACTCAACACATTACTCAAGGGTAAACTCTCACCCGTTAACTGAAATGCAAGTCTGTGTTAAAATTATGATGGGTAAATACCTGGAGAAGCCACGGCCGCCTATTATCTGTTGAATGGCTGGGGATTCGTAGCAAAACCCTGACACAGTAAAAGCAAAAGATTAGCTTGATCAGAGATAAACAGAACTCATGAACTGATAGTGAACGCAAAGTACTGTGTAAATTACTTATAAATTCAAACAGTCGTGGAAGAGGGCTGTGGTCGACGGTCCATGGTTATAGGGATACCTGAATGGAGCGTTGCAGATCTGGTAGCTGAAGCAAAGGGGTCATCGCCGAGCTGAACAACTTCCACCTTCCGAAACATGTGCAAATGGACTAAAAAACATAGCTCAGCGGTATATAAACCACCAGTAAACCCTTGGGTGCATTCGGACCCTTGGATCTCATCTCATCATCCACACCGTTCGATCGTTTGAGAGTTGGCGCGTAAACCCTAGCACTTTATCCAAAGTATCACGTGGCCTCAGCACAGTAATTGCCACCTGGTGCGGGTAGGTGAGGTGAGGAAGGTTTCCGTGCACCATCTGGCGCCGGTGACGGGGATTGTCATTAATTTAGCCCCAAATTGGTAAGGATTGCCAAATGGTTCACAAGTAGTTAACTCAAGGGAGGAAACCTTATTACTTAGGAATTGTTGCATATTGTATAGTCACAGCAGCACTTTTATACCATGGGAGATGATGCTTTGCATCATAATCACTTTATAATCGGTTGGATGAATGGTAAAGTGGTAGGTCCATGATATTTAATTAATTTTTTTTTATATGACTTTGGATAGATCATGACAAAAATGAATATTTCTTAAGATGGGGTGCTAGAGAGGGGAAAGGTTGAGGTGCATTGTTAAAAAAATTATCAAGAGAAATTAACTATGAAAGCTAAATTTACCAATAACAAAAAACACCCATAAGCACAATGGTCATCCTAAAAAGCTCACTCCAACAAAAAATCAACTAATACAATATTTGTTAACTCATTTGAAAATGTAAAAATAAATTATGATTATAACTTTAAAATGAATATTTCTTAAGATGGGGTGCTAGAGAGGGGAAACAAAAAGTCAACTAATACAATATTGGTTAACTCATTTGAAAATGTAAAAATAAATTATGATTATAACTTTAAAATGAATATTTCTTAAGATGGGGTGCTAGAGAGGGGAAAGGTTAGGGTGCATTGTTAAAAAAATTATCAAGAGAAATTAACTATGAAAGTTAAATTTACCAATAACAAAAAATACCCATAAGCATAATGGTCATCCTAAAAAGCTCACTCCAACAAAAAAACAACTAATACAATATTGGTTAACTCATTTGAAAATGTAAAAATAAATTATGATTATAACTTTAAAATGGATATTTCTTAAGATGGGGTGCTAGAGAAGGGAAAGGTTGGGGTGCATTGTTAAAAAAATTATCAAGAGAAATTAACTGTGAAAGTTAAATTTACCAATAACAAAAAACACCCATAAGCACAATGGTCATCCTAAAAAAGCTCACTCCAACAAAAAATCAATTAATAGAATATTTTATTAGGGTCCCTTAGCCAAAACTAACCAACCTGGCTATTAGCCTTCACTCCTGGAACATTCCAATAAAGTATCCCCAAGCCTTTTGAAGGCTTCATTACATGCAAACCACAAGCACAAACTATGGGCAACAAAACCATGTGCTCAAAACCACCATGACTCTTTCATTGAGTCCAGTTTACTTAAAAGTCTCCCCTGAGTCTTCACTCTTGGAACATTCCAATAAAGTATCCCCAAGCCTTTTGAAGGCTTCATTACATGCAAACCACAAGCACAAACTATGGGCAACAAAACCATGTGCTCAAAACCACCATGACTCTTTCATTGAGTCAAGTTTACTTAAAAGTCTCCCCTAAGCCTTCACTCCTGGAACATTCCAATAAAGTATCCCCAAGCCTTTTGAAGGCTTCATTACATGCAAACCACAAGCACAAACTATGGGCAACAAAACCATGTGCTCAAAACCACCATGACTCTTTCATTGAATCAAGTTTACTTAAAAGTCTCACCTTAAAGCTTGGCTTGGGTTTCCCTTGACCAAATCCAGCCAAACTGGCCAAGTGGGCTAGCACTACTTACCTCTAAACCCTATTTAATCATACAGTATAGTACCATTTTTCATTAAAATTTTAAAATATTGCGATTTTTTCTCCATTGAAAAAGATTTCCACCCACTTTATTCCCTCACTCAAGTCAAGTCAGTAGAAGCATTTCTTCTAATTGAAGTACAGTACGTTGGAATCTCATAATATTGTGATTTCCATTCTATTGCAGAAATTTCCACCCAATTTATTCGCTAAAATTTGAGAATTTCCACCCGCGATTTTTTCGTGCAGCGAAGAAATTTGGAGGCAATTTATTGGGAATTACTCGCGATTTTTTCGTGCAGCGAAAAAATTTGCAGGAAATTTTTTCAACCATATGCCCACTCCAGTCAAATCAATACCGACATTTCTCTTTATCACTTTCCGACCTGGGTCACCATTTTTTATTAAAATATGACAATGTCGTTTGCATTAAAGTAGGAGATCATTAGTATTATCATATATTGATTGCTAATATTAATTCTAAAATTCTTATTTACACACTTGTTTTTTCATATGGAAATACCTTGAACGTTTTAAAATTACCTGTGTATATATATATGTATGGAATAAATACTATCTTTATTTTTTTAATAATTTTATTGCTTTTAGAAATGTAATGTTTATAACCCTAAAAGAATATTATTAGTAATTACAAATTATAATTTTAGATAATAAAAAAATTAAAATAATATTATAAAAAAATAGTTAAATTAAATAATATTATTATAAGTTAAATAATATAGGTTTAATTAAATTAAATAATATTATTATCACATATTGAATATTTTCTAATTTCAAATAAAATGTATATTTCCAAAACAAAGTATAAAATATACATATATGAGGTGATAAAATTCCTAAAATTTTATAATAAATTTTTAATCTTTAAATAACTTAAAAAAATAATAAATAAAATATAATTGTTAACGATTCTTAATACCCAATCTCCATCTCCATTTCTTTGATGAGTACGACATCTTTTTTCGTGCAGCGAAGAAATTTGCAGGCAATTTATTGAACCATATGCCCATTCCAGTCAAGTCAATACCGACATTTCTCTTTATCACTTTCCCATCTGGGTCACCCTTTTTTATTAGAATATGATAATATGACAATATCGTTTAGATTAAAGTAGGAGATCATTAGTATTATCATATATTGATTGATAATATTAATTCTAAAATTCTTATTTGCACACTTGTTTTTTCATATGGAAATACCTTGAACATTTTAAAATTACGTGTGTATATATATGTATATGGATTAAATAATTTTATTGCTTTTAGAAATGTAATAGTTATAATTTAAAAAAAAATATTACTAGTAATTACAAATTATAATTTTAGATAATTGAAAAAATTAAAAATTAAAATAATAGATATTATTTTAATAATTTTATCAAAAAAAGTTTACTTAAATTAAATAATAATATTATTATATGCTGAATGTTTTCTGATTTCAAATAAAATGTATATTTCCAAAACAAAATATAAAATATATATATGTGAGGTGATAAAATTCTCAAGATTTTATAATAGATTTTTAACTTCTTGATAACTTAAAAAATAATAATGAACAAAATATGATCGTCAACAATTCTTAATACCCAATCTCCATCTCTATTTCTTTGATGAGTTGGTGCATGACATCTTTTTCTTCCAATCCCCTTAATTTGAATTCATAGACACTCATTATTTGGATGCCCCAAATTGCAAATCTTTGTACAAATTCACCAGCAAGTTCCTCGTCGCGTTACATTTTGCTTAAAGAATGGCAAGTTGATGTTTTAATTGGACAAAAGTGCACATTATTGATGTAATTGTTGAAGGTTTTGGCATTGATGTTGTATCTTGCATTGATGTCAAAGGTTAGTTAACAAGAATAAGCCCACATTAGCATTGGTATCATCCTCACAATGCATATGCTTATCATCCTCATCTTGATACAAGTAATCAATATTAGTCTAAGAAGTATATGAGGGTTACTTTGTTTCATTCCGAGACATAAACAAGGCTCCAATCCAAGTTAGCATATGTAGGACCTATAGCAACTTTTCTTTTAATCTCTGTAGATTCTCCCATGTCTACATGGGGTACAAATGAAATGAAAAGAAATGATCGTAATGCAAAGACTAATGAAGCTGGCCTTGATTCCATTTTTGAATTTTGCATTAGAAGCACATATTATAGAACCCTCAATAGTCTTTCCACCTATGACCTCATAAATGATCTATTCCATAAATTTGAGTATAAGTATAGTGAAGTATATAAAGATAACATGGGTAACAATCTTAAAGGAAATAAGGGCACTCTGGAAGCTGATAACAGTTCCAGCAAGGACATACTCCATTTAATTAATCTAAAACCTATATTGATGTCAAGCTTAAGTTTCAAAGAGAAGTTCATATGTTTTTGGCTCTCAAATCAACAGTTGTCCCATAACCTTTTTAAAATTCCTATAGATTGTTTGGTAACCATTGGGCATTGTTTCAATATGGCACTGATTGAGGTAACTATCAATGGATCATTGAGCAAACTCCAAGTGAGTCTCTTCCTCCTACAAGAAGAAATGAGAGAGACACATAGGTCTGAAAGTTGCAAAGGAATAAAGGATCAATACCAAACAGGAGTTGAACCATCAATGCACCTAAGCAATTCATTATGATAACATGTGGAAATATCAACCCAACAAAGGAGTTCGATTTTCTTTTTAATGGTGCATAATACCCCAATCAATTTCGAGACAAAGTGTTTGAGGATTCAATTTGCTAATTATCAATTACACATGGAACAAATATAAACCAAATTTTGAATACTTTTGTCAATGTAAAACATGCCAATTCAATATGGCTATATATGGCCATTCTCAGGTGCCAAGGAAGTGGAGAGCTAGTAATCACTTTGTTTGTAATCAATACATCTATCAGGGAACATAAACATGATCATAGTATTTTATTAATACAATAGATGATGAAAGTAGTCCAACACCTTTGTAAGAAAGACATATCTCAGGGAAATCTACAACCAAACAAAGGTCCATGAGACATGTTGTCATAAATACCAACACGTGTAGTAGGTGTTGTTCCTAGCGATGGAGTGACATGTCTCTTTAATCATGCACAAGGAGTGGCCCTAAAGTAAAGCTAATTTAGAAGGACAAGCTCAAAAGTTTAGGTAGATCACTACATTCGGTGATTTGAAATCCTATATATATATATCAACATTTAAAGGAAAATCTTGTAGCATGTTTTAGATCTGAACTTGTACCAAGAGAAAGTATGTGGAAAAAGTCTGACCCAAATTTAGAGCAATCCAAACCTCCCTTTTCAAACTAAAATCGAGGTGAGAAGAATATGTTTATATTGGAGTGCTAGAGAAAATGAGTCATTATGTTAACCTACAGGAGTGAGAATACCTTGGGCAACTAGTGATGAAGGCAAAGTATTGGCAGGCAATCTAGAAGTTACACATCATTTGATAATATTTATTATTTCCACTTCAAATGTCGATTTAATTTTGAGTAAAAGACAACAACGTTGATAAGGATTTGAAATGAGTGGACTATTTGGAGATGGTAAGGCAAACTAAACCTCTTCAAATCCTTGCATTAGAATACAAACAGTCAGCGAGAGTTATGTCTACAAAAAGATGCATTTTTGGATGGCAGAATTGTTAGTTGATTGAACTTTGTGAGACCTAGTTCATGAATTGTTTGAAAAAGAAAGAAGAGGAAGAAGAACAGTAGTGAACCAAAATTGAAGAGAAAGAGCAAGAGATAGGCATTTGTAAAGGAGCATAAAAAAAGTACAAAATAGAGATAAGGAGGAACTCATAATTCAAAGACCAAATAAATCAACAAAGTAAATATTTAATCTTTTCAAGGGATTGGTGTCTCCTCTCAGGTAATGGCCTGAAAAAGAGAAAGTTGGAGTTTGTAGAAGAGGGAGTGGGTTCTCCCAACAAGCTGTAGCTCGCAGAAGAAAATAAAGGTTGAAGCCTCCTGTAGGTAGAAGCCTACAAAATTAATGTAAAAGAGGGAGTTGGTGCTAACCTTTACATCACAACAAAAAAATTGTGGTTTTCTCCCTTTATGGGTTTCTGATGCAGCAAAACTGCATCCTGAAATCAATACGCGGACCTGTGGGTTATGGCCCACAAAACTTGATTAATTTCCGCTTGGCACCACTCTGATCACAAATCTCAGGTCCAACCCTTTTCGCAATATCGCATATTTTAATATATGTCGCACTTCGGCAGATCACAATCTCGGCTTATTGCGGTTTCACCCCTCACTCGTCCAGCTCCTCACGAATCGCAAATCTTAGGTCCAACCCTTTCCGTAATATCGCATATTTTAAGATATGTCGCACTTCGGCAGATCACAATCTTAGCTTATTGCAGTTTCGCCCCTCACTTGTCCAGCTCCTCACGAATCACAACTCTCTTTGTCGATGTATGATATGCGATGGGAACACTTTGGGACAATTGCGATTGGATCTCTCAGTCAAATAGCACTCGGCTCTGTGGCTCCACACAAATTCACGTCAATGCTACAAAGCACATTCACGCAGGTATACATCTCAAATAAACATGCCCAAGAAGATAATGACAAATATAAAATGCACACAAATAACACATGAAACAGAACATTCCTGGATACATAAAATACACACTTTCTTAATTTAAATCTCAAGCTTGATTTTACATTTTCTGTGGCCTCCCAAGGCCCTAGTTTTCACTCGCAGGTCTACATTGTAGCTCACCCTCCACACCAAATAGACTTCACATTTAAAAAGAAATTACAAAAGCGTGGATCATATAGGATCCACGATTTCCTCCCACAAATAGCCTAGAATCACTCATTTTTTAATTAGATAACAGATTTTGAAACGAATTGAAATATTCTAGATGCCACATCAATAACAAATTTATCACTTTGAGCCGAATTTCATGGAATTTAATGCCCCTTTTCGGATCGTTGTCCGTGTCTCCCCTTTCACAGTTTTGAATTTAATATTAATTAAGCGTGGTCAGATGCTCCTGCATCAGACTCCCGAGGTACAAAACTTTTCTATGACCTCCTGGTCATATGCCCTCTTCATCCCTTAGCAATTCTACACATATCCTCTGTGGAATTTCCTTTATGATCTTTCCGTGAGCTGCAACAAAACCTCTGCAGTAACAAGTCCTCCTTGCTACCCGATACCTCACTAAGCTTCTCTCCTTTGAGCTCAGTCTTTCGACACCTCTCTTGTTCTCTCTTCTTTGGAACCATTTGAGCACTCATGGCTCTAGGCTGCTGTAATCTTCTCACTTTCTTTTGTCGCTACCTGTACGATAATATAAATACCATATGCTTACCAATCCTCAACATATTTGCACCTCTTTCAATTGAACGCAGAATCTTATTTTGCTCTGATACCACTTTGATGAAGCAAAACTGCATCCTAAAAACAATACATGGACCTGTGGGTTATGGCCCACAAAACTTGATTAATTTCCACTTGGTACCACTCTGATCATGAATCTTAGGTCCAACCCTTTCCGCAATATCGCATATTTTAAGATATGTCGCACTTTGGCAGATCACAATCTCCACTGATTGTGGTTTTGCCTCTCACTCGTCCATCTCCTCACGAATCATGACTCTCTTTGTCGATGTATGATATGCGATGGGAACACTTTGGAACAATTGCGATTGGATCTCTCAATCAAATAGCACTAGGCTCTGTGGCTCCACACCAATTCACGTCAATGCTACAAAGCACATTCACGCAGGTATACATCTCGAACAAACACTCCCAAGAAGATAATGACAAATATAAAATGCACACAGATAACACATGAAACAAAACATTCCTGGATACATAAAATACACACTTTCTTAATTTAAATCTCAAGCCTGATTTTACATTTTCTGTGGCCTCCCAAGGCCCTGGTTTTCACTCGCAGGTCTACATTGTAGCTCACCCTCCACACCAAATAGACTTCGCATTTAAAAATAAATTACAAAAGCGTGGATCATCTAGGATCCATGATTTCCTCCCACAAATCGCCTAGAATCACTCATTTTTTTATTACATGACAGATTTTGAAATGAATTGAAATATTCTAGATGCCACATCGATAACAAATTTATCACTTTTAGCCGAATTTCATGGAATTTAACGCCCCTTTTCAGATCGTTGTCCGTGTCTCCCCTTTCACAGTTTTGAATTTAATTTTAATTAAGCGTGGTCAGATGCTCCTGCATTAGTTTCCACTTATATATGGTGTCTACATGTGCTAAATGTCTTTCTTGTGTGTTTACTTATGAATTCATAGTTAATTGTTGAACATTGATATAATTCTACTAATTATAAAAGAAAAGGCTAAAAGGCTATTAAAATAATTTGAAAATTTTCATATAAAAGACATAATTACTTGTTCAACCCCCCTTAGTAATTGCCTAGTTTTCAACAATTGGTATCAGAGCCAATTCTTTTTGCATCAACCTAACATCCGAAAGGAAGATCTAACTCATAGTAATGGCTAGTGATAAAGGGTGTTCTATAAGCAAAGATCCTTTGTTTACTGGTACTAATTATACTTTTTGGAAAGTTAGAACGAAGACATATTTGATGTCCCTTTGAGTAGATGTTCTAGGTGCAATAGAGTATGGGTATGAGAAACCACTCATCATTGTTAATAATGATGATAAATTGGACTTTTCATGCAATACCAAAGCCGTGAATGTTATCCTAAGTGGACTGGCTAAATTAGAATTTGTAAAAGTAATGCACTGTAAGACTGCTAAAAAAATGTGGGATAAACTGAAAAACATTCATGAAGGAGATGGTAAAGTAAAAATGGCTAAATTACAAGTTACAAAATGCAGTTTGAGTCCTTGAGAATGAGTGATGATGAAGATATAGAAAAATTCTTCGAGTTTGTGAAATAGTAAATGTTATGAGAGGTCTTGATGAAACCATTAAGGAATCCACCATAGTCCAAAAAGTGTTGAGATCACTCCCTGCAAAGTTAAATCCCAAACTATCAACAATTGAAGAAATTTCTAACATTAAAACCCTAAAAATGGATGAATTGCTTGGCTCTCTACCATCCTACGAAATGATGATCGCAAAAGGAAAATCAATCATAAGGGATGAAACATTCAAAACAAATAATAAATCTACAAAAGTCCAGGAGTGCTTATGTTCAGACTCAGATGAAGAAGAAGCAAAATTTGTGAGAAGGCTGAAGAAAGGGACTGGTAAGTATAAATACAAGCTTCCTTTTAAGTGCTTTAATTGTGGAAGAGTAGGTAATTACGTGTCAAAATTTCCTTTTAAGAAGGAAGAAATAAATCAAAAGGTAAATAAAAGGACAAATATAATAGAATAAAGAATGAGAAAAGATTTAAAAAGAAATATTGTATACACAAGAAGATAACGATTCCTCTGGTGATATAAATGAATCTTATGATGAAGAAGGAATTAGTGAATTTATGCTTATGGATCTAAAATATTAATCTGAAAAACTTAATCACTGTGAGTTGAGTGAAGAAGAAGAGGGTGAAGTTTACCTTGAAGAAGAACTAAATAATTCTTTAGAAAAAATTGACAAACTCAAACAAAAGAATAGAAAACAAAAGGAAATTTTGATTAAATATGTTAAAGAAGAGCCTAAGTATGAGAGCTTCTCCAATTAAAGGTTGAGTTAGAAGAGGCAAAAAAGGTTGAAGACATCCTACTACAACAATTAAAAGAGAAAGGGAAAGAATGTGAGAAACTGGAAGAAGAAATAGTTGTTACGAGAAAGAAGTTAGAGAAAGCACAAGTTGAGTCAAATATGAACTTTAAACACATTGAGGGGTCTAAAAACTTGGATGAGATATTGATATTTGGATATTTTCGCTTATGAAATCTAGTTTGGGCTATGAAGGAGAAACCACTAAGCAAAAGACAGAGGATACAAACCCCAGCAACTTCACTAAAGTATTCATAGGAGATATTGACAACAATTAGCACCTAAAGTATAATGATCTCAACAACACACCTTAGAAATAACATGGAAACAATACACCTCAACAAGAATAAAGTAACAACACTACTCAATAATAACAAAAGATAAATCCCACTCAGAGCAAAAAATGAAAAATCTTACTCGACTACAACACACAAGAAGATTTGACAAGCTAGCAATATGTTACTAGAAGCCTTATTTTTTCAAAAGACAAAACAATCAAATGTCAAAGAGATCATATTCACAAGAACCATCTTTTCCCAAGTATGAAAATTTCTTCTACGGATATAGTTTTTTGTGCAAAAAAATTGGCCATAATGTTGTGAACTACAGAGCATATATCAGAAGGAATGAAACAAGAAGTTAAAAAATAAATGAAGTCAGCAACGAATTTTTAAATGCAAGGACAAACATAAGTAAGAACAATAATCCATTTTCCCTACTTTTTGATGTCACTAAATATTGTTGTTGCCACAATTTTAGACATAAATATTACGAATGCAACTCATAAACTTCAAACCATATTCTTAGGACAATCATAGGATAGAGGAATCCATGTTGTGGAAAAATAAAAAGGAAGAGAAGGAAACCAATAAGTGTAGTCTAGTTCTTGATGTTCATTACTAGAACAATTAGCGATATGTGAACAATGGTTACTCCAAACATATGGCTAGAGACAAGAGCAAGTTTCTAACTCTAAATGGAAACAAATTTGGCAATGTCACCTTTGATAATGATGCACTAGGGAAAATAATGGGAAAAGGTAGAGTAAGCTTGAATAATGGCAGAGGCAAAGCACATGATGTATTATTTGTGGTTGAACTAAAACATAAATTGCTGAGTGTGAACCAGATGTGCAATAGAGGACATGGTGTCATCTTTAAGGCTCGGGAATGTGAAATAGAGTCAGCTAAAACATGAAAGATACTAGCCAATGGAATCTAAATAGAAATCATTGTATATGTTTTGAAGGAATATAGTAAAGAATGTCATTCGGGGAAACAAGATGAGTGTTGGTTGTGGCATAGAAGAATAGGGCATTTAAACCTCAACCATATCATTAGACTCAACAAAAAGAGAGCTATAAGAGACCCGCCCAAAATCACAAAGCCATAAAATCATATCTGCAATTCATGTCAAATGGAGAAACATGCTCATGTTTCTTTCAAGATTAAAGATCAACTATCAACTAGCAAGTCTTTTTAGCTAGTACATATGGACCTATGTGGACCTTCTATAACAAAATAACTCGGAGGTGAGTATTACTTCATGTTAGCGATTGACTAATTTTCCAGACTAACAAATGTATTCTTCTTGATATATAGATAAGAAGCATTGAGAAATTCAAGTTATTCAAAGCACTAGCAAAGAACCAAACAGGATATGAGTTAAAGCACATATGATTAGAGAGAGGAGGAGATTTCACATCAAATGAATTTGTAGATTTCTGTCATGAACATAGAATAAGGAGACAATATACTACTGCATACACTCCCAACAAAATGGAGTTGTTGAAAGGAAGAACTGGTTAGTACAACAAATGGTTAGAGCTATGATGCATGAAAGAAACATACCACAGAACTATTGAGCTGAATCTATTCACACAAAAATTCACATACTAAACAAAGCACATCTCAGGCCTAATTATGACAAGACACCCTATAAGTTATGGCGTGGAAAACCAACATCAATAAACACTTGAAAGTGTTCAACATTAAGTGTTATATTAAAAATAATGACGAGAAATTGGGAAAGTTTGATGTTAGGGTAGACGAAGGAATCTTCTTAGGGTACTCTAGAGAAGCAAAGGGTACAAGTGTTATAATAAAATACTACACATGATAGTTGACTACATTATGAAAGTTGATGAGGATCTACCGATCAAAAGAAAGCAGATAGGATTTATCAATCCTTCTAATCAACCAATTATTGAAGAAGAGGAAGAACATGTTGAAGATGTAGAGGAAGCATACACTTAAGATGAAATCGAGTCTCAAGTACAACATTCAAAGAAAATGTTCAGATATTTTGAGAAATAAATAAGGTTATTAGAGGAATGGATGAAAAAGGATACATGTAGTGAGGACTACATACAATTTGTAGGCTTAGCTGATTTTGAGGAGAAACTCAAAGTGCCATACAATAGTGGCATAAATGAGGAGGAAATGCAACAAAGTATCGTTGAGATGAAATATGAAATCAAAATGAAGAATTTTGAAGAAGACAACAATGAATCTGTTGTAGAGCAGTAGTGGAGAAGGCATATAAAGTTCTTAAGCATTTGTTGGAAGATGTATGTCGAAGCAGAGTGGGATAAGATTCGTGATAATCTTATGCAAGAGAAGATCCAACCAGAAATGGATGAGTTGGATATCGAAATAAATGAGCTATGGGAACTTATGAAGACGAATCCCAGAAGAAGATACACTGAAGGAAGCAAACAATCAACAATAACATCTAGTTGAATCTAAAATATTTTAAAGTCAAAATGCATGGAAAACTACAGAACAAGATGTGGGATCCAGGAGGATTGTTACTTCAAAGGCTTATGTCTAGGAGGTCATAAATTTTTCTACTTTGGGAATCATGAGCATTCTTACACCCAAAACTATCAAATCCTTATGGAGACAAAGCTTCAAAGGGGGTTTGACATGGAGAAGGAATTCTAATTCCTTATTATAGATAATTTTAGTTTCTTTAATTATCATAAAAAGCACGAGAGATTTAAGAGTGATTTATGGAGTGATTCTAAGGATAGATTGAGTGATTTTAGGAGTTAGGAAAATATGATTTATGGAGTGATTTTAAAGTCTGGAAAAATCTGTGATGTTTTTAACTTATATCTATTGTAAGCCTATGGACAATAAAAAATAGAGTAAGTGTGAGGAAAAGAGGATGGCCAAATGATAGAGAGAAACAAATATTTCTGAGTAGCATTGTATGTACACATTTGTGAAATGAAATAGAATTTCATGTAATTATGTTCATGAATTACCTTTGTTTGAATATATAAGAATTCTAGTCTTTGTGTAAAATTTAGAATTAACAGAAATTTAGAGTCTATATGCAATATGATGTTAAACTCAAAGAGTTTCAATATATGTGTGGAGTCTGAAACTAATGATAGATTTGTTGATTAATTTGTCATTTTTAAAAGAAATCTAACACAAGGATTAAGACAATTTGAATGAAGCGAACCTAGTGAAGTATTTTGTACATATTGTAGTAGAATTTTGTGAAGAGGATTCAACGCATGTCTAATCATGAATTTAATTTGCAAAAGATTGTCAAAGGATGCATATAGAATGGCGTAGAAGACAATTAACTCTCTCTACCTTATGAGTGACAGATTCTCGCGCCTTACAAACTTAATGCTGGTTTGGAGAAGGTGGATTTTGTAAGTTTATCCTTCGAAGAAACTTCAACAACATTATATTTGAAACTAGAGAATGAAAATGATTTTGATCTCGACTTGAATGTGCTAGAAGGCGAGGTTCGAATTGTTGAAGTGAGCATTGTAAGTGCCAAGCTAGATGCATGTATGAAGGCATGTCATAGTATATTTGCATGAGATGGGAAAACCACGCATTTGGAGTGCATTGGAGTATAGCATATCTTTTAATGGTGGAATTGAACTTGAGTAATGAGCATTGGTGATGGTGAGAAAGTCCAACACAATTTTTTGTGGCAAGCGTGGCCAAAAACTATGTGAATTGGAGTAGTTTGAAGATGTAGGAAAAGTAGGATTTTCTTGCGTTACCAAAAATTTTGGGGGAAATTTCTTAGCCAAAGTGAAAATTAGCATTTTTCTCTAACTTTAATGTTTTTATTAGACTATACCAATGCTTGTGAGTTACTCATGTTGACTTGAATTTATTAGGATGGAGGAGAGGAAGTCACTCATATTAACTTGATTTTATTAAAATGAGTATATTGAAATTATATAAGTGGAGGGAAATAAGTATATTGATTTGACATAAATAAAGTATAGGAGCCAAAAATTTTCAATAAAGAGAAAATTGAGTTTTTTTGGAACTTTAGTATTTTTATTAGACTTAATACTCTAAATATTAGACTTAATACTCCAAAGGGATTTATATTGAAATAGATATATTCATTTCATATAATGGAGGAAAATAAATAATTAAAAATATTGTTTTTTTTTGTTATAAGAATAATTACTAGAGATTTCATTTTCCCCAAAGTATTGTTATTATACTTTAAATATTAAGTTTAATTAACTTATATTTAAGTTTAAATATTACACATTTAATGATTATAAAATTTTATTTCACATTAAAAAAATAAAATGTGCCAAATATTATATATATATAATTTTTTTCAAAGTCTTTTGTTTTAGTTAATTTTAACGAAAATTTGGTAGATATTTTTAGAAACTCAAATTTAAGTTGTTCAAACTGTAGAATTTGAGTGCCTCACTAGTTTTTCACGGTATTGTATCTATTTATGCATTCAAAAATGTATTTTAAACAACAAAAAACCACAAATTTGCTTGAAATTGTATTGTTGGGATTTCACTCAAAAAGACCCTCTTTTTTATTAGTTAGAATATATATATATATATCAATTTGGAAAGTGGAAATACCCTTGGAATTGTAACGTGGAAATTCAAATTTCCATCAAGCCATCAAAATCTCTCAGAGATTAAACCTGACCTAGGCTACACCAACCCTTAACTTGACTAGAACACCAACCCTTAACATAACTTGACTAGATTTTTGCCTAAATTTCGATTCTACACCTTGTGGGTAAATTTCCATCAAAATTAATGCAAAAACATATGAACAAGAAAAATTAAATATGAAAATAAAAAAAATTCTTAATAATTTAAATATAGATCACAAAAATTTAAATATAAAAATAAATATTAAATATTTAAATTTAATTAAATTATATTAAAAATTAAAAATTATATATTTTTAAATTATAAAATTTTATTTATTTAAAATTATAACCATACAGAAGATTCAACATATTAAAATTTAAAAGAATAAAATTTAATGATAAAATTTTACGGTCAAATTTGTTATTTGGAAACTGGAAATCTAAACTGGTAGGAAAAGTAATACAAATTATTACTGGAAATCTAAACTTGTAGGAAAAGTAATACAAATTATTATGGCAAGAAAATATAAATCTTGAAATAAAATAAGATGTTGTTATATTTTCATACACAGTTTTAGTTTAATTTAAATACATTATTAAATTTTTCACGTGTCAAATTTATATATAGTTAAAAAAACAACAATAAGATTTATTTAAAAATTACCTTTCTTTTCAAAAATTTGAAAATGTTTAATAATTAAATAACATTAAATAAAATAATTTTATTTGAAAAAATACAATTATTATAATTTAAAATTATATATATTTTTAATTAATTATACTTGAAATTTTAAAATAAATTAAAAATAAAAAATATATTTAAAAACACAATTATAATAATTTGAAATTATGACTTTTAGATTACAATAATGTATGAGATAAAAAATAAAATAGATAATATTTTTTTTTTTAATTTATAATAATATTTTAAAATAAAATACATAGTTTTAGTTTAATTTAAATATATTATTAATTTTTTCAAGCTGTCAAATTTATATATAGTTAAAAAAACAACAATAAGATTTATTTAAATATTACTTTTCCTTTCAAAAACTTCAAAATTTATAATAATTAAATAACACTAAATAAAATAATTTATTTGAAGAAATACAATTATAATAATTTAAAGTTATATATATATTTTAATTAATTATAATTGAAATTTTAAAATAAATTAAAAATAAAAAATATATTTAAAAACACAATTATGATAATTTGAAATTAAGACTTTTAAATTAAATAAAATAATGTATGAGATAAAAATAAAATAGATAATATTTTTTATTTTTTAAATTTATAATAATATTTTAAAATAAAATTAAAAAATATATCTAATTTATTTTAAATAAAATTAATATAATTATAATAATGTGAAATTATAAATTTTAATTAAGTAATATATTATGCGAGGAAACAAATGATTCATAATTTTTTTTAAAATATATAGTTTATAAAAATAAAGGTTAGATATTTTATCTTTTTAAAATATTATGATTGTTTAAGTATTAAATTTAATTAAATTATATTAAAAATTAAAAACTATATATTTTTATTTATTTAATATTTAAAAATAAAAAAGATTTAATATATTAAAATAAAAAAAAATTAATATATTAAAATTTAAAAGAATAAAAATTTAAATATAAAAGTTCACGTTGAATTTGCGAGGTCGAAATTTAAACTTGCCAGAAAATTAATCTAAATATGCTCGGAAGAAAATCTAAATCTTAAAATAAAAGAAAATCTTAAAATCTAACAAAATAAGCTACCTAATAATAATAATATCTATTCAGCAAATTAAATTGAGAAATACACTGGAAAATATTCCAAAAAATCTAACTAATAATTTACCCAATAATAATATCCACCGATTTTGAATATACAGTGATCCGATGCTTTGTTAAGACATTGAAAGATAAATTTAAAGTCACTTAACACAAACACAACCAGTTCAGGATTACAGAACCATTTTACCAAAAAAAACGAACGCGATAATAATGACCAAAAGTCAAGCGAATACGTCGGAAGTATTACGGTGCGTGTCGGTATACTCGGTAAGTTTCGAAGAAACTGTTGACCCCAGCAAATCGGCAGGAACTTTCGCGCGGTGCAGAACCTTTTGGCGTTTGGGCTCCCTCCCTTTATAGAGCCCCGTGCCTGCTGTAAAATAAAAGAAAATTTAAAAAGCTAAACCTTTCCTTCTCGTGAAACACCACCCCCACACCAAATGGGTCACGCCGAAGGGGCTAACTGCTACCGCACGCCTCCCTCTCAATAAAGTTATCAACAATGATTCCCCGCGCCTTCTCTTCGTCTGT
This sequence comes from Pinus tabuliformis, assembly GCA_031772625.1. Lineage (NCBI taxonomy): Eukaryota > Viridiplantae > Streptophyta > Pinopsida > Pinales > Pinaceae > Pinus > Pinus tabuliformis. Next base: position 903,984,324 of record CM062808.1, read on the forward strand.
GTGCCCCCACCCACCAATTCCTCCCGAGAAAATATCGCTCCGCGTCTCCAACAGTACTTTCTTGTATACATAAATAGGTGTGTGCAGATAGGCAGAAGCACACAAGTACTTAAAAGGCTCTGTAATTTGAGGTTCTGAAGTTCGTTATGAAAGGCTTTGTAATTTGAGGGTCTGAAGTTTTGTAATCTGAGGCTCTGAAAGGCTCTGTAATCGGAAAGGGAAAAATGGAGGCTCTCACATTATTGCTTCTTTGCGCTGTGGCTGTTATGCCTGCAGCAACGTCTATGAATCACCCACCGTGGAATCATCACCAATCTCTGTATTTGCATGGTAGTGATCACGGCGAGGGCTCCAACATGCCCCTTGGTGGATTCGCTACGCTCCAACGTCACCCTGAGTCTGAACGCATGGCTGAGTCTGAACGCATATCATCATCATCATCAATGGACGCCCACGAGAAAAGGGACCTCCATGCTCTCTTGTCCTTCCGAAACTCCATCACAGCGGATCCATCAGGTGTGCTCTCCAACTGGACGGCACACAACTCGCAGAACATGTGCTCTTGGTATGGCGTTCGCTGTCGGCACAAAACTCGCAGAGTCGTGCACATTGACCTCTCTTGGTATGCATTGCCCACTGGTACCCGATGGTTCTCAGGTACCCTTTCTGTGTCTCTCGGCAATCTGTCTCTGCTGCACACATTAAATGTTTCTGGTCAAGATTTAAAGGGAAGAATTCCTCCCGAGATTGGCCATCTTAAATCATTGCGAGTACTTCACCTCAGCTGGAATGTGCTCATGGGGCCTATTCCAGTCGAATTGGGCTTTCTGCACAAACTCCGCGCGCTCAATCTTTCTGCAAACGCTCTGGAAGGAGGAATTCCACCACAGATTGGCCATCTTAAAGCGTTGCAAGTTCTTGATCTCAGCGAGAATGGGATTGAGGGTTTTATTCCAGTTGAGTTGGGGCAGCTTAAATCGTTGCAAGTTCTTGATCTCAGCAAGAATGGGATTGAGGGTTTTATTCCAGTTGAGTTGGGGCAGCTTAAATCGTTGCAAGAACTTGACCTCAGCGGCAATCAGATGAAGGGTCTTATTCCAGTTGAGTTGGGGCAGCTTAAATCGTTGCAAGTACTTGACCTCAGCCTCAATCAGATCAAGGGTCTTATTCCAGTTGAATTGGGGCAGCTTAAATCGTTGCAAGTACTTGACCTCAGCCGCAATTAGATCAAGGGTTTTATTCCAGTTGAGTTGGGGCAGCTTAAAGCGTTGCGAGTACTTGACGTCCGTCACAATGTACTCAATGGTTCTATTCCGGCTGACTTGGGCCTGCTGCAGAAACTACAGCGCCTGCTTCTGGAAGACAACAAATTTTCAGGCAGTGTACCACATCAGTTAGGTAATTTGACACAACTTACACATCTATCCATTTCTGGGTTGAATATCTATGGTTCTATTCCATCTCAAATACTCAGGCTTCGCCTCTCTTATCTATCTCTTAGCCTTAACCTCACAAGTGAAGCACTTAAAGCAATTACAAACTTGACCACGCTGACCGTCTTAGCACTTTACGAAAGTGGACTCACTCACATCCCTCTAGAAATTGCCAATTTGACCAAATTGACCGCTTTATATCTCCATGGAAATAGACTTGCTTACATTCCTCAATCCATTCCTAGTTTGACTAAGTTAGAAGGGTTAGATCTTTCTTCAAACATGCTTATTAGTAGCATTCCTATAACTCTTACCAATTTAAGGAACCTTTATTTCCTTGACCTCTCAAATAACAATTTGAAAGGCACAATTCCAAGAGCCATAGGAAACAATTTAAGGAACCTTTATTTCCTTGACCTCTCAAATCACAATTTGAAAGGCACAATTCCCAGAGCCATAGGAAAGCTTCATTGGTTGAACTACTTATTCTTGCAATCAAACAAGTTAACTGGGCATATCCCATATAGTATAGGTCAATTAAAAGCTTTGTGGGTACTAAACCTATATAATAACAGTATCTCAGGTAGTATTCCTGAGAGTATTAATGGTTTGATTTCATTAGACACATTAGCTTTATCAGAAAACAACTTGGAGGGACCGATTCCTAATGGCATTGGCAATTGTACTAGGATGCAAGTATTCTCCGCTCACTCTAATAACTTCACTGGGACATTGCCTGCATCTTTGGCCAATTGTACGCAGCGTTGGCTCCTGGATTTAACGAAAAATGGATTGACGGGGGAGCTTCCTCAATACTTCACATCTTTTCAACACTTGGAAGCTTTAATCCTTGGTTATAATAATCTGCATGGTTGTATTCCTCAACACATCACAAATCTTACTAGGTTGCATGTGTTGGATTTATCCAACAACAAATTCAGTGGAAGTATACCAACACATCTCGAGAAGCTGTCTGGATTTGTGAATGTGTCAAATAATATTGGAATATATTGGGAAACTATTATTGACATCAAAGGAATTGAGTATAATATGTCATATCTATTGCCTACAAACACTATATTTGATTTGTCTTGTAATAATCTTACAGGACAAATCCCTGCAAATATAGGAAACATGAGTAGCTTACGCCTACTAAATTTATCAGGAAATCAATTGGAAGGACAGATTCTTGCATCTCTCAGCAAGATACCTTCTTTGGAGCAATTGGACTTGTCAAAAAATAATTTGAGTGGACTTATTCCTGAAGTTCTCTCTAAGTTATCAATGTTGGCTTCTTTTAATGTTTCATATAACCACCTTTGTGGCCCAATTCCGACAGGGACACAATTTTCCACTTTCAATGTAACATCTTTTGACAAGAATGAATGCTTATGTGGGCTTCCTCTACCAACATGTAAGCAAAATGATAAGCCAAAGAGAACAATCGTTGGAGGCAATAGCAATAATAGTAATGCTAAAAGGGGATTGTTGAGCTATGCCAATGAAAAAGTGTCCTTGTTAGCATTGTCATTGGGATTAGGGATCGGATTTGGTGGAGTCGTTGCTATGTTCATCATTTGGGACAAAGCAAGATGTTGGGTAATGGGCATGTCCTCCAACACACCAAAGCCATTTTATGGAGTTTACCGATTCCCAAAATAGGTCACAAGGCTTTGTCCATATAACTCAATGTAATATTGTATGTCTTATTACTATTGTATGAGTTCTTTTTTCCCAAAATTTGAAATACATGTTTTTTTGGAGTTTACAGATTCCTAAAATAAATCACAAGAGCCTGTCAAATGCCTCAATATATTAGTGTATTTCTTATCACTCATCTTACTGATGTCCATCACGATGCAGAATGAGCAGCGCTTTGAATCAACATCTGGTAATGTTTACCATCAGCAATGTTATAGCTAATGACAGTGCACATATCAAGAAGCTTCACAATGTCTTTCAAGGCGTCATTAACCCACTTGGAGTTGCCCATAACTCAAAAAAACGTCTGAGTATCCATCTATCATAACACTTTGCAGCGAATATTCATATCAAACAATACAATCCAAGTAACGAATATTCATATCAAAAAACTGTCAATCAATGTAACGAGATCGACAAATCTATAAATAATGATTTTGTTTCTATTAAAATGTTACCAAATATATTTGTGATAAATAAGCATGGCTTTGATCCGTTGAATATTTATGGAAAATTCATTTCTGAAGAAGGGATTGATGTTGTCAAAGATGCATTGAAAAACGTGGCAGTTGGTGTCTCGTCTAGTCTGGTTTTGGGTGAGAATTGGGTGTTGTTATTGTCACGAGGAAGGGGAGCAATGTAGGATGCTCCAAAACATTCCCTTAGCAAGCCGATATTCTTGATTTGAGAATGATGAAGCTCGGTTAAAATAATAAGTTCTTTGAATTCTCAAAAAAGTTTGCAGAAGATATACCATTTCTGAAATTAAAAAAAAATCAGTGTATTTTTATTTGTTCATTTAAAAAAGTTCCTTATGTCCACGATAAATCAAGGCCAATTTTAAAGTTTTTTGATACGAAATTATGTCATTTGCAGAAGAATAACTCTGGGTCAGAAAGACTAAATAATTTTGAAAATGTAGATGTGTTTATAAGGGACACTTAGCACAACATCCGAAATGGCAGTTCATGACCACTATTCATCTGTAGTGAGGATGGATAGATGCAACTTTTCTGTTCATTGCAGTGGTGAAATATTAATTTTATTTTAATTAATATTCACTAATTTATTATTTGGTGAAATATATGTTTTATTTTAATTAATATATAATAAACTTGATATGGATTACAGAAGCCTCAATTCAATAATATATAGTAATTGGTTACATGGTGTGAAATATCGCCAAATATTTGTTTATTTGAATTAAAATTCACTATTTTTCTGTGATTTTGTTTTTCAATATGATCTTTTCCAAATCTTTTATTCCTTCCATACACCTTTGCAACTTTAGAATCTATTAATAGTTTTATAAATACGAAACATCCTGAAACACATATATAAATTTTTTATAAATATTAAAAATTCTAAAAACTTAAAAACATTTTATATTTTTTATAATATTTATTTTTTTATTATTATTTAAATAACAATGAAGTTCATTCCATGGCAACTTATAAAACCTTTATTCATGACATTTCTCTATATCATATTTCATAATAACAACACCAAAATATAAATGGAAAATTTTAAGTTATCAAATATTAATTTCATTTTTTATTTATTGACTTTTTTTTTTTTTAAATTTATTATTTTTAATCAATCATAAAATTTGTTCTAAATAATTATAAATATTAATAAAATATATTTAAATATAAATATAAATAGAGAGTTTATATAATAAAAAATTTAAATATAAATATGGTTCAAAAAGTATATACATTATTATAAATTAGAAATTAGATACTATTTAAGAATGATTTTTATAAATATATAATTAAAAATGATGAATTTGGGTGGAGAATTAAAGGTTGGAATTAACACTTTACATTTTGAAATGCATATTTTGACTTTTACCCTATTAAATGGGTCGGCAATAATATATGAAATTGTGCATTTTGAAATACATGTTTTATTCCCCACCTTAATGATATATAATCAAATCTGGTGAGAATTAGGATGTATGGTGATATTGTGCATTGGAAACCATTCATATTAAAATGCATAGATCCATTACCTCATCCACCATAATACATAATTACGATGAACATAGGGTGGGGATGAAACGTTGTGTTTTAAAATGCATAGTTTTTGTCACGATCTCATAAACTTAAAAATGCAAAATAAAAAAATTTTGTAAGGTGGTCAATTCATCACTTTCCTTCACCCTAACTAAGTAGGTTGACCATTAACTTACCCTCTGCTAGGTCTCTTCCACATTTACCTATATGTATAAACATAATCACACTGGCCCACCCCAGCTAATACGCCTGCACTCTGTGAATACATATGTCAATAATATATATATATAACACCCTGACATAACTTAGGCCTTTAAACATGGTTTTATGCCTTCAAATATTTGAGAATGGAACTTTATTGCATTGGAGTACTGACTGTCATGACCGGCTTGACGTGGACGTGGTGAGCCAGGTGGTGAGCGAGTGGTAACCCAGCTCACCTTCTTCAGTGGCCAGATGGCTCCAATTCACGTGATGGCATGTGACTTGCGGTGGGCTGACCCACACTGGGTTTCGCGCCATGACCTCCCGCCTAAATCTACGATGGAGATCTATCAACCTCATCGAACGGCTCCGGTTAATCTAGGGTTTGGCATTCAATATTTATTCACCGGGTTCGTCGGACTGGGTTCATTTGCAACCCACCGCAGCAGCCGAGCTCTCACGCCACTTCTACAGACTTCTCTGCAACTACTCCGGTGCCTATCTCACAGCTTAGGTAAGGATGGCTCTATTGAATCTATGATCATGTTACAGTTAACTTTCAGGCATGTTTTGCTCTCTGAGTAGTCTATATTCTGACTGTGGCCGAATGCCCCTCATGAGGGTTATGTACAGGCCATCCACAGCTTCTCCTACCGCGTGCAGAAGGATTTGGGCGTTTAGTGAAATTTACAGGTATGCCGATACTGGCTCCTCATTGGTTAATAGCTTATTGATATACTGTATGCAATGACTTCTAGCTGAGACATAGTTTATGGTTTGCTTACCTGTCTCAGGTCCGATTAATTTGTCTCAAACCCTGGTTACGCTTATACAGGCGACCTCTCCATGCCGGCCTGTCTCACGTGAGCCCTTAGGGTTTAGATAGGTATTACTTGTGGCTTTCACGCCATTTACTATATTTCTGTATATTTGATTTGGACTTGGTCCTCAGGCTTTAAGAAGTCACCGAATGTATATTTTAGAACAGTTCTCATGAAGTTTAACGTATCTGTGAACAACTTTGTTTAGTTTCCTTTATTCCGTGGTTTACCACTGACTTCTATGCCGGACTTCTCACAGCTATGACAATGTTATACAGTTTCTTAATGGATATTTGCTTCCGGTTTTCAGATTATGACAATAGTTCCAAATGGTTATATTACTCTCACATAGTCTGTTCATATGGTTGATTCACGTACTGGGTGTTCTTTTATATGTTTATATTTCTGTCTATTTAATAGATCCGTGGATTTAAAGAGTTTACTTCAGTGCATATTCATACAGTAGTAATATTGGGGTTTCTACATGTATTCAGTTCATACAGACGGTACGCATCTCATGTAAATATATATGTAAGGCGGCACTGAGATAATCCTGCGCTCGGGTGATGAGCGTAGCGTTTACCTCTTCCGCGACAGTCGTTTACAATGACCTTAATGCCAGTATTACTGTATGTTTAATTTTTGCAGCTCATAAATTTGATATTGTTGACTTATCTTGTAATGAGGGATTTGTTACCGGTTTTGTTAAGCGTAGCTACTACCGGGTCCTTCATTTAGAAATAGAATTTCTACTCGGGTCTGCTAATACATCTTGTTTATTATAACCCTTATTCGGTCTGTCGGCATGATTTCACTTGTTATAACCCTCTTCCGAGTCTGTTAATATGACTAATTTTGTTATAAACCCTCTCTCGGGTCTGTCAATATGATTTAGCTTGCTTTGTGTTCTTTTACTGTACACTGCTATTTTAAGATTCTGCTCCGTAATAAGGTTTCACTACACAGCATTACGTTTGTATAATGGTTCATGTTTATACAACAGGGTGTTTATGCCATGCCGCCTGGCATATATTTATATGTATACAGCATGTTGTTTTCGGCCATTGAAATATATGTTTGCAGCATTTCGTTTCGGCCTTTTTATATATATAATCACAGCATTTCGTTTCGGCCTTCTTATATATATTTGCAGCACTATTTAATAGTTTCCCTACACAGTCACGCTCACTTTCATTATCTTTGGTTTATGTAACGTCACTATTTACATGCGAGCACTAATTCTGTGCTAACTAACTGTATTATCTAACTTGGGTTCTCACCAAGCATTTCTAGACCTTTCCTTGGTTCTGTTTACTTCTGTTCTCTAATTTACCTCACTGACATTGATACAGTTCCATACCTTTTCATTCACTCTAAGAACTAACTCTGTTCTGAGCGTATGATGACGACTGCACAACTCTAAGTTATTAATACAGTGTCCATAGGTGACCATAGTCTCACATTAACATGCATAAATATTTCAAGAACTGTATTCATTCATTCAGATTGACATACTACAGTAACTAAAGACAGTAAGACAAGTTCTGTGTCCTGTCTGTCTCCTTCTGTACCTGCTCTTTATTTACTAACTAGATCAGAGATTGCATACCTGGTTATTCCCGCTATGATGTCCTTATTTGCAGAAGTCACCTGCAATGGTTTGCTCTTATCCTCCCAACCTTGAGATCCACTTCGTTGGATTCTCCCCCCGAGCCGTCTTGCAGGCCTGCAGCCCTCAACAAGACTCTTGCACCTCTGTGCTAGGTTATCTGGTCATTACCAGACTTAACCTCTTTTCTTACTCTGCTCTCTCATGGAATTTCTCCCTCTGCTTGTTCCTCAACAACCCAGAGACTTTTCCTTCCCAGGACTTTTCCTTGGGTGAGAAGCAGTTGCATCAGTTTCATAACTGATTCACTAAAAATAGAAATCCTCCTTCAGGAGGCTGCCAGCATTTCCAAGAACATATCCATGTAAAAATAATTCAATAATTAACTTTCTTTATTAATAATGTTATTCAAAACCATGAGTAACCACTCAACACTTTTACCACAGTAATTATCCAGATTTACAAGTTACCGGGGTCATTACATCTCCCCCCCCTAAGATTGGACATCGTCCCGATGTCTACTCTCATTAAATAAATGTGGGTAAGTTTTTCTAATGAGTTCCTCGTCTTCCCATGTAGCCTCCTCAGGCCCATAGTGCTGCCACAACACTCTAACTTGGGTAATAACCCGTTTCCGCAGCCGCACTTCTCTCCGGTCGAGAATGCTCTGTGGTTCGACCAGGACCTCGCCTTCCGGTTCGACCTGCAAACCACCAATACCTTAAATTAGTTTTTTACAAAATATAGCTGCTTAATAACACAACCGGATTAATTCTTACCCGCACATCTTGCCATCGAATAACATGTTTAGAGTCATATACATATTTCTTTAGGACAGACACGTGGAACACATTGTGAATCCTGATGTGACTTGGCATGGCAAGCTGGTAGGCCACTGGCCCCACTCTAGCCAAGATCTGAAAAGGTCCAAAGTATCGTGGAGCCAGCTTGGCGCACCCACTCCACTGCAGAGTGCTCCTCCTAGTTTGGATCCTCACAAACACATGATCACCAATCTTATATTCTGTGAATCTTCTTTTTCTGTCCGCAAAACTTTTCTGCCGGTCTTGGGCAGCTTTTAGATTAGCACGCACTCTTTTCACCAAGTCTTCCATTTCTTTAAGCATTTCTGGTCCCAAACTCAACTTGTCCTCAGGTCCACCCCAACTTGAGGGTGTGCGACATTTTCGTCCATATAGGACTTCAAAGGGACTTAGCTGAGTCGAAGTGTGATACCCATTATTATACGCAAATTCGACCAGATGTAAATACTCTTCCCATTGTCCTGGTTTCAACATTACATACGCCCGCAACATGTCTTCCAACACCTGATTAACTCGCTCAGTTTGGCCATCGGTCTGTGGGTGATAGGCCGTGCTAAAATTCAACTGAGTCCCCAGTTCAGCGAACAATGTTCTCCAAAAAATGGAAGTAAACTTCACATCGCGGTCTGATATAATTACCTTTGGCAATCCATGCAATCGAAAGATATTTTGCATAAAAAGGTGAGCGATTTGCACCGCCTTGTAAGTGGACTGCACAGGAACAAAGTGCGCTGCTTTACTCAATTTATCAACCACTACCATGATAGAGTCGTTACCTTTCTTTGTTCGGGGCAACCCAGTTATGAAATCCATGGAAATGGTTTCCCATTTCCACTCCGGAATAGGCAAAGGCTGTAGCAGTCCAGCGGGATGCTGATGTTCTGCCTTTATTTGCTGGCATTCCAAACACCGTGCCAAGTACTCAACCACTTGTTTCTTCATTCCTGGCCAATAGTATTCCTTCTTAAGCGCATTGATCATCTTCTGGTACCCCGGATGACCAGTGTAGTGGCTGATGTGAAACTCATCCAAAATCAGCCTCCTAAGGTCATTTGAATCAGGTACAAATATTTTCTTATTAAAACACAACATTCCAGCACTGTTTAGTGTGTATCCTTGCTGTAATCTTTCCTTAACAGATTGCTGTACTTGCTGTTTTAAGTGCTGGTATTCAGAATCAAGACTAGCTGCTGTTTTTATTTGCTCAATTAGTGAATTCTGCCATTTGCTGACGGAAAGTTCACATAAACAGTGAACCTTCCGACTTAATGCATCCGCCACTCGGTTTTCCTTGCCCTTTAAATGCTTTATGTCGAAATCATACCCACTTAGGAAATCTGCCCAACGTCCTTGTCTTGCATTCAAGGTAGGTTGGCTGAAATAGTGTGTCAAACTGTGATGATCTGTTAACAGCAGAAATTTCCTCCCTAGGAGGTAGTGCCGCCACATTTTCAGCGCATGAATGACAGCTGTTAATTCCAGATCGTAAGCAGAGTATCTCTGCTCATGCTCCTTTAGCTTCCTTGATTCATATGCTATTACCTTTCCTTCCTGCATTAATACTCCTCCCACACCCTCCTTGCTTGCATCGGTGCATACCACATAATCCTTATTAGGATCAGCTATACTCAAAACAGGTGCAGTGGTAAGTAAGTGCTTCAGACGGTCAAAACTCTGTTGACATTCTGATGTCCACTTAAATACTTTCCCCTTTTTCTGTAGGGAGGTAATAGGATAGGCTATCCTAGAGAAACCTTCCACAAACCTCCGGTAATAGCTAGCTAATCCCATAAAGGATCTGATATCAGCAACATCCTTGGGTATGGGCCATTCCATAATGGTTTTTATCTTTTCCGGGTCTACAACAATTCCTTCTTTAGTAATCACGTGTCCCAAGTACTGAATCTCCTCCTTGAAGAAATCGCATTTGCTGAACTTAGCGTATAGCTGATGTTCTCGAAGGGTCTGCAACACCAACCTAAGGTGCTCTTCGTGTTCCTGCTGGGAGCGAGAGTATATCAGAATATCGTCAATAAATATCAGCACAAATTTGTCTAAAAACCGATGAAACATGCTGTTCATCATACACATGAAGGTGGCAGGTGCATTGGTCAAACCAAAAGGTAGCACTACAAATTCGTAGTGCCCATAGCGTGTCCGGAAGGCAGTTTTGGCAATGTCCTCATCTTTAATTCTGATCTGATGATAACCAGATCGCAGGTCAATCTTGGAAAACACTTTTGCCCCTTTCACTTGATCAAAGAGTTCATCTATCCTGGGTAAGGGATACTTGTTTTTGACCGTGAGCTTATTCAGCTGTCGATAATCTATGCACATGCGAAGGGTCCCATCCTTCTTCTTCACAAATAATACTGGAGCTCCCCAGGGTGATACACTGGGACGTATATACTGTTTATCCAACAGCTCTTGAAGCTGCATTTTCAACTCTGTTAACTCTGGTACGCTCATTCGGTAGGGTGCCCGCGATACTGGTGCTGCTCCCGGTATTAGCTCTATAGTGAAGTCTATGTCCCTCTTTGGAGGCAGTCCCGGTACCTCTTCAGGAAAAACATCTGTAAATTCCTGTACCACTGGAATATTGCCTAATGCGGACATCTTATCTTTCTGGTTCGCATAACCAACTTGTATGGCATAGATCTGACATTTCTTTCTCATACATTTAGCTAACTGAGTCGCAGTGATAGGTCGAATCTGGACAGGATGTCTAATTCCCTGCATTTCCTGCTGCTGCCCCAAATCATCCTTGTAGTATATGGTCTTGGTTTTGCAATTCACCAATGACCAGTGCTTTTCCAGCCAATCCATACCAATAAGAATGTCATAAGAACCTAATGGTAGTACATTCAGGTCTGCTGTTACGGGTTGTCCAGCTATACTGAAAGAACAGTTATTAACTTTAGCTAAAACCCGTCTTTTGGCCCCCGTAGCTAACTGGACCAACCATGGGTTTTTGAACTTTTCCGGTGATAGCTTACAATGTTCCACTACTTTTGGACTAACATAACTTAAAGTAGCTCCTGGATCAATAAGTACAGCTACAGACAGGTTTGAAATCTTACCTTCGAATTCCACCATGGAGGGTTGATATTCCGCTTGCCGGTCCTCTAGGGCTGCATTAATTCTTGGTACGCTGCGCGCCACATCCCCAACAGTTGAGGCTTCATGGATTTGAGATATTTGATCAGCTCCTTTACGCTGTGGACAATTCTTAACGTAATGCGGTCCTCCACACCCCCAGCACTGAACTGGAGGTCTGGTTCCCTCAATCTCTGATCTGGCAGGTGGTTCGCTGATCCTACTCTCGCTTGGCTTAGTCCGGAAGGTACCTTTATTGGTGTTTCTGTTAAACTGCCCCTTTCCAGCACTTTTACCGCCATTTCCACGGCTGCCTTTGTTATTTCCAGCAACTCTGTTGCCTTTTCTTTCAGTCCGTCTTTTGTTTGAAACGTCTCCTTTTTGTTTGTTCTGCTGGTAACAAATTCTAGCCTTACGAATTGCCTCATCCATGGTTCGGGGATTGTCAAACTCAATCCGTTCCCTTATATAAGCCGGTAGGCTGCTCACGAACCTCTGAACCTTAGCCTTCTCCTCCTTGATGTATGGCACATAGCGAAGCAGGGAAGTGAAGCGATTTATGAATTCATCCATGGACTGTTGTCCCAGTCGCAAGTCATGGAATTCCCGTGCCTTCTCATCGTAGAAGCGCTCAGTTAAATACCTCTCCTTAAAGTATTTCTGAAATTTTTCCCAGGTTATGCTTTGCTCACTTACTCCCTTCACAATTTTAATTTCTTCCCACCACAAGGTAGCTTTGCCTTGTAGCTGGAAAATGGCCAGCCGCGCCTTCAGATTTTGGTCATATTCGTATAGTTGAAAATACTTATTAATATTAATTAACCAAGCCTCCGCTGCTTCTTCCTGTTCTCCATCGAACAGTGGAGGTTTGATTTTCCGGAATTCTCCCTGTAATTCCATTTTCTGCCTCTTTGAGGTTTGCTGTTCTTGTACATTATCAGAATGATCTTCCTGTTCATCTGAACCCTCAGGTGCATAATCACGTTCTTCAGTTCCCCTTTGCTGTTCTGCACTGGGGTTGGCTAAGGGTGGATTTTGTTTATCTGACAGGCTTTTCAATATCCTTTCTTGCTCCATGGTCAATCGCGCATTATCCTCTCGCAGACGGGCCATCTCACTTTTCAACTCTTGCACAGTTTGCAGTATTGCCAGATTGGTGCTGCGTGTCTCAGCACCAAGCTGTACCCACAGCTCAGCATTTTCTTGAGGGATGCCACCAGCTCCCGGCATTTCCTCCATCTTGCTTATTAACTGTTAGCAGCTGGCTGTCTCTGTATGAATCTCCTAATTGGTACACAAGAAAATCAGTTAGATGTATTGTCTTTTCTCATATATACATTAGGTAATCTTTGCTGTTCCAGAGGCCACAGTTTTGAAACCTCGGCTCTGATACCACATTGTCACGATCTCATAAACTTAATCTCATAAACTTAAAAATGCAAAATAAAATTTTTTTGTAAGGTGGTCAATTCATCACTTTCCTTCACCCTAACTAAGTAGGTTGACCATTAACTTACCCTCCGCCAGGTCTCTTCCACATTTACCTATATGTATAAACACAATCACACTGGCCCACCCCAACTAATATGCCTGCACTCTGTGAATACATATGTCAATAATATATATATATATATATAACACCCTGACATAACTTAGGCCTTTAAACATGGTTTTATGCCTTCGAATATTTGAGAATGGAACTTTAATGCATTGGAGTACTGACTGTCATGACCGGCTTGACGTGGACGTGGTGAGCCAGGTGGTGAGCAAGCGGTAACCCAGCTCACCTTCTTCATGGCCAGATGGCTTTCAACCCACGTGATGGCATGTGACTTGCAATGGGCTGTCCCACACTGGGATTCGCGCCATAACCTCCCGCCTAAACCTACGATGGAGATCTATCAACCTCATCGGACGGCTCTGGTTAATCTAGGGTTTGACAGCCAATATTTATTCAGCGGGATTGTCGGATTTGGTTCATTTGCAACCCACCGTAGCTGCCGAGCTCTCGCACCACTGCTACAGACCTCTCTGCAACTATTCCGATGCCTATCTCACAGCTTAGGTAAGGATGGCTCTATTGAATCTATGATCATGTTACAGTTAACTTTCAGGCATGTTTTGCTCTCTGAGTAGTCTATATTCTGACTGTGGCCGAATGCCTCTCATGGGGGTTTTGTGCAGGCCTTCCACCGCTTCTCCTACCGCGTGCAGAAGGAACTAGGCGTTTAGCGAAGTTTACAGGTATGCCGATACTGGCTCCTCATTGGTTTTGCTTATCGATACACAGTATGTCATGACTTCTAGCTGAGACATAGTTTATGGTTCGTTTATCTGTCTCAGGTCCGATTTATTTATCTCAGTCCTGGTTACGCTTATACAGGCGGCCTCTCCATGCCGGCCTGTCCCGCGTGAACCCTTAGGGTTTAGTTAGGTGTTACTTGTGGCTTTCACGCCAATTACTGTATCTCTGTATATTTGATTCGGCTTGGCCCTCAGGCTTTAAGAAAACACCGAATGTATATTTTAGAACAGTTCTCATGAAGTTTAACGTATCTGTGAACGACTTTGTTTAGTTTCCTTTATTCCGTGGTTTACCACTGACTTCTATGCCGGACTTCTCACAGCTATGACAATGTTATACAGTTTCCCTTAATGGATATTTGCTTCCGGTTTTCAGATTATGACAATAGTTCCAAATGGTTATATTACTCTCACATAGTCTGTTCATATGGTCGATTCACGTACTGGGTGTTCTTTTATATGTTTATATTTCTGTCTATTTAATAGATCCGTGGATTTAAAGAGTTTACTTCAGTGCATATTCATACAGTAGTAATATTGGGGTTTCTACATGTATTCAGTTCATACAGACGGTACCCATCTCATGTAAATATATATGTAAGGCGGCACTGAGATAATCCTGCGCTCGGGTGATGAGCGTAGCGTTTACCTCTTCCGCGACAGTCGTTTACAATGACCTTAATGCCAGTATTACTGTATGTTTAATTTTTGCAGCTCATAAATTTGATATTGTTGACTTATCTTGTAATGAGGGATTTGTTACCGGTTTTGTTAAGCGTATCTACTACCGGGTCCTTCATTTAGAAATAGAATTTCTACTCGGGTCTGCTAATACATCTTGTTTATTATAACCCTTATTCGGTCTGTCGGCATGATTTCAATTGTTATAACCCTCTTCCGAGTCTGTTAATATGACTAATTTTGTTATAAACCCTCTCTCGGGTCTGTCAATATGATTTAGCTTGCTTTGTGTTCTTTTACTGTACACTGCTATTTTAAGATTCTGCTCCGTAATAAGGTTTCACTACACAGCATTACGTTTGTATAATGGTTCATGTTTATACAACAGGGTGTTTATGCCATGCCGGCCGGCATATATTTATATGTATACATCATGTTGTTTTCGGCCATTGAAATATGTGTTTGCAGCATTTCGTTTCGGCCTTTTTATATATATAATCACAACATTTCGTTTCGGCCTTCTTATATATATTTGCAGCACTATTTAATAGTTTCCCTACACAATCACGCTCACTTTCATTATCTTTGGTTTATGTAACGTCACTATTTACATGCGAGCACTAATTCTGTGCTAACTAATTGTATTATCTAACTTGGGTTCTCACCAAGCATTTCTAGACCTTTCCTTGGTTCTGTTTACTTCTGTTCTCTAATTTACCTCACTGACATTGATACAGTTCCATACCTTTTCATTCACTCTAAGAACTAACTCTGTTCTGAGCGTATGATGACGACTGCACAACTATAAGTTATTAATACAGTGTCCATAGGTGACCATAGTCTCACATTAACATGCATAAATATTTCAAGAACTGTATTCATTCATTCAGATTGACATACTACAATAACTAAAGACAGTAAGACAAGTTCTGTGTCCTGTCTGTCTTCTTCTGTACCTGTTCTTTATTTATTAACTAGATCAGAGATTGCATACCTGGTTATTCCCACTATGATGTCCTTATTTGTAGAAGTCACCTGCAATGGTTTGCTCTTATCCTCCCAACCTTGAGATCCACTTCGTTGGATTCTCCCCCCGAGCCGTCTTGCAGGCCTGCAGCCCTCAACAAGACTCTTGCACCTCTGTGCTAGGTTATCTGGTCATTACCAGACTTAACCTCTTTTCTTAGTCTGCTCTCTCATGGAATTTCTCCCTCTGCTTGTTCCTCAACAACCCAGAGACTTTTCCTTCCCAGGACTTTTCGTTGGGTGAGAAGCAGTTGCATCAGTTTCATAACTGATTCACTAAAAATAGAAATCCTCCTTCAGGAGGCTGCCAACATTTCCAAGAACATATCCATGTAAAAATAATTCAATAATTAACTTTCTTTATTAATAATGTTATTCAAAACCATGAGTAACCACTCAACACTTTTACCACAGTAATTATCCAGATTTACAAGTTACCGGGGTCATTACAGTTTTAGCCTCCACCCAAGGTGAAACTATAGGTGGAGATAGTGCAGGAAATTATACATTTGAAACTATAGGTGGTGTACTATAGGTGGTGTGGAGGGTGAAATTGTATATTTTATTGTGTATGGGGTGAAGGGAGAAATTATGCATTTCACAGTGATGGGGGTTGGGGATAAAATTGTCCATTTGTTTCACCACTAAAAAGTACAACTTTACCCCCCACCCATAGTGAATAAAAGTGCACAATTTCACTTCCCACCCCTACCCATAAAGAAATACACAATTTCACCACTTAAAGTCCACCCACAATCAAATACATAATTTTTCCACCCACCATCATCCATGTCAATGCATAGGTTTAGCCCCCAACCTCACCCATAATAAAACGTGAAGTTTCACTGTCAATCCCCAATTATAACTATGAGTGGCAATGTGAGTTGAAACTATGTATTTTATTGGATGTGGGTGGAAGTGGAGTGACACTATGGGTGCACAATTTATAAATGATGGGAATTATATAATTTGGTTTGAAACATTATCATTTAATGTTTTAGTTGATTTATTAATTTGAATGTAATATGTAATTTATTACCACTGCGTTCAAAGCATGGCAAAGTAAAGTTATAGTCTAAATAAAGATATGAAGTTTAAGTCAATGTGTAGATAATAATTTTATATTATTTTTTAAGGTGATATATTTATTTTGAATTAGTTTAAGTCAACAAGATGATCCCAATCCTTAAGCATTAACCAAATCAATTGGTTACATTTTTCTAATATGTTTTCATTAATCTAGAATGTTTTGCAAGCCATTAGTTTGATTACCTTGGGGTCAAGTGCACCAAGTCTACATTACTTGCTTTATATTGGATACCATGTTTGAATCAGGGGGAAGTGCTCAAAATGAGAATCAATAACAACACTGAAAACACCCTTGAAGGGCCCTCAAGTGTAAAAACAAACATGGAAACCTAGGTTAAATTTTAATCCCTAAACTTAGTAACTACGTGGTTAGATTAATTATTTAGATAGGTCAATAAAGACCTTCCCTTGAAGGGTACTAATCATATAGTTTTGTGTGTGTATAAATTGTATTTTATACATGAAATCAATAATTATTTGCCTTGCATTGTTTAATTAAATTACTATCCTAACCTTGAAATTTTAGCGCATAAATGAACTAGAAATGCATGAAATATCATAATAATTATCAATTAATTCAAATAAATTCTAATTTCTTTTTAAAAAAATAAGATGGAAAATACATAACGATAGTTTGAATATAAAATAAGATGCAAAAATAGATTCTATGTGTAGAAGCAAACCAAAGTTTAAAATGAATAATTAAATTTGTGAATATATTCATAAACCCCATGAACTATATGTATATGGAAATTAATCATAATTAGTAAATAAGTCTTGAATATTTACAATAATTGAACATGCAAAAAGAATATTGAAACATGCTTGTAAACTAATAAAAGTGGATGGGAAAGAAAAATAATATTCATAGAGAAGGACAACTTCACGTATGCTCTAAGAAGGATTTATCCATTGATAGACATTTATGTACAACCAAAGTTAACCCAAATCGTTTACCAATTATCCTCGCTTCATATAAGCATGATTTTTTGAAGATGGTATGTTGTTCAAAACAATTTAAATTTAGTTTGTATGAAACACTAGATCTTCAAAGCCTTTAATGGCTCCACACTTAGATGTCTAAATGGTTTCTATGATTATAGAAGTGGTAGTCATTGAGACATTCCAAAGAAATACATATATGAAGAAAATACACAAAAAATTAAATGTCGAGGGAAGCACCTTTGCTTCCACCCTAATGTTGGACCTTAGATTGTAGCTTGCTTATAATTTCTAACAAAAATGCACTAATAATGAACATAGATATAACATAATAGAAAAATCAAAATTATATCGACCCTCTCTTTTCTCCCCCTATTGCTCATGTTCCTTTCCTTTGTTTCTAAAAATGGTGGGCAGGTAGTTGAACAAATGTAAATATGACCTCTTGTATTTATGCTAAAAATTACTTTTTTGGACATTTTTATTTCAAATTTGCAAGAAGATATAATTTTGAAGATCATATAGGCTAAAACAACTAAGGTCCTAGGTCAACTAAGAGCTTAAACTCAATTAATGTGCACCTGAAAATAGATTTGATGATGCATATATTCTTATAAATCCAATTTAAATACAATTGACCTCTCAATAGCAAGGTACTTTAATGACGAGTGATGAGGATCATCAATAGGTAAACTATATGGGTCACAATGCCACTCTCTAGCTTATTAAAATTTACTTTTCACACATTTTTTTACATATTTTGTTATATTTTATTTAGTGAGAATGGTGAAGGTGAGTTACTATGTCATGTGGCCTAATATGTATTAAATGCAGGAATTGGAGCGGTTTTGGGTTAACTTAAGTGCAGGAACTCGAAGTGGGAAAGAAAGAGAGATTTTAGGAGATTGGTCTCCCTCCTTAACTCCTCAAATCATTCGAAGATTCCTCCACCATATCTCATCAACTCAGAGTTACTAGCAGCCAAGCAAGTCAAGTCCATTGGCAACCAAGTTGGTGATAGTTAAGAAAGAGTCATTCTCGAGTTAGGGAGCCAAGTCTCCCTATTTTCTACGGAGTTGTTGGGAGCCCTGCTTTTGTATAAATAAGAGAGTCAAGGGACTCATTCGGATTCGATTTTTTGTTGTAGCCAAGAGGCCATTTTGAGAAAAAACATTGTGACTATTAATGTTATTTTGTATTTGACATTTTGATGATAATGAGAAATTCTACCTTGATCCAGCACCGAGTTGATTCAGAGGGCTGAAGCTCTTTGGTTAGGGCCCAACCCTAGCAGCACAAGTTCCTTTTTTTTTAACTATATTCTTAGATTAAAATGATAGTTAGTTGCTGAAGTTTATTTATGTTTTGTTTAGCTTAACAAGTATTTGAATTATTGCTGAACCTATTTTCCATTAGTTTGAAGAGATAGATCAGTGGTGTAGTAGTGAAGGAAAGTACTTCAAAAAATATTGTGATAGTGGCCTCTATGTCATCTCCCTCATGGGATCATGATTAGAGGGCCCCACTCTCACAACCCCAAAAACAGAGTTTGTCTTTTGGTCATTGCATAACTTAGGGTTCATTCTTAGCTAGATCCCTATTTATGATTTCTTGGAAGCATCTGTTGTTGTTATCTTAAATTTTATGTAGCTTAAAAGGCATTCCATTTCATAGATCTAGTCCTTAATAATAGAAAGATCATCTTTCTCAACTTCAATACCCGTTTTTCCATCTTAACATGTAGTGATGCATAAATGAAAAGAAAAACAGGTTTTGTTTCAGGGATTATTGATCTGCATGGAGGAACTCATCTAACGAGATTCACCTAGGTCCTCTCCACCTTCTACCAAGGCATACCAGCCCATAGTCCGAACCTCTGTTTTGTAGCCACCATGAACAGGCCACCTTACGCAAATCCAACCTCCTTGGAGTGTTGGGCATAGTCTTAGGTAATGTGCACCTTCCCTACACCTTATATCACCATCATACATCTCTCTAGCACCTCATCTCACTTTTCTTCCCCCCCTAAGCCCTTCAGCTAACTTCCTGTAGCAGCTATAGGATCTCTTGTAGCATCCTGTTATACCCTGTTTTGACAAAAGATGGCAGTATAAGAGCAAGTTAGGCCCTCATATTGGATTCCATGCCCAATAATGGCACCTAAAATCAGATCTCCCATGCCTTATCCCTCTGCAAGATTAGACATAATATCATAGCATTTACATTTCCAAATTTAGCAATTAAAAGATTCTTTTTCTGCAAATGTAAAATGAGATAGTTAGTGCATGTATGTATGAGTCCTAGAATGATAGAACAACTTTCCATTTCCAAATAGTCCTAATAGCTAGAGGATAAATTGCAAGGTTAGCATAGTTCTTTTCTGTAAGTAATTTGTGTCATTTCCTAGCTAGATGATTTATGGAATTTCATAGCATTTACCATTCAGTAAATTTCATTTCCTAAATAGGTAAGCATTTAATTTCTTGCATCAGAACTAGATTTACATTCACTGTCAGTAGTTAGACTCCTTCTAGTCAATAGAAGACCGGTCTGGAACCCTAGTGGTCTAGCACCCTAGTTGAGAAGTGACATGAGTAGAATGTTGCATCGGATGTGTATATAGCACTGTCACCTCCAAGTTTGTACAAAACCTCGGGTTGATAAATTAAATTTGGTAGCCCTAGGAGTTACAACATCCTTGCTGCAATAGTAAGGCTCATCACTTTTTGGCGCTGTTGTCGGGGAGGTGTCTAGGTAGATGTAATTTCTACTTTTCTTTCTAATTTTCATTCAGTGGGTAGATGTTATTATACTTTCCTTTTATGTTTAGCAATTAATTTTGAAAACACACATAAAAGGAAAAAAATAACTTTCATTTCTCGTAGGAGTAGAGACAATTTAGGGAAATCTTGCTAAATACCCCCACACCATCAAGCAGTCAACCTTCCCTCTTCTTCGACGATGTTAGCTTCCCTCTCTAACTACAGGGGAACTAGAGGACCCATTAGGTGAACAACCATAGATCTTTGAAGTGCCTATTGTGGAAGAAGAATAAGAAACCATTCCACACACTTACAACATGGCTAAACACAAAAATAGGACTAAAAATATAAATGAGCATGCTTTTCCCATTAGAGAGACTAATGGAGATGCTAGGATGAAAAACATAAGCCCCTCTTCCCTTCCTCACTTCCATGGATCAACCTCAGAATACCCTGATACCTTTTTGTTTGAGTTTGTTGTCATCTACAGAACTTATGATTATACCTCTAATGACCAAAAGTTGAATTTGTTCCCAGCCACCCTTGAGGATGCAACCTTGCACTGGTTCATGGGTTTACCTGGGGAGAACATCACTACCTGGGCTCAAATGCAACAATCCTTCAATGAAAAGTATAGGGACTACTGTAGGTCCAAGGACACCAAAGAGGAAATCTTTAGAATGACCTTGGGACATGATTAATCTTTGGAAGATTATGAGGAAGGTTACAAAAGGGCTAGATGCACCCTTGATCTTGAATCACTCAAGTTAGTCCTTCTTAGAGGGATCAAGGAAGATATCCTAGAAACCCTAAACATGTGTAGTGTAGGGCTTTGTTGGTTGGCGCAACTAACTCTGAACTTGGGTCAGGACCCCCTAAGCCAACAGCTAGAGTGCATACAAAGGCATGTGGATGAGTTGCAACACAAGGTCCTAATTCTTGCGGTGGAGTACAAGCTATGGCAAGCATACTTGGTCTAAGAGTTACAAATTAATGTTCCATATCTCTCTATTACAATATTGGTTGATTGGAAATGTTTTTTTTTTCTTAATATTAACGTAAATTGTATTTTGTTGAGAACACATTAGCCCCATAATAGGAAGAGTCATATGGAAAGTGAAAAGTCATTAAAGGTAGATGAAATGTCATGGAAGGTGAAAGGTCTCCTTATCTTCCATAAATAAACCATCATAGCTAGATGTACAGGACAACTGTTGCACTTTCCACCAAGATTCTCATTCAGAGAATATGTGCCCATAATGGGTACATAATATGAACTTTATGGTGAATAAAGTCCTTGATGATCAGATAACTAGAGGTGAAGACAAGCAAGCAGAATATGAAGAAGAAGAAGCCTCTTCTTCTCAAAACAATTCTAATTCATTTGTGATAACATTTGAAGTTGTTAGAGATGGTGAGGTCCAATCTATTCAAGAAGCCCTAGTTGGGGAAACTCCTCCTAAACCTCCAAAGACTTATAATTTGAGGAGTAAAGGACAGATAGCTGAACCCAACTTAGAAGACAAGAAAAAGACATTGTTAAGAAAGATTTTTCCCCTAAATAACCTTGCCCAACCTTTAATTTCTAAATATTCGATCAGGTGTTCCTGGAATAATATGTCAGAAAACACTAGAAGTAATTATAACACTCTCAAAGTTGTTGTCTTGAACTTGTTATCAAGCCTTCTCAACCAGCTAATTCTATTCAACCATCTAAGAAGGATATTGTATCTTCTAATATTGGATACAACATTATTGAAGATATCAAGAAGACTCGGGAAAATATATCACTCTATGAATTAGCCAAGTTTCCCAGGAAGAGGGAATTGATCATCAATACCTTTTCTCCCATGACTTCCACTAGATATTATTTCTTCCATGGATACATTTGTTGGTCAGTCTAAATCATCGATAAATCTTGAATCCATTGTCAATGCTGCAAATGCTAATTCTTGGTCTTCAACTCCTCATTTCCTATTGACTTTTGAGATATTTAATTATAATGTGCATAACTATATTGTTGATTATGATGCTTCCACCAATGTCATGCCTTTACTGGTTTGCAACAAGCTTAATGTTGAATTGGAAAAGACAAACACAAAAATCATTCAACTTGACAAATGCCAAGTTAAATTTGTTGGAGAGTTGTGTTGGTGTTCATATATAAACTACAGAATTCACCTTTTTCCACATTAGTTTTCAACTTGGGGCTTGTTTGATTGTTTCAAGGCTACCCTGCAAAGTATACAGGCCACAGTTTCCCTACCTAGCATTGAGCATTCAATCAACAATATAATAATGTGTAACAACAAGCAATAACAATGACATAAATCAAAGTAACAGTAAATTAAGATTCACAACAACACAAACTTAATGACCCATTACAGTGATAAAAGAAATAATCATAACATAAATAAATCTACACACACCACTAATCCAGCAACACCTGATCAGGAGAGTGGGCCCAGCTCTCTAATCAGGGTTGTGGCAAAAGATCGAAGACTAGTTAATAGTTCAAAAGATCATGATTGCATTAATCAAAAGGAAAATACATAACTTTGTTGTTACATTTGGAACTCTCGTGTCTCTCTCCCTCTAGCTCCCTAGCTATATTTTTTGCCTCTGTAACCTTACTTATACATTTCAATATGACAAGAATAGTATCAACGATTTCCCATAGATTATTGCAGTTGTCTGCCTACAAATAGACAACAATCGTTTGAGGCAGAAACAAAATAAAAAGATATAAAATGCATTGGTCCAACAGGCTCTCATCGGTTGAGCATCGTTACAGACAACATTCTAAGATTAGCATTGACAACTCATCAATAACCATACGTTGAATTGTATCCTGCTGATCATAATCCTTTAGAATCTGCAAAGAAACATGAGTTAGAAAGTTGCATAAGCAATGCTCCCCTAGGACTACGCTTCATCGATTAATATTTCACAAAGAAATGAGAAATAGATATACCTTCATTGCTCGAGATACAAATTAACCTCGCAAAGACATGAAATAGGTGAAGGAGACGTATAAAAAGGCAGATAAAAAGTAGGCAAATTTAGCAACCAACATCTCCCCCCATCTGGCTTTTCTACATGTTCTCAAGCAGCTCGCTTTTTGCACAGGTCTAGGTTGGAACCACTGTGGTTGGCATGAAGTTGTACAAGGTCATATCTTGCATCCATATCCATCCCAGGAATTTTGAAACCACTGGTACAAATGACATCCTTCCACCAGTCTTCTGTTGTCACATAGGCTGGTGTGTACTTCTCAGAAGGCAACCAAATAATGGGAAACTTAAATCAAACCTATCCATCGAGTCCCACAGTGTCAGATGCACGTGATATATCATAGGATTCACTCCAAAGCCCGAGAAAAATTAGGGGCTCCAAAAGGTTCACGCACCCGCATTGTTGATGATGACAACATCCATTGTTTCTGACAGATGTCCTGGGCTTCCTCCTAACAAGGATCTACCTCATACGCATGTCAACACACCATTTTTGTGTTGTCAACATCTGGTCCTTTCATCCTTCTAGCTGCAGAAATGTTTGATTTATGTTATAAATACCCATTAATTGACAATGTTCCATTCTGATCACAAGTGGCCGATTTTCTTGATTCTCTTTGAATGTCTCGAAGGCTTTCTTCCATTTAACCTGATTAATCATGAAGGAAGTAAATTCTCTCAGCGAATGTCTCCCACATACGGTACTGGATTGAACAATTGATCATTCTCTAGGATGTAATTATGCATATAAAATTCGCACATCAAGTGTTAATTTAGTAGATTGTGAGCTCTCAGGATCTGCAGGAACTGCATAGGGTCTTCTACATTGTGGCTAATTCCCTGGTGGGTACTTTCTAGACACAGAAATAAATATTTCTTGTGAAGAAACAAAGCATAGCAATTATCAGGAGGTCGGCACTCCATTACCTACTGCATTAGGGTGAAATTCATCCTTGTCATCCTTAAGTAGCTAAACTTGCCCCTTAATTCTTCAATATTTTTCTTTTGTTTTTCTTGTTTCTTCTTAGATTTTTTTATCTGGGTGACATGATCAGCCACCACTTTTGCTGCTTGTTCCATAATTCCTTTCACTTCTTTCTGGTGATCTTCCAAAGAGATAGATCCCTGTTGAAGATGAGAACAAGTGGTTCTCCATTTCTGAATTTTTGCGATCAGCAGAAACTCCCGAGACTCAATCAAATGCAAAAATGACTTGGTCTATGCAGTTACTGAGATCGTCGACCTTTCTTAAGTATGTACTACTGCCGAAGTTATTTCAGCTCCAAGAGTCATGGTAGCTTGACTGATGTTCCTATTTTTCCTTCTCACCCATCTCTGTAAGCATAATACTTATCCTGGATAGGGGCCTTCCTTTTTGCACATTTTTCAAATCATTCCTATTTAATAACAACCTCCTCCATCTGTCTCACGTCCGGTGTTGGGTTTGGCAAATTGACATCAACGAACTCATTAGTAAGTTCCTATTTCACCCTTATTTCTTCCACTTATTCAACAACTTGAGGAGCAGATTTAGTGCCTTCTTCTACAGTTCACGATACCTTCACATTTCCTCCAAATGGCTCAGGAGCCGCTGCAGGTTCCTGAAGGGTAGTATCATCAACATTTTCTTCTTGTGGCTATTATGTTTCCCCATTTTCTCCTTCCACTTGCTCAAGAATCGATTCTGACCCTTACGGGTCAGTGCTAACATCCGTGTCTCTTTCCAACTACTCAAGGGTTGACACTAGTTCTCACAGAGCAGTGTCAACAATACCCCTTTCTTAAATTTGCTCACCAGTCGACATTGTTTCTTATGTAATAGTGTAGACAATAATTTCTTCAATATTCTCATCAGTCTACACTGGTTATTTTGTAACAATGTCGAAAATAATTTCTTCAGTTTGCTCACCAGTCAATACTGGTTCTTATGTAACAGTGTCAATGGTATCTTCCTCTCCCATTGGCTCAACAGTTGACTCTGGTTCTTGTGGACCAGTGTCAATAGTGGCGCTTTCTCCTGCAAGTTCTCCTACAAACTTTAATACTGGAGGAGAGTTTCTTTCTCTACTATGCAGGTAGGAGAGCGGAATTTCCTTGCCCCTTTTGGCAGTGAAGTGAGGAGTGGAGAACGAGGAGTAACCTCCTCAATTTCAATTATTTCAATGTCTTCTATCTCAGTTTCTCCAATTCCATCTCTATCCCCCATATTGGCTAGTTTTTTCTTTTATTTCTTCCTCCCTTCCTTCCTTTTCTTCTTTCCTCACCTATTCTCCCATTTACCCCAATTGTTTGGCCATTGACATTGGTTCTTGTGAAGTAGCATCAACTGCAGCTCCTTCCTCTTCCAACAATTCTTCCTTAACCCTTGCTGGCATCATAGTTGCAAGCTCCTCTTCTGGTAGTTCAACAAATTGTGGCAGATTACAGGGGTCTATAACAAGGCATGCACCACCAACAACTTCACAAGTCCATGTTTTGTGAGGACTGCCAATACTTGGCACAGCTGACGCGCAGATCATGCCATTAATTGAAGATTGTTCCAAAGGAAAAATGGAATATCTAGAGAATGCAATTGATGGAACGAAAGACATGCTAGAAGATCAAAATGATATTTAAATAGAGTAGAAAGACAACCTTCAAAGGTAATGTATCACATGACAAAGTATGCAACCTTGGCCCAAGGATGTGTTAATGATTTTTGATCATATCTTCTCCCCTTCTAAACCATGGTTTTTCCTGCCTACAAGAACAATTCTAGAAATTCTGGTAAGGGAGTTTTCCGGGAAAACCATTTATGCCCTCCTTGCGGTAATCCGCTAAAAATTGAGATAATATCTTCTGTCACAGGAATGTCTAGCCTGTGAAATTTGGAATAATTCCCTTCCAAATTCAATGCAAACTCGACTGTTATGCCTTCATTGAACCCATGCAACCTCTCAAAGTAGATGTGACATCCGACATCTTGAAAAATATGCCATACATTCAGGTGATGCCGAACTTGTATTGTATCTTCTGGTTCATGCCTAATAGCTTGACCACCCATTCTGTCAGTCACTCTGTAGAATCACTCAGAGTAGCAGCAAACCATTGAGGGGGGTTTGTTAGCAGGTAAAGTTTGCAGTGATACGGATAACAAGCAATGTGGTAACAAGGAAATCTAGACAAGGATTATGGGAAAACCGATGGTAAATTCGTGATAATTATGGTAATTAAATCTGACACATTGGAAAAGACCGCAAATTAATGTCATTGTACATGATTTAAGTTTTAATGTGTGTGCATAAGTGTGCAGGGTTTGGTGGGCGTTATGGATTGATAATGATTACAGTGGTAATAATCATGGGATGTACGAGCTGACACGAGGTTTAATAACAATGATGGCATGACAATGTTGCTATTAAATACAATACCTTTGCTATTAAATGCGATACCTCTCCCCAACTAAGGTATGACCATCTTCGGTCATGGTTGGTCATGTCATAAGTTAAATACCAATCAAATCCACAGAGTCAGTCAAGGACGTACCTGGCAAATTAACTTGGCAAAGTATCAACATGGTTGGAGTAACAACACTAGCGGAGTAACATCGGTGGATCCATCAGGTGTGCTCTCCAACTGGATGGCACACAACTCCGACAACATGTGCTCTTGGTATGGCATTTGCTGTCGGCACAAAACTCGCAGAGTCGTCCACATTGACCTCTCTTGGTATGCATTGCCCACAGGCACCCAATGGTTCTCAGGTACCCTTTCTGTGTCTCTCAGCAATCTGTCTCTACTGCACACATTAAATTTTTTTGGTCAATATTTAGAGGGAAGAATTCCTCCTCAGCTTGGCCACCTTAAATCGTTGCAAGTACTTGACCTCAGCTGGAATGTGCTCAATGGGTTTATTCCAGTCGAATTGGGCCTGCTGCACAAACTCCGCCCTCAATCTTTCTGAAAATTATTTATTGGAAGGAGGAATTCCACGCGAGATTGGTCATCTTAAAGCTTTGCGAGTTCTTGATCTCAGCGTGAATCGGATTGAGGGTTTTATTCCATTTGAGTTGGGCCAACTTAAAGCGTTGCAAGTACTTAACCTCCACTATAATCAGATCAAGGGTTTTATTCTAGTTGAGTTGGGCCGGCTTAAATTATTGCGAGTACTTGACCTCAGGTTCAATCAGATCAAGGGTTTTATTCCAGTTGAGTTGGGCCAGCTTAAAGCGTTGCAAGTACTTGACCTCAGCTTCAATAAGATCAAGGGTTTTATTCCAGTTGATTTGGTGCAGCTTAAAGCGTTGTGAGTACTTGACATCATTCACAATGTACTCAATGGTTCTATTCCGGCTGACTTAGGCCTACTGTAGAAAATACAACACTTGCTTCTGGAAGGCAACAAATTTTCAGGCAGTGTACCACATCAGTTAGGTAATTTGACACAACTTACACAACTATCCATTTTTAGCTTGAATATCTATGGTTCTATTCCATCTCAAATACTCAGGCTTCGCCTCTCTTATCTATCTCTTAGCCTTAACCTCACAGGGGAAGCACTTAAAGCCATTACCAACTTGACCACGCTGACCCACTTAGCACTTTACGAAAGTGGACTCACTCACATCCCTCTAGAAATTGCAATTTGACCAAATTGACCTCTTTATATCTCGATGGAAATAGACTTGCTAGCATTCCTCAATACATTCTTAGTTTGACTAAGTTAAAAGAATTAGATCTTTCTTCAAACATGCTTATTAGTAGCATTCCTATAACTCTTACCAATTTAAGGAACCTTGAAATCCTTGACCTCTCAAATAACCATTTGAAAGGCACAATTCCAAGAGCCATAGGAAAGATTCATTTGTTGGAAGACTTAAAGTTACATTCAGACAAGTTAATTGGGTATATCCCATATAGTATAGGTCAATTAAAAGCTTTGTATACACTAAATCTATATAATAACAGTATCTCAGGGAGTATTCCTGAGAGTATTAATGGTTTGATTTCATTAGACACATTAGATTTATCAGAAAACAACTTGGAGGGACCAATTCCTAATGGCATTGGCAATTGTACTCATATGATAATATTCTCTGCTCACTCTAATAACTTTTTTGGGACATTGCCTGCATCTTTGGTCAATTGTATATGGCTTCACCTCCTGGATTTAAGGAAAAATAGATTGATGGGGGTGCTTCCTCAGTACTTTACATCTTTTCAATACTTGGAAGCTTTAATCCTCAGTTATAATAATCTGCATGGTTGTATTCCTCAACACATCACAAATCTTACCAAGTTGCATGTGTTAGATCTATCCAACAACAAATTTAGTGGAAGTATACCAACACATCTCTAGAGGCTTTATGGATTTGTGAATGTGTCAAATAAGAATGGAGTATATTGGGAAACTATTATTGACATGAAAGGAATTGAGTATAATCTGTCATATCTATTGCCTACAAACACTATATTTGATTTTTCTTGTAATAACATTATAGGAGAAATCCCTACAAATATAGGAAGCATGAGTAGATTATGACTACTGAATTTATCTGGAAATCAATTAGAAGGACATATCCCTACATCTCTTAGTGAGATACCTTCTTTGGAGCAATTGAACTTGTCAAAAAATAAATTGAGTGGACTTATCCCTGAAGTTCTCTCTAAATTATCAATGTTGGCTTCTTTTGATGTTTCATATAACAACCTTTGTGGCCCAATTCCGACAGGGACACAATTTTCCACTTTCAATGTAACATCTTTTGACGAGAATGAATGCTTATGTGGGCTTCCTCTACCAATATGCAAGCTAAATGATAAGCCAAAGGAAACAATTGCTAGAGGTGATATGAGCAATGCTAAGAGGGGATTTCTAAGCTATGCCAAAGAAAAAGTATCCTTGTTAGCATTGTTATTGGGACTAGGGATTGGATTTGGTGGAGTTGTTGCTATGTTCATTATTTCAGACAAAGCAAGATGTTGGGTAATGGGCATGTCCTCCAACACAAGAAAACCATTTTATGGAGTTTACAGGTTCCCAAAATAGATCACAAGGCATTCTTTATATGCCTCAATGTATTAGTTTATGTCTTATTATTATGGTATCAATTTCTTTTTCATAAAAATGCAAATACACGATTTTTTTTCAATTATTTTTTTTCCAATTGATGAAATAAAATCTAGCAACATTTTAATGTACTAGTGTATGTCTTATTAGTCCCTCCCAAGGCAGGACTATAGCAATTTGCGTATTGAACACTAATAGTTTAACATTGACCATGAGAACTTCAATTTTTTAACTTTATAAATCATTAAAGTATTTTTTTATTTTAATAAAAAAATATATAATTTGTTAGCATGTGATTGGCTAAAAAGTTTGGGTGTCTATTTCAGCTTTCTTGTCATGTGTCCCAAGTGATCCATGAAATTTGGTCATTCTAAGAATTCACCAATTTTCATGGGGATCATGGTTGGCATCTTGTAATCAAAATAAAACTAAAACTACAATTATATTTAAGTAAAGGAATTTTACTTTTGTTTATTTTAATTTAATTACTATTTAAATTTATTAAGACACACACACACACACACACATATATATATGAAAAAAAAATAAAAAATATCTTAAATGATAACCCACAAATAACATATGAAATCATAACAAGCAAAAAGTTGTGTAAACAAGTTCTGACATGTGTACCATGAAATTCACTCACCTGGGGATTACTAATTTTCACAGGATCTTATAATCTAATTAAACAAAATGATAAAAGTTAATAGTGTATATTATTAACTTAACAGGTAAAGTTTTGAACTCAATCTTACCAAATGTCATTATTAGTCTCTGTCCAAGTTTCTTTATCATATTTTCTCGAGTTTTCATGCACACATTTGTGCGAATGATCTTTTTCTTTTTGTCTCTCTTTTTTTTAATGGGTTTTTCTTTTGCACTAATTTGTTATAATTAGTAATTCATGTATGGATTTTAAAGGTTTTTTTAGTGCTATGAAGATTTATTGAAAGTGGTTGTGAAGGCAAATTAGAGCATACTGCACTCCAAAAACAATCCATGAGCACAATAAATTTGGTGGATCATAGGTTGCTTCTAACCATTTCTCACTCCCATTACTTGTATTCGACAACAATAACATCTTTGATTTTCTTTGCAATTTTCATGCATTTTTGTCGGTGATCTTCTTTCCCTTTTTTTTCCTTCTTCTTTTGGGTTTTTCTTATGCACTAATTCATTATAATCATATTCAAAGTACAAACATATGAAAGTGTTTGTTGCATCAAAGCATATATCTTCTACTTGCTTATAAAATAACAAATTTTACTTAATACATGTGAATCATTGTGTACCAATAGATCAAACTTTTCTTTTGAAAATGACTTACTTAGTCATAAAGAATTGAAAAAAAAATCTAATTCTTTTATATTTTAAAATAAATTTCAGATGGCATGGATATGTTAAGAGTGAACGAAAATTACCAATGAATTTTATGTCAAAACATTTTACATGAGAAAATAATAAAGTAGAAGAAGTGCAAACCATTTATGCAATTAAATTTGGTTAAAAATCCAAGACATGGTAAGAAGATTCTAAACTACAAGCCTTAGAAAGCTGGAAACTCAATCAACTCTCAAAACTATTGTTTATATGCTACTTCTAGAAACACACAGCTAATAGAAAATATGAACAAGTAATTAATATTGTATTTTTTTATTTACAATATTTATAGTATCAATTGTCGTATGGATGTGAATTCTCTTTCAGTGCATTTAGAACTCTCGATTGTATGAACTCTCTTTCACTAGTATTAACGACCTTTGTATCAATTTATTAGCTAGGTTTTTTTGTTAAATTTGTTACCAGAGATTGTATTTTAACATTTGGTATGGCTTTCACTGTCGAAAAAATGCCACAAGAGTCGTTCACATTGAACTTTCATGGTATGCATTGCCCACTTGTGCCCACTCGTTAAAAGGTACCCTTTCTATGTCTCTCAACAATATGTCTCTATTGCACACTTTAAATGTTTGCAACCATTTTTTAAAGGGAAGAATTCCATGTGAGTTTGGCCATCTTAAATCGTTGCAAGTACTTGACCTTGCTCAACTGATCTATTCCAATCGAATTGGGCCTTCTCCACCAAATCCATGCTTTGAATCTTTTTGCAAATTTTGAATTGAAAGGAGGAATTCCACGCGAGATTTTTCAATTTAAAGCATTGCGATTTCTTGATCTTAGCTAGAATGGGATCGATTGTTGAGTTGGGTCAGCTTAAAGCATTGCAAGTACTTGACCTGGGTGACCTTCAGATTAATGGTCGTATTCCAGTGGAATTGGCCCAACTTAAAACATTGCAAGTACTTGACCTCAGTTACAATGCACTCAATGATTCTATTTCAGCCAACTTGGGCCTATTGCAGGAACTAGAGGAACTGTTTCTAGAAGGAAATGAATTTTTAGTTAGTGTGCTGCATCAGTTAGGTAATTTGACACAACTTATGCAACTATCCATTTTTGGCTTGAATATCTTTATTTATGTTCCATCTCAAACACTCACGCTTCCCCTCTCTTATCCATCTCTTGGCCTTAACCTCATAAGGGGGGCACTTAAAGCCATTACCAACTTGACCACGCTGACCCACTTAGCAATTTACGAAAGTGGATTCACTAACATCCTTGTAGACATTTCCAATTTGACAAAATTGACCTCCTTATCTCTTATTGGCAACATACTCACCAACATCCCCAAATGCATTGCCATGTTGACCAATTTGACCTCCTTAGATCTTCGCTGGAATAACCTTGCTAACATTCCCAAATACATTGCCAAACTGACCAAGTTGACCTCCTTACAACTGAGTGGTAATAGACTTAATAACATTCTTGAATACATTGCCAAATTGAGCAAGTTGAGTGCCTTAGATGACTCTTTTAATAGACTCTCTAACAACAGAAATAAGGCCATTCTTAGTTTGACTAAGTTAGAAAATTTAGATCTTTCTTCAAACATGCTTATTCATTCTACACCATCATTCATTCATTCATATATATATGAATGAAAGAATGATGGTGTGGAGAAAATTAGAAATGAGATATTATAATTTTAAAATTGGATTTAAATTGACTTTATAGGAAGTTATGCATAATCATTTTTTTTTCATGTGCATATTCAACTATAACTAACAATTATGAAAACATGCGTATAAATATACAGATAAATTCCACCATCCTTTAGAAACAACACTATCGTTGATCTATTTAACAAACTATAAAGCATTAATTACAAATTCAAATTTATGATGGTGATCCTTATGATGTAGCTCCTAAAAAAGCGTCTTATTAATGTAGACCACATCTCCATTATCAATTGGGATTTTGGTCCACTTTTGGAATTCATCTAAAAAAAATTATCATATGTTATTTATCAACAAAAAGCAATGCCACAATACCCTACTAGGCACCCGTAAAAGAAAAACATTGACAACATACAAGTATCTAAATCAAGCAAACCATAACTAAATAATTACATATACCTTCAATGATGCTTTTATATGATTCTCATGATCAAGACAGGTAGATTTGTGTATGACAATGAGTGTTTATAGAAAACCATGAGAAAAAATAACAAGGTAACAATACATGAGAGAAACTTGGTAGAAAGCAATTTTTGACATAACATTCAACCTTTCTTCATCCACTATTCAATATTACTTCTTTTAGCACTTAATCCCTCATGCTAAACATCCACATCAACCATAACCAGGAAATTGAGCATACTTGACTTTATACATTAAACTAACGTTAAATTCTTTACGAATCAAGATCAACAATAGTTCAAAAAAATAAAGGACTCAATATAGTAATCATGTTTAAGGTTTCCATACGGAAAGCTAGATCAAACTTCACTTATCTTTAATACATGGACTTAGTATTAAAATATGAGCCATAAATACATTAGCATTTTTAAACTCAACCAGATATAATATCTTCTTATAATGTCTAGAAATTAGCATAATGTGTATCTACAACTCTCTTTGCACCCATAACATAGGTAGACATACATAAAACTTTCAAAAAATAACATAATTAAGAATAACTTTAAGAAGTCAACAATAGAGGGAAAGATTACATAGTTGCAAAATATTTCGTTGGGTGGAAGTGTTAGGAATAAGATCATGGAGCAATAAAATCAAAATTATTGGGGAAATAAAACATGGAATGACAAAATATAAAGGAGCCACCAATATATGTGGTTCGCTCGATTTTGGTTATGTCCACAAAGAAACAACCAATCCTTCCTTTTATTTTGTCTAAATAAATGAAGAGATATAACTTGTAACACATTCACATCCTCTTCCTCTTCACTCAAAATCTCCTCTTCCTTAAATATAAATCTCTCTCAATAATACACAACCACAATCAATTCCTTCATAAAAAGAGGGTTTCCTTCTAGGGAAAAACCCCCCAACATAACTTCCACCATTAGATATGTAATTTTATGATGAATGGTCAAGATTGACCATGAAATTACAATATTTTACAAGGTAAATTTTCCAAAAAATTCTCCCCAAGGGCTTCAAAAGAGTGTCACCATCCCCATTAGATCCCTTGGTGACAATAGTGGGGGGTAAACTCCCACAAACCCCCATATCAGGAATTGGGATCCAAACATGGCTAAAAATAAGAACTTTAAATCAGAAAGATAATCTAGCTCCATAACCAACAATATCCGATTTGGAGACTAATTACAACAACTCCACAACTACTACACATGTTGGACTATTGTAAAACTTTTGTCCTAGCAAGTTTATTGTCTTCACCATCATTCTTAAATAGTAATGAAAAATAAGCATGAAATTAGTTTCTCCTTGGTTACTATCTTCATTAACATGCCTAGAGGGTTTTGGCTAGTGTGTATCTTTTCCATATTTAAAAATTGATCATATGAAATAGTATTCAAACTATATATGTTTATTCTTAGAATGTAAAACTAAGTTTTTTGCAATATGAATGACACTTTGGCTGCCACTATATAGCCTACTACTCCACTACTTGTTTCCCAATTCCTCCACAAACATTTGTAACCAAATCATTTCTTTACTAGCCTCTATAATCATGCAATGATTTTCTTTTGTTGTTAAAAGTGCAAAACTAAGTCCAACATACTATTGTCCCACCTATAGTAAAAACATACCCTAATGTGTTCCTCTTAAAATTTATATCACCTACCATATTTATGTCAACACATCCCTATAGAACAACAAAATCATAATTCTTGAGTAGTATTGCCTCTTAAATATATGATAATTAACTTTACTACCATCCAATGCTCTTTACCTAGACTGTTCATTTACCTACTCACAAATCTCACGACATATGCAATATTTGGCCTTGTGCACACCATCGCATACATCAAGCTACCAACCACCGATGAGAAAGTAACCTTGGACATATAGTCTATTTCCTCCTTTGTCTTGGGATACATTTCCTTAGTTTGAAATGGCTAGCCAAAGGTGTACTACCTAGTTTTGCATCGTGCATTTTAAATATCTCCAATGCCTTCTCTATGTACTCATTTTGAGACAATGTTAATTTTAGAATTTTTCTCTTTTATTATTCTCATACCAAGGATTTTCTCTATAGCACCTGAATCCTTCATTGCAAATTAATTAACAAACTTTCTTTTAAGTACATTTGTATTTTCATGTTATACCTTCCAAGAAGCATGTCATGTACTTACAAGAACAAGATAATGTATCCACCATTATCCAGTCTCTTAAGATAAACATAATGTTCAATTGGAAATCTATTGTATTATAGCCTTGCTTTTTCATAAACCTATCAAATTTCAAATACCATTACCTCGGAGCTTTCTTTAGACCATAAAATATCTTACTTAACATGCATACTAATTTCTCTTTCCCTTTGAGCTCATACCCCTGTGGTTGTTGCATATAAATCTCTTCCTCTAAATCCACATGGGGAAATATTGTCTTTACATCTAATTATTCAAGTTGTAAATATTCTACCACCACTAAACATAAAATAGTTCTAACTAAGGTAATTTTAACCATAGAAGAAAATATTTCATTGAAATCCTTACCTTTATTCTATGCAAACCCCTTTTTACAAGAAGTCTAACCTTATACCTCTTTTTCCTTTAACTTGTAAACCCATTTATTCTACAATTTTGTTTTACCTATAAGAAATGAAGCCAAGCCTTAAGTTTAGTTATGTACCAAAGAGTCCATCTCCTTTTGCATGTCTTATTCACATTCCTTTATGGTTTCTACTCACATTCCCTCTTCATATATATCCTTTTCATCAAAATTAGTCAACAATATATAATATAATGAATGAGAGTATTCAAGGGGTCTACTTAACTTGGTAGATATTCCAGCAAAACTTGTAGGAGTTTGAGGTACCTATTGTTGTTGTTGTTGAACATTTTCAATTTCTAACACCCTTACAATTTCATTTTCTATGATTTTACCAAGCACTACATATTTTGTGTTTACTTTTTCCTATTTCTTTCTTTGCAATTGATCACTAGACATGACCTTCTCATTGAATACCACATCTTTACTCCTAATGTTTTTGTGATTTTTGTAATCTCATTAGTAATATACAAAATCATTAACTCCATTTCCAATAAAAATACACTTCCTAAATTTTGTCTCAAGCTTTGTTATACTTTCTCTATCAATATGGATAAATGCTTGATAGCCATTTTTTTTAGAAATTAGAAATTTACATTTTTACCTATCAATGCCTCCTTTGGAATCGCACCATCCAAGGAACTTGATGACCCTTTATTTATTAAGTAAAAATCAGTGTTTATAAAATCTACCCAAAATTGTAAGGGAAACCCTACATGCAATCTCATACTCCTTGAATTCTCCATGATTACCATGTTATTCTTTTATGACACACCATTTTCTTTTGGTGCTCCTAGAACTAACTTCTCTCTACGAATACCATGATGTGAACATTAACTATTTAACTCCTTGTGTTAGTATTTTCCTCCATAATCTAATCAAAACACTTCAACTTATTTCTTGTCTCATTCTCAACCAAATATTTTCATATATTAAGGTATCAACAATGACATATTTTTTTTGAATTCAATAAACTCAAGTTTTCCTAGTCACACCATCAATAAAAATAAAATAATAATAAGATCCACCAAGAGATGATACATGAGTTAGTCCGCACACATATATATGCACAAGTTCTAACTTTTCCCTCTTCTTTTCCTTCCCAACTCTAAGAAATCTAACTTTTCAGTCTTCTTTTCCTTCCCAACTCTGACAAATCTAACTTTTCATTCTTCTTTTCCTTCCCAACTCTAAGTAAATGTCCTGATATGATATTTATTCTTTGATATTAAAAGAAAATTTTAGGATTGATGACAATGGTATACAGATAATTTCTATTAGATTAGGTAACAGATTGCTAGAATCAAATAGAAACCTATAAGATGATTTAAATATGAGAGACACCTTTTTTAGGAAAGTTCTCGCAACATAGTGCTTTAGTCATAAATATTGTTCTTCGCAGTGATTATGATAAACAAATTAAAGAAAGCCAAATTTTATTAAACAAAAACAAGAAAAACTAGCATAAATCAATCCAAACCAAAACAAAACAATCTGCAAGATTGAAATGAAATATTTACATAATAGAATTCCCTTTAGGGAATCAAGAAAGTATTTTTTCAGAAGTTTCCCATTCATTGGAATGGTTTCATGCAATCCTTTCAAAGTTTGCAATCGAAAAGTATTAGGACCAATTTTTACTTTTTTTATTTTTATTTTTATTTTTATATTTTAATAATGAATGGTCCTAGCCACAACTTCTAAAACTTTGTATGCTCTCCCTTTTCCTCATGCATTTTATCCCATTTAAGTACTAAATCTCTCACTCCAAAGTTTCTATCAGAGGAGGATTTATCATTAATCCAACATTTAATAGTTAGTTGATGATGATCAAGCTTGTTCTTAGCTTTCACACTTTCCTCTTCTACTTGGGTAGAGCATTAATTATGTTTTGCATGGAAAGACATCCAATTTCCAACACTTTTGGGGACAATGGAAATGAAGGAAAAAATATGTTTGGAGGAAGTATGGATTCTCTCAAATATACAAAGAAAAATGGAGTGTTTATAATAGGATATTTTGAGGTTAGCTGATTTTTATTTACCACTCAAAGAGGAGCCTCCTCTAGTCATCTTGTAAAGTAATTTGTTGCTATTATAATGAAATTATATTGAAGAGATAAGGAAAGATTCATATGAACAACAATGTCTAATCCCCATTGTTGAAAAGGAGCGTCGACTGTCACGGGCTGTAGGGGAAAGGCGGGATTATTTACCCTACTAGCAGCTTTCTGGAAAATTTCACATTTTTAGGTCAAGGCGTGGGCATCTTTAACTAGTGTTGGCCAATAGTACCCAAACCTTAACACCTTATGTGTTGTGGTGTCTTTGCCAAAATGGCCTCCAATAGGTCTGGAATGTAATTCATTTATTTTTTTTAGGAATTTTCCTATTCTAAACAACAAAGTAGTACTCCATCATAATTTTCCCAATAAAGAATTTCATTTATCAGCTAGAAAGGAGTTGATTTCAAGTTTAGTGCTCTTATTTTCATTTCATTCAAGTGTGAAGGAGTAGTACCATGCACGAAAAAAAAATTAATGTCAGCATAGCATGAATTACAGTCAATTGAAATACATGGTATTTCATTCTGAATAAAATCTTCAATTTTTAAACAAGAATCTTCATTGGGTGGATTAACAGACTCGACAATGAGCTTATAGAGACCTTGTCCTCTTAAAATTTAGGTAGGTTTGATCTCAAGGTCATACTCCTGGAGATATATCATCCATTGTAATATTTTATCACCAAGCTCCTTTTGAACCAGTAGGTCTTTAAATGTTGTATAAAGGACAATAAATTTACTCCAACAATTAGGGTCTTTCTACATACCATTTTGTCACACTTAAGAAAAAGGCCCCAAAATTGGATCTCTCGTCATCTGTTACACTTTGCATCAATCCACTACAAGGCCAAAAGAAAAACTATTTCCAAAATTTACAGTAATATTGGATTACATTGGATCAAAACCCTAATTTAGGATTCCATCGCACTTATGAAAACTTGCGATGACACAAGTTGCACACATGCAACTTGTGCTGGTCATCGTAGGTTTCCTTTACTAAAAATGTGATGACACTTGGAAATGAGGAAAAATAAAATATAATTTCGAAGCTTCCTCCTCTAGAAGCTTCATGAGTTGATTCATCCATTTTTTATTGGATATGATCCTCGAATTTCTACTAATAAGCCTTTATCCCTTATCTCATGAAACTTACATCCTTTTAAAGTGGATCTAGTCGTAGTATTGTGGACCTAAATTTTCCTCATTTTCCCTATAAAATAAGTACCTGCTGTAGATTCTGGGTTGGCTTTTCCCTTATGATATCAGTTTGATTTTGGAGGTCTATAATCCATCCTTATGCATTGGTGATATTGAAGGTTATATCATTGTGGCAAAGAAAGGACGAGAGATTCACAACATGAAGGCCTCAACAAGGGTTGTAGTCTTTCTCTTTTAACATTAATACAAAGTGCATTATTTTTCCCATATATCATGTTTTCGACTATACATGTGTAGAATAAGACTCCTTGTTATCTTATTTAGAGTTATTTGAATATATCGTGTTGTATATCTCAGTCTCTTTTCTTGTCTTGGTTGATTTGTAGGTCTTTCTTTCAGGAGTTGAAGTGGGATGTTGGAGAGAGGAAGGAATCTTGCATTGAATACTAGGTAAGTATTCTTCTTAAATTTCAAATATCTCTAGGAAAATATATTGTATTTTGTTTTTTTGTTTCTAGGTTAAGCCACTAAACCTAGGGAGATCACTTTTGTTTGTAGAAGGGATTTGTCCAGAAAATAAGTCTGAAATGTTTTATTGCATTGAATATAATAAAATATTTTTTATCTACTGCTCAATAATTTAATTCTTCCCCTTTGGAATAAGAGCTCATGAATGCAACAAGTATTTCATCATTCTACTCATTCTTTTGGGTGAGAATGTTAATGTATGCATTATCAAAAGCAAATGTGTATAAAGTAAATTCCTTAGTAAAATCAAGACTCACTGAAGTAGGATCTTTAGAGAAGGCTTGTTTGATAATATGGAAGGATTATTTTTCTTGATCATCCCATTTAAAGACTAAATTATTTTTGACCAAGTTTTGAAGTGGTCTCAAAATATTAGAGAAATTAGGGATGAACCTTCTAACAAATTAATTTTCCCAAGAAAGGATTGCATATATTTTTTATAAGTAAGATAT
Source organism: Pinus tabuliformis (assembly GCA_031772625.1). Lineage (NCBI taxonomy): Eukaryota > Viridiplantae > Streptophyta > Pinopsida > Pinales > Pinaceae > Pinus > Pinus tabuliformis. Next base: position 904,024,203 of record CM062808.1, read on the forward strand.
TTTTGTTGGGTTTTTTATTAAGTACCCACATTTACCCACTTTTACAAGCTCACTAAGGTAAACATCAGCTCAGGGTTAGTATGCATGACCCAACATCCAAGATTCAGTTGTGGAAATGGGGTTCACTTAACCAAAAATTACTGCACCACCCAAAGACGCATGATCATCTAGATGTCAAATAATTTCCACTAGTAACCTTTTATATGAGATGGAAAATTTTCAACCAAGCTTTACATCACAGCCACATGCATGCAGGCTTGTCATAGCGGCCAGAGGGCTCTAGCCACACACAAAATCTATCCTCCATGTGGCTGCATCTAAAATTTCCTCTTTCCATACATGCGACCATGGGCTCATATCCATAATTTTAGGGCTTTCCTACAAGCCAACTACCCAGAATTCTCTGGAACTCTATCAACAATGTATGTGTATGTCTATGCTCTTCCCCAAGCTCTATTCTTGTTCAAAAATTTCCCAACACATGTTAATCATTATACAAACACTTTGCAAACATAATACCTGTAAGTCATGGATGCATGATATGTTTAGTGTTTCATTGGTTTCTTCAAATGTTCATCAAGAAGGATTTTTTCCCTCTCATACTTAGTTGTAACAAAAGATATTAACACATGCATCCATATAAACTATTCAATAACTTGTTAAACCATGAACAAGATCAATAACAAGAGCACAACATATAATAAGAAATATACCATGCGTGTAACCAACATGACAATGAAGCCATGACAAAACAGTCCCAAAATCACACATTAAACCAAAACATGTGCTCATTAATCTCAATAAGAAATAACAAATAAATAACCATAGGTTGGGACTGAAATAAGCCTTTCTTCTAGCCCAATCACCCCGATTCCATATTCCAAGCATGAATGTGGGATCACATGGGTTAAACTAGAACATAACCAACTAGTGACTCTAGAATTTATACCACCTCCACCATTAATCCACAATGGTCTCTCCTAAACTGGTTTAGAAATCAACAAACCAAAACAGGATAGGATGCCTCATACTTTCTTCACCATATTCAGAGGAATTTTCTTGTCTTTGTTGTCAGTCACTGCAAAATTTGTTTTCAGCTAACCCAAGTACAAAAGAAAAGAAGAGTTTGCAGAAATATTCCAAGCCACATAAGCCCTTAAATCTAAATTGGACCTCCTCTAATGGATTGTCCTCAGAATTATCTTTCCAACGGTATATGGAACTCCTCAAATGCACTCCAAAATCAAAAGTTAGAGCAAACTGAAGTTACCCTTGAAAAACCAGAAGATGAGGAGAAAATGCCTAAGGGTAAAATCATGGGTCCCGACATATCAACGATCTCGCAAATTGGCGATACCAGGATATTGGAAGTCCCAGCATATCGGAGGTCCAAGGAATCAGAGCATCAAGAGATCGACACATCATAATTGATGATCAAACAAGTGATAACCTTTTAAAGTTGCGATATCGCATAAAGTTTTGATTGCGATTAAAATCGCCGAGGTTTGTGCCTTTAGTGTTAAAGCGTCGAGGAGGGCCTAATGCAAATTAACAAAGGATTTCCTCACAAAACTAGAGCAGGACTAGGCCTTTTCTCTCTCCTCCAACGGGACACATGGCAACGTAAGATTGGCTCCGATACATGACACATGGCGGCACATGATTGGTTCCGATAAGGGACACGGGGCAACTAACGTTAGCATGACATGGCAGTACAATGGACATGTGGCATGCAGATTCAGCATTTTGAGGGTCATAAGGGGCCAAAATAGGGCGACATGTGTCACCACTCACAAGGTGACACGTGGCAGAGGATGACATCACATCGACGATCAGTGATTAGAGGATGAGCATTGTCGCAACTCCATAGTAAAACCTCTGATTACAATCCACCAATAAAGGGGCTCTGATACAAGCATTGGCCTGCGGTCACATAAATAACCAAAGAACCAAGGGTTAAGCATGGAAGGTGATCAGCGATCGATGATCAGGTGATCGCTAGCACATGGTCAAGAAGGACTTCACGAACCAAGGGAAGAGAATAGATTACAAAGGAATGATAGCCCTGGAAGGAGTCTATTAGTGTCAGTATTTGCATACTTCCATCAGTGATCAAAATCCTCTTTTCATATCATATTAGGGTCCCATTCTGAATTTTTTGTCATTCCACTAGGTCATCATGCAAAAAAATTGGTCACTGAAGGTTGAATTAGGGTTTCCTTTACTCCTTTTATAAATTTACCCCTTGCTGGCTCATTTCACCTTTTTCTGAAGTATACCATTAGTCATGACTTGTCTTCATCATGACAGTCACTTTCATCATAGTCACAGCCACTCAAAGTCTCCATTAGGTCATTAGGGTTTTCATGGTTCAATAACATTCCACTCCATTGCATAAAGCCAACAAGTGTCAAAATGATCAGTAACCTCTCTTCACCATGTGAAGATGATTTGTAAAGAGAAATGCTTATTTCATCATGTAATTTTATGTTCACTATATGTAATAAGTATTGTTCCTAAGCTGCCAACTCAATCTCTATATGCCAACTTCATTAAAGCAAAGTCAAATTCAAATAGTTCTCAAAGACCATCAAAAGATCAATTTGTCAAAGGAAATAGTCAAGTGAAAGGGTAATGTTTCAAAAAGTTAAGTGAATGCCAAAGGGAGTTGTCTTTTCCCAAGGGTGTCCAAATCATCATTTTCCACAAGCACTAAACCCTAATTTCCTCTCCCACTGAGCTAGGGTTGGCTATGGAATCAGAGACATCTGAGCAGAGGAGGTCTAAGGGAGGTCATTTCATAACGTTTGAGGCCATTCCAACTCATAAACATCATGTCTCCATCATTTTTCAAGAATTCATTCCAAGGGACAAATCATTTACCACACATAGGGCCAGTTTTTCTTGAAACTGTGTTTTTGACCTAACATAGATGAATTTGAAAAAAGTGAGAGAGGTTTGTGCCCATCATAGGCCAAGGATGAAAAACCTCCTTCAGATTTTACACAGGTGTCACAGGTTTGGAGAAATGTGAAAAATACACTTGATACAAGAGAGTTGCTGCACTTATGGTGTGACCTTGGGAAAATCATTTTCTCTCCTCGCCGGAGTGTCCAAATTACTTGCTAGATGAGTCAAATGATAACTAGACAGAAAGATATTTCCAATGAGCTATCATTAGCCCAATATGGAGTTGAGGAAGACCTCCAACAGTTTCCTGCATGATCACACTTCATTTTTGCACCCTCATTCTGCACGTTTTGACCAATCTTGGGAGACTTGATTTTTGTTGGCTATAATCGATCATTTTCAATACATGATAGGTCCATTGTGTAGCCAAGAGAGATATATTTCCAATTAGATATCATGGGATTAATTTGGACTTCGGAAAGGCACTCTGAAGTCCATTTGAAGTCGGAGTTGCGTACTTGCTTCTAATGCTACGCACTTGCCAAAGAAACACTTCCTTTTGGCGCTGCACACTTCCTTCTAGCACTGCACACTTCCTTGTGGTGCTGATCACTTGTCCAAGAAAGCCATTATCGCCTTCAAAATTCATCAAATCACCTCCAAACCTCTAGAAAGTGAGTGATAGACAAAGATAGCATTCTTCTCCTCCTACATTCATTTCTTAAGGTGTTTTAAAAGTTTATTGAAGATTTGGTGTTTTTCTCACATCTAAAACCCTAGATCTCCCTCAAAACCACCCTTGAACTCTCAATTCCCAAATTTCAACTCCCCTACACTTTCATACACTCCCCTACACTTTCATTCCCTTTCCCTAAACCCTTTATCCCAATACTCTCTAAACCTTTGTCCCAAAACCCTAAGCCCTAGGTGCTACAACTACCTAGGCTCCCAAACCCCAACCCCCAAATCCATCATATTAATACTCCCTATCCCCTCCTCCATTACATAAATCCCTTTACCCATCTCATTCAATTCCCCTTCCCCATTCCTTACTCCCAAAAAACCACATTCCAACAACCTAATACCTCCCTAGGGTTTGACATTAAAACACCTTGGCAGAAGAAGAAAACAGACCATACGGTGAGGCAGAAAAAGCCAAGTTTTTGTTAGAAGAGAAACTTAAGAATCATGGTTTACTTGAAGAGCAAGATGAACAAGCACTAAGAGGCAGGCCTAGAACTAGAGGTTTGAAAAGAGCCTTGGAACTTAAAGGGAAAAGGCAAAGAGAGATAGTTGATGAAGCTATGCTTGATGATCAATTCTTGGATATGATCAAAGAAGACAAGGAAGGTTGGCTTCAGGCCATCAATGATCACTTGGAGAAGTTATTGAAGAAATCTAAAAAGGACAACAACATTCAAGCGAGAATGGCCAAACACTATGCCAGCAGAGAAAGAAATGCAAGGGCAAAGCTCAAGGTTGCAAAGGCAAAAATTGAAGCCCTAACTCACCAAAAAGAGAAGGAGAAGCTTGACATACTTGCAAAGGCTTCACTCCAAGCCTAGCTACACCAAACATCAGCTCCTTGACCAATTTTTGAAGTCTCTTGACATATTTTGGCAAAGATATGTTTTCTGTGTTTTTTAGGCAATTTAAATATCAATTGCTTGGTCAAACGTGCAACACCCTAGGAGCTGCGCACTTTTTTGGGACACGTTTTGGAGGAATGGAAGCCACCAATGGATGCAGAAGGACCAATACGTCTAGTAAAACCATGTTTCCAGCCTTGGATTGCAAAGTTGATAGGTGAAAATGGAAAAAAACTAGCTAAAAATCATGTTTCTGCCCTCTTTTTCAGCTAGGCGCTGTGCACTTGAACAGTTTTGGTAGAATGAAGTTTTGGAGGGTCAAAATCAAGCCCATTTGGAAACCCAAAGGTAGATTTGGAAACTAGACAGGATAAGATTTCCAATAAGTTATCATGGGCTCAATTGTGACACCTGGAAGGTAGGGAAAAGTGGGTCTGAAGATGGCACTACGCGCTTGCCACAGGCGCTGTGCACTTGACACAGGCACTGCACACTTGATAGTTAGCCTAGTTTTTCACTGTTCTTCTCTGGATTTGATTTTTATCTATGGTAAATCAAAATTTTACTGATGTAATTGATATGATAGATGTAATTATGGTCTTTTATTATTACCTAGGGGTAAATACATTAGGCTAATAGTCTTCATCAAGTCAGATGAATCATTTTCAATGTAATTAGGGATGAGTCACTTTGACCACCCTACACTCTAGCTATCAGTTTATATTTTGGTGGATTTACTCCTCTTCTCATGGATTCGACCAATGAGGTTGGGAGGAGCTTGTTTTGAGGGTTATATCTTCTCTTTCTTCACTTTTTTTTAGGGGTTGGACTCCATTGGATGTTGTACTAGTATTTCAGACTTTGACATTGAATATATTGGATGAGTTGCAGCAATTTTGGTGGGATTCCTGAGGCATGGTATTTTGACATTGTTTCTTCTTCAGTTACATGTTTATGGATGTTTTGTATTTTCCATGATCCATTTCACTTCTAAATATGTTTGATTTTCAAAGTGTGATGACCAAAGTTCATCTTCTATGCTCTGGGAAAATCATCATAATTTGTTTCATTTCTTCAGTTTAAAAAGAATTCATGATTTCCATGCTCTTTTTAGCACCTCATTAGTATAAACCATTTCATCAATATACTTCAAAGTGTTAAAGTACTTTCCTACCTTGCACCATCATATGTCTGCAATTCTTATTTTCTTTTTCCCTGACCTAGTTCACTCTATGACCTAATTCACTCATCCAATGACTACCCAAATAAAATCAAATCAAATCAAAACCTTGAGGTACTATATCTAGCCTAAAACCCTAATACATCCAGTCCTCTTGGCTGTGATCCTTTGGAGAGAGCCCTCTCTGGCTTAGTAGGGCTAGCTACCAAGTCAAAAGATTGGTCTGTGGTTACCTCAGCTGGACTCTTCCTCAGCCTTGGAGATCCAGAGGAGTGATAACAAAGTCTAAAGGCCTTAGCGCCTTAAGGCTAAGCTCTTGGTCATGGCCCCTAGCCATATGATGAGAACTGCAATAAGATGCTAAACCAAAGGGTATGATAGATATTTACATTCCCTCTATCAGGTGAGCAAGGGAAATGTGGGTTGAAGATCTCTCACCTTGGCGACTCCACCATATGAATTTCAATGTTATGGTAAACATTCTGGCGACTCCACTGTCTAAATTTATACCTCCTCTAATTTATGATTCATACGATTTAGAGGAGGATGATGTGGTTACAAATGTTCAAAGTGATTTGTTTACTAACAAGTGGGGAGAAGGCTTCCAGCAACAATTTTTTCAATAAGGGCCCGAAGTTGAAGGATCAAGTAGTGTCTATGAGTACTTGTTGCAGAAACATTCTCACCAGGAATTCTCAGTAGACCCTCCAATCTATGACTCTTACAGTTCAAAAACTAAAGACTCTATTGCATATTTCCAAGATGGTTTGTCCATTGAGAAATGGGTAGCAAAATATCAACAACAAGTTTTTCTTGAAAAATCTAAAGATGAGGAGCTTAACAGTATTTGTGGCTACCTTGACCAAGAAGATATTGGTCAGCAAAATTTTCATGAAAATAAGGCAGCTGCAAATTTTTCTTGTCAGTTCTATGACCCTGTAGCTGATTACATGACCACATTCTTAGGTCAACATCAGAGGTTGTTTCTAGAGTATGCATCAAGTTTTTTGTTTGAAGATTTTTCATGGTGCATGCTTATTTTAATTTTTAAATTTCAGCAACAGGGAGGCATTAGGTCCAACACCCAAATGCTGACTTGGTTCCATTGGAGGGTTGAACTCACTTAGGTGAATTGATGCCCTATACATAAGTAGGAGTTGTATATAAATAAGCTCACTAGTTGAGCATTTAATTTCCAGTTGTTAGAGTTTATATTTCAACATTTCAGTTTGATGAGGAAAGGACTCCCTGCAAACAAAGTTCCATGGAGATTTTTTGGTTGTATAAGTGCATTATAATTTTTGACTCCATGCCCAATGGTGAAGGCTACTAGTTTGTAGGTTCTCAGCACCTTGCCAACAAGGCACTGTCCCCAATTAGAGCCAATGTTGTCACTCACTGCAAAATTTGTTTTAAGCTAACCAAAGTACAAAATAATAGAAGAGTTTACAGACATATTCCAAGCCATACAAGCCCTCAGAGCTAAATATATCCCCTCTAATAGATATTTATTGGAATTAGCTTTCCAACGGTATATGGAACTCCTCAAATGGACTCCAGAATCAAAAGTTAGAGTAGATTGAAGTTGCCCTTGAAAAACCAGAAAACAAGGAGAAAATGCCTAAGGGTAAAATCTCGGGTCCCGACATATCGAAGATCCCGCAAATTAGCAATCCCGACATATTGGAAGTCCCAACATATTGGTGATCCCACATATCAGAGGTCTAAGGCATCGAAGCATCAAGAGATCGACACATCACAATCGACAATCAAACAAGTGACAACCTTTTAAAGTTGCGATATCGCATAAAGTTCCGATTGCGATTAAAATCGCCGAGGTTTGTGCCTTTAGTGTTAAAGCACCAAGGAGGGCCTAATGAAAATTAATAAAGGATTTCCTCACAAAACCATAGCAGGACCGAGCCTTTTCTCTCTCCTCCAATGGGATGTGTGGCAACATAGTTTTGGCTCCAATACATGACACACGGTGGCACATGATTGGTTCCAATAAGGGACACGGGGCAGCTGAAGTCAGCATGACGTGGTAGTACAATGGAAACATGGCATGTAGATTCAATATTTTTTGGGTCATAAGGGGCCAAAGTAGGGCAACATGTGTCAACAATCACAATGTGACATGTGGTAGAGGATGACATCACATTGGCGATTGACGATAGGAGGATGCACATTGTCCCAACTCCATAGTAAAACTTTAGATTGTGATCTGTCGATAAAGGGGCTCTGATACAAGCATTGGTCCGTAGTCACATAAAGATCCAACAAACCAAGGACTAAGCGTGGAAGGTGATCAGTGATCGACAAAACCTGATATCGCATCACTCCAAGTTAAATCCCCAATTTGAAAACGCTAACTAAGCAGCTCCAATATGTGGGCTAGTGCATGGTTAAGAAGGACTTCATGAATCGAAGGTGGAGAATAGTTTACAAAGGAATGATAACCCTGACAGGATTCTAAAGTCCTTAGCACCTTAAGGCTAAGCTCTTGGTCATGGCCCCTGGTCATATGATGAGAACTGCAATAAGGCGCTAAACCAAAGGGGCCAAGGGACATCAAAGCTCATTGTTTTGTAATGTTTTAAGACTAAAAGTCCCGATGTAGTGATGTTCTGATAGTATGGTATAGAGATTTGAAGGCATATGGGTCGGAAGCTAAGGCATTGAATGAAGGCATGGAGCAGTGGGAAATCGATATGGGCTAATCCTGTGGAAGCCTCTGTAACAAGAAACCCAAGACAACAATAGCCACAAGAATGAATTTGATTGCTTCGCTTGCACGACTTCAGAGAGTAAATGGAGATATGGGACTCAGAAAGACTTAATGGCTCAGCATGGAGCTCCACTCAGTCATACTATGAAGGATTGCCAGGACAATCTCTGCTTCTGCTCTGTGACAAGCAAACAAAGTTGATCACTACCAACTCCAGAGAGTGGTGAAGTCGGAAATTAAGTTGAAAGCGACAGGAACCGACCAAATAGCAAGAGAAGCACACCAAGGCAAAGATGTGGCCTAATTAGAGGCATTCTCAGAAATGGCATAGGAATACTTCCTCCATCATCTTTTCATTTTCCTTCTTTTATTATTCTCTAATTTCTGTGTATTTTCAAGAAAGGAATCAAATCCTTTGCAATCATTTTGGGCTAAAGAGCTATCACATGCCAAGACAGTTTCTCAATTGGACAACTGGCCCTTGGATGAGATATTTTGTAACTGTTGATTCAAAGCGCACCCCCCCCCTTCCTCTCCTTATAAATAGGGGGAAAACACTTAATAGAGGTTCCAGAATTTTGCATCCGAGAGGTCCAAATTCTGTGATTCCACTTTTGGTTCTTCTTGTAGAATTTTGTAGAAATTTTCTACAAATCAGCTAGCTCTGATACCATGTAGAACTTTTTCTACAAATCAACTAGCTCTAATGCCATGTAGAAATTTCCCACCTGTAGATCACCTGGTAATGCAATGTACTAAAGCAAAACACTTGATCTGCTTCTACAAACAATTTAGTGGAAGCTTAATCAACCATGAGCAAAATCAATAAGAACACATATAACTGATAAGAAGAATCAATCACACATAACACAGAAGAATTTACCCGGGGAAAGCACCTGCCTAAAACCACATCTCTGTATTATCATACAAGTGGAAATATGTCCAGATTACACAAAGCCTTAGCTCGGAAGCTATCCAGCTCTCAGTACAATCCCTCTGCTACTCATAGACAGTCAAAGGATTCTCACAAACCTTCTCCCCTACCCTCCAAGCCTCCTATTTCTATGCACAGTTTTTCTTGGGCCCTCCAGTTGCAACCTGTGTGATTCTCACCTCACATAGAACACTGACCTCTGAAATAACTGCACAAACCTGAAGGAGATAAATCCTCATCATGGATGAGCTTCCTTTATAGGAAAAATATTCATCCAATTGATAGTACACTGTTCCTTCTCTGATCTCAACTTGGTCTCTGACAGAACTGACATGCATCAGTTATCCATGAGTGAATACACAGTTATCTGAAGATAACAGTTGTCACATGTATGCAAGCATCAACAAACTATATCTCATTAATTTAACAACTTGTTAAATTAATCTAACTGAACTTGAATAAGTTAAACTAAGTCAAATGATCCTCTCAATATAGAACTCATTCTTAATTCCTCAATCAATGGAGCAAATCAAGGACACATTCCCCAATTAGTGGAGAAATAATTGCATGTTCTCACAAAGACTTCAAGTTTGCTTTTCCTTAACTAATTAACTCATGGAGAATTAATTAATTAATATTCCAAACTTCTGGTAAGACCAAATTTAAATTTACTTCCTATAGATTGACCAGGGACTGCTATAAATAGGAAGGGACCCAGAAATGCTATTTTTAGAAGATGCTATTTTTAGTAGTTTCACCTCTCACGCAAGGTGGCCAATGACCTCAATGGCCAAACTGCTATCTTTAGACATGTTGTTTTTAGACATGCTATTTTTAGCAGGTCTATTTTTAGCACATTCTGAATTTAACATTTCTTGTTGCACATTTTTCAACACTCCCTCTCAACAAGAAAGACTTTCTCTCGACCCTGATCCTGTAACTCTGGAATGTTCTACATGCAACACATCTACCTGGTCCACTTGCTCCAACAACACTTGGAACAAAAACACTCCCAACTGACCACTATGTTGGGCTGGGAACATACTCTAATGTTGAAGCTCTACCTGCTGCTGGCAAGTGCTCCCTCTCTGACATCTGTGCTACTGCAACATCTCCATGCATCTCGCACCATTTCACACCTCTCTGTGCCACCTAGCACTATGCAAAACACTTGTTCCTTTGGCATTGCTGTAGCCTGGTAGCTATGCGTTGTCCTGGGATTCCCTGCACTGTCGCTCTCTCTGCTGCTCCATCCGCATCTATCTCTACCCAATCAGTCAGTTCCTACTACTCCACATCGGGGCTCCTGTAGCAAGGTCTCATCCAAGAGGTTGGGTACCTCAAGGATCTTGCCCCTCCTCCATGGGATGATCACTCCACATCGCCCCACCTCCTCCCTGGAGGTATGGCTGCATGTGATCCCTCAACCCACCTGGCTCGAAGTTTCCCCCTACTGGAGGTCTTTGCATGAATAGATGTCTCTACTCGATCTCCACTCAGCTTCCCCTGTTGTGGCTACTCCACAACCTCCTGAAGCTACTGCACCAATCGTGGCTCCTCCATAATCGTCTGAGACTTCTTCTGGCTCTGCATGTTGAGAGGTAATATACCCTTCCTCTCAACCACCAAGTCTCTATCCTTTGCCTTGATCCTCAAGGCTTTGCATGCATCTTGTACCTCAAGTGCATATAGGTTCTTGGCTAGCACACCAATCTATTTCCACTTTCCCGCCATCACGAAATTTTCTAGAAAAGGAGCTGATTTTAAATCAGCGATATCTCCCTCATCCGAACTCCGATTCAGCTGATTTTTTTTATTTTATTTTTGGGTATTTTTCCACAAGGAATCCAAATCTGCTATTTATTTCTGAAAATTTTGTACATAAATTTTCAGATCTGCTCTGCAAACTCTCGGCCCAAAACTCAAAACTTTGAAATCTCTTCTCAGTATATTGTTCTTGCTTGATCACTTGTGCTTCGATACCATGTAGAATTTTGTAGAATTTTTCTACAAATCAGCTAGCTCTGATACCATGTAGAACTTTTTCTACAAATCAGCTAGCTCACCGTAGAAATTTCCCACCTGTAGATCACTTGGTAATGCAATGTACTAAAGTAAAACACTTGATCTACTTCTACAAACAATTTAGCGGAAGCTTAATCAACCATGAGAAACATCAATAAGAACACATATAACTGATAAGAAGAATCAATCACACATAACGCAGAAGAATTTACCCAGGGAAAGCACCTGCCTAAAACCTCAACTCTGTATTATCATACAAGTGGAAATATGTCCGGATTACATAAAGCTTTAGCTCGGAAGCTATCCAGCTCTCAGTACAATCCCTCTGCTGCTCATAGATAGTCAAAGGATTTTCACAAGCCTTCTCCTTTGCCTCTAAGCCTCCTATTTCTATGCACAATTTTTCTTGGGTCCTCCAGCTGCAACCTGTGTGATTCTCACCTCACACAAAACATTGACCTCTGAAATAAATGCACAAACCTGAAGGAGATAAATCCTCATCATGGATGATCTTCCTTTATAGGAAAAATATTCATCCAACTGATGGTACACTGTCCCTTCTCTAATCTCAACTGGGTCTCTGATAGAACTAACATGCATCAGTTATCCATGAGTGAATACATAGTTATCTGAAAATAACAGTTGTCACATGCATGCAAGCATCAACAAACTGTATCTCATTAATTTAAAAACTTGTTAAATTAATCTAACTGAACTTGACTAAGTTAAACTAAGTCAACCGATCCTCTCAATATAGAACTCATTCTTAATTCCTCAATCAATGGAGCAAATCAAGGGCACATTCCCCAATTAGTGGGGAAATAATTGCATGTTCTCACAAAGACTTCAAGTTTGCATTTCCTTAACTAATTAACTCATGGAGAATTAATTAATTAATATTCCAAACTGCTGGTAAGACCAAATTCAAATTTAATTCCTATAGATAGACCAGGGACTGCTATAAATAGGAAGGGACCCAGAAATGCTATTTTTAGAAGATGCTATTTTTAGCAGTTTCACCTCTCACCCAAGGTGGCCAATGACCTCACTGGCCAAACTGCTATTTTTGGACATGTTATTTTTAGACATGCTATTTTTAGCAGGTCTATTTTTAACACATTCTAAATTTAACATTTCTTGTCACACATTTTTCAACACTTCTTGCATGTTCATGAGGGACTTGAGCAATATCTTGCTAAATGTAATGGACTGGTGCTTTGGACTCAAGGATTAATGAATTTATTTTGGTGATTCCTATCAAAGCAATTCGAAGTGTGTTTTCTCCTTTGTTTATAACTTCATGTATTTTTTCCCCCTCTAAAATAGTGTAATGACGTTGCAAGTTTCACCCTTGTTCATGGCTATATATTTTTTTCTAAGTAGTAACAATACATGTGTTAGCTACATATTCACTTATGTATCTATAATGTGCACATATTTACTTAATGTTATTTAGTGATAAATGTATCCACGATTAGCGCTCCAATGTTTCTGCCATTCCACCTCTTCAATCTTCCATGCTTCTGCTGGAACATTGTTGCTTAGGACTCTGTTTTGTTTACAACCCTATGCATCGAATCTCTTCCTTTCTTTCCTCCTCTTCATGTTACTACAAAACCAATATTAAGGTTTCCTGTTGTTGTGAGTCAGCCACCAGAATCAGTCATTTCTCTTTGAGATGAACTAGATCTACCCCTTGTGCATTTAGATCCCTGTATGTGTTTGAGTCTACTGTGATGAAAGACTATTGAACCAAGCCCCCTTTATTCTCTTTTTCCAACTACGTGAAAATTGAAGTGCTACAGAAAGCCCTGCTCATAATTTCCAAAGAACTCCTCTCTTAAGATGTCCTAGGCACTGCTCTACAATCAACTGAGAGGTTGTCTCTAAGAAGATTTCTATATCTCCTGAAGCACTTGTGCTACAGGTGCTAGAAAAAGAGACAACATTCTCCATTGAAATGTTAAGAGCTTCTTGGAGAAAACCAACTCCACTCTCAACCCTTGGGATTTTTCTAAGACCACCTCAACCAGGATCTGAAATCTACTAGCAATATAGAGCTCAACTAAATAGGAACCCACTACATCATGGCTATCCAGGAAATGGCATAGGCAAGGCTATACACCACTATCAATCTAGATAAATCCCATACCAATGACAACAAAATAACCAATAAACCAATTCATGAACCATACAACATAACCCTAAGAAGAAAAACCAAACATGCACACTATTACCTGCAAAATCCTCCTGTTAGATTCTCTTTTCTTTGCTTGATTTCTACCCTTGCTTACTGTTTTCCCAAATTTCCTCTTGCACTCTCTTATTATTCTTTGCTTATTCCTTGCTTTGTTGCATCTTCCTTAAAGTTCTCCCTCTCTTGTTGTACCTACTCTCTCTCTCTTTTTCCTCCAAGTTAATAATGTTAGAATGTCTTTCTCCCCTTTCTTTTCTCTTTCTTTTCCTTTTCGTTTAGTTTTCCTTGCATGCATATTCTTTTACTATTTTCCCCTTTTTCTTGTCTCTTCCTCTTCCCCACCTACTAAAGTGGAATTTATTTCATTTTCCTTTATTTATTTTGCACTTTTCCATATGTCCTTGCTAGCATGTAATACTTAATTTTCCATATATTTCCTTTTTCCTCTTGCCAATGCCAATGCCAATTTCCATAGCCAATAAATAAATAATTAACCAGAAGTGGATCCTAGTGTAATGTTTTTCCCTCCAATCAAATTGGAATACATGTCTCATGACCTTGGTTTTATTTTTCTTTTATAATTCCCATTTATTACATGGAATTCTAACCGAGGGCTGTTACAAAACCCTCCCCCTTGGGGTAACACCATCCTCAATGTTGTATGACACCTATGGTAAAATAAAACTGCTAAAAGCCATGACAATATACTGCTTATTGGATATTTATAAACACAACTCGATGTAGTATTTACAATCACACACACACACACACACAAGCACATTTGCTTCAACCAACAAATAAATAAGGATATAAGGCCCACATTTGATTAGCCATCTCCCATGTGGCTTCCTTGGGCCCAAAGTGCTTTCAATTGCACTATAAATTGTTTTATTGCTTGGTTCTTGAGCATGAGCTTCTTCCACTGTAGGATGCATTGAGGCTCTAACTGGAACTCTCCTTCTAGTTCCACCTGTAATACATACCAATCAATCACATGATCAACATCCTGTACATATCTTTTAAGAAGAGAAACATGAAAAACATCATGGAATTTCATTGATGGAGTAAAATCAAGTATGTAAACCACTAGTCCAATCCTCTCAAGGATCTCAAAAGGCCCACAATACCAAGGTTCCAACTTGGCACATGAACCAATCTTAAAGGAGCTCTTCTTAGGTTTGATGTGTAAGTACACATGCTTTCCAACTTGAAACTCCATGAACACTTTATGCTAATATGAATATCTATTCTTCATGTCAAGTGTTGCGTTTAAATTCTTATTGATAACCTACATCTCCCACTCCACCTCTCTCAACATATCCAGTCCAATCAACACCCTTCTCACTAGATCACTCCACCTGATAGGAGTATTACAAATCTTCCCATAGAGAGCCTCAAATGGACTCATATGTAGGGATTCTTGATACTCATTATTATAAGCAAACTCTACCAGTGGAAGATACTCCTCCCACTTCCTTTTCTGATGCATGACATACATCCTCAACATATCCTCAAGGACCCTATTGATTCTCTTTGTTTTCCCATCTTTTTTGGGTGATAAGTTGTACTGAAGGATAAATTTTTCCCCAATCTTGCAAACAAATCCTTCCAAAACCTAGAAGTTAACTTAACATATCTCTCTAATATAATCCTATTGGGAACTCCTTGCAACCTCACTATCTCCTTAATGAAGATCTGAGCCACTTCACTAGCTGAATTAATAGATTTTACTAGAATTAAGTGAGCTACCTTTATTAATCTTTCAACCACAACCATGATTGAGTCATGCTTCCTTCATGTCCTTGGAAATCCTGTAATGAAATCCATGGAAATAACCTCCCATTTCCATTCTAGAATCAGAATAGGCTGCAACAAACCACTTGTATATTTGCATTCAAATTGCAACTAATGACAATCCAAGCACTTAGCGACAAACTCAACCACCTCTTTCTTCAAATTAGGCCAATAGTAGAAATTATTGATAGTTGTTAAAGTATTTTGGTAGCCTGGGTGGCCTGAATACAGTTTGGAATTAAACTCTCTAAAAAACAAGATTCTTCAATTAGGCACATAGATCTTGCTCTTGAACCTAACCAGACCATATCCTATGAGGTGACACTCCTCATCGTTACCCCTCTAACCTTACTGCTGCAATCTCTGCTTCAATTGCTGGTATCTCTCATCATGTTGCCCAACATGTAAGATCTTCTCTCTCAAATCTATCCCAGAAGAGATAACAACTGAAATATGATTCACCTGCACTAGCTTACTAAGAGCATTTGCAACCTGGTTCTCCTTTCCTTTAATGTGCCTAATCTCAAAATCAAACTCACTAAGAGTAGACAACCATCTTTCTCGCATTGATTTCAAATTCAGTTGGTTAAACAAGTACCTCAGTCCACTATGATCACTCATCAAAATGAACCCCCTGCCAAGGAGATAATGTCTCCACATCTTCAGTGCATGAATGATAACTACCAACTCAAGATCATGAGTCACATGATTCTACTCATGCTCATTTAGCCTCTATGATTCATAGAAAACCACTTGCATTTCCTACATTAGGACTCCACCAAGTCCTTCCTTCAAAGCATATGTAAAAACCATAAAATCCTTACTAGGAACTGCAAACCTCGAAATTGGAGCATTATTAAGAAATTTCTTCGACTGATCAAAGCTAGCTGCACACTCATTATTCCATTCAAACTTCTTTCCTTTTTACTATAAATATGTAATAGGATAACCAATCTTGGAGAATTCCCTGATGAGCCTCCTGTAATAACCTTCTAATCCCATGAATGATCTGACCTCATCCACATTCTTTGGGGTTGGTCACTCCATGATACCCTTAATCTTTTCTGGATCCACAATTATCCCCTCCTTGGAAACAACATGTCGCAAGTAATGAATCAAATTTTTAAAGAAGATACACTTGCTGAGATTGGGATGTAACTTATGCTCTCTCAACAATCTCAATATTGTTATTAGGTTCTCTGCATGCTCCTCCTCATTCTTGGAATTTACCAATATATTATCAACAAAGAATATCATAAATTTATCTAGGTAAGGGCGTAATACACTATTCATCATACACATGAAGGTGACTAGAGCATTGGTAAGACCAAAAGAAACCACCACAAACCCATAGTGCCCATACCTTATATAGAATGCAGTCTTATAGATGTATTCTTGTTTGATGCACACCTGATGATATCTTGATCTCAGATCAATATTTGAAAATATTATAGCTACCTTCAATCGATCAAACAAATCATCAATATGAGGCAATGGATACCTATTCTTGATACTCACCTTGTTCAATTTCCTGTAATCAATGCACAATCTAAGACTACCATCCTTCTTCCTTACAAACAACACTGGTGCTCCCCAAGGAGATACACTTAGCCTTATGTATCCTTTATCAAGCATCTCTTTAAGCTGTAACTTCAATTCCACCAACTCAGGAGTACTCATCCTGTAAGGTGCCTTAGATGCTAGTGTTACTCCTAGAATAAACTCAATAGATAAATCCACCTTTCTATGAGGAGGTAGCTCTGGAATCTCTACAGGAAACACATCCTGAAACTGTTGTAAGATAGGATACTTCCCTAGGACTTCACCATCCTCATTATCCAACCCTTTGTCACTCGAAACATGAACTGCAAACAATAAAAATCCTTTCCTATGGCTGCACTTAGCTTGTGTGGTTGTAACCATCCTCACTGATGTAGGATTCTTCTTTCCCTACAAGATTCTCTTTTCTCCATACTCATCCAGGCACTCAATGGCCTTCTCATAGAAATCTACCTTGGTCCTATGAATAAATAGCCAATCCGTTCTTAATAACATACTATATGCACCCAAAGGAAGAAAAATCAGGTTTGTTGGTGTAGGCATGCTATTAAGCTCAAATGCACAAGACTTAACCCAATGATGAACTCTTCTCTTGGTCCCTATAGCCAACTACATCAACCGTGGTTATGCATGCACTTCCTTATTCAAAAAACATTGATCCACGAATTCAGGACTAATATAGCTATAATTTTACCCTAGATAAATCAAAATAGAAACAACTTGATCACAAATCTTACCTTCCATCTCGATAATGGATTCCTAGTGGCCTTCCGTCTTGTTATCAATTTTTTCATAAATCTGAGCTATGCTCTGACCTACATCCCCAACTGTCTACACCTCCTAAGCATTGTATATATGACACATGTCGCTATGATACAATGGACAATCATTCTTGCGATGATATCTACCACAAATCCAATACTTCAAAGGCTCCTTGACACTACCTTTATTCTATTTCTCCACAGGCTTATACACATGTCCCTTCTTTGATGCATTGAAATTCTTATGTCGAGCCACATTTTCCTTCTCACTTGCATCCTCAGATCTTCCTTTCTTCTTGACCCATTTTCCTTTAGTCTTATCGCTACCCTTCTAGTCACACTTGAACTTAGGGTTGCACTTTGTCTTCTCATAAGAATGCTTCAACTTCCTGATGGATTCTTGATTTGGATATGGGGAGATTAGAGCCAAAAAAACCTAAAGAGAAGATAAAAATACAGAAGACACATAAAGAAACATTTTACTAAAATAAATGAAATTGTTCCAGATACATTGTGTGGACCAATATGTCCTTTTGCAAAATGAGGCTTGTTACTTATATCCTCTTTTAGTTACAATACCATGGGTAAATTCCATGGGTGGATAAATCCCATAGGTGGATGAATACCATGGGTCGATGCCACTTTCCATTCGAATCATTGTTATAATACCATTGGCAAATTCCATGGGTGGATAAATACCATGGGTGGATGAATACCACGGATGGGTGCCACTTTTCCATTTGGATCATCCCCCCACCTCGTAAGAGGAAATGGTCCCCATTTCGTGAAGTTCCCTCCTGAGAAGCCTTTGTTGAATATGATGAACCAATGAAGAGAAGGGTTTTGTTTGGTTGACCCATAACTGTGATGAAAGAAGATCAAGGGATAGGGATAACTTGTAATTCTTGTGACCAACTATAATATTGATAATGTGTGGCCTAGCAAATGGAATTTGATGAAGCGTGGGTTTTTGGATGACCCATAACCATGGAAAATAAAGATAAGAGGATAGAGATACCCTGTAATGCTTGTGACCAACTATGATACTGACAGTGTGCAACCTAACAAATGGAATTTGATGATAAGGGTTTCGTGTAGTCGACCCATAACCTTGGGTTTGTGGGTGACCCATAACCATGATGAAAAAGGGTCTGAGGATAGAGACACCCTATAATGATTGTGGGCCAGCTATACAAAACCCTTGTCATCGAACTCCATATGCTAGGCTACACATTGTTAGTATCACAGTTGGTCACAAACATTACAGGGTATCTCTATCCTCGGATATTCGTTTGTCATGGTTATGGGTCATCCACATACCCATGCTTCATCGAAGTCCATTTCCCAGGCCTCACACTATTAGTATCACAACTGGTCACAAGAATTACAGGGTATATCTATCCTCAGATATTTGTTCATCATGGTTATGGGTCACCCAAAAACCCAAGGTTATGGGTCAACCACACAAAATCCTTGTCATCAAAGTCCATTTGCTAGGCTGCACACTGTCAATATCATATTTGGTCACAATCACTTCTTCCAATTACTGAGGCTCATCAAATTCAATCTGGTCTTTGAATGATAATGGAAATCCACTGATGAACCTTTGGATATTTTCTTTCTCATCCTTGAGATATGGAACATATCTCAACAACTCTAAAAATCTGGTTTTATATTCTTCATCTGACATAGAACCCATCTTGAACTCAATGATATAATTCCTTGGTCTCTCCATCCTAATATCTCTCACATAGGTAATTCTTTCTGAAGAGTCTTTAAAATTCTTCCCAAGTCAGCTTCTTTTCCTTGATGCCTCTGACATGCTTGATATCTTCCCTCTAGATATATGCTTTCCCTTTAAGACTAAAACTAGTTATCTTAGCCTTCATATTATTTGAGTAATCATGAAGCCTGCAAAATTTCCTCATTCCAAGAAACCATGCTTCTGCATCTTTTGATTTGATCATCTCACCATCAAAGTAGGAGGCCTGGCTTTCTTAAATTATTCTAGCAAATAATCCTTCCCACTCCTCCTATAATGTTGCTAGTGGTGACGATGGTGTCTCCTAGAAGTAGAGCTAGAATAAAATCCATGTGTACTAGCCTTCCTCTCACGTGTATCCAAGAGTTTTCCACTGTTTACTGTATCATCGTTGGCCATCCTATAACTTTTCTGAGACATGCTTCCATTTACACCATTAGTCTTTTCTTCTTGTTTGTCTCCATGACTAGTCCCTTGCTGTCCATGCTTCTATAAATCTAAAAGGCTTTGAAGGATAACCACATTAACCTCAACTTGATTTTCTTGAGATTTTGCAAGCCTTTCTTGTGCTTCAATCAATTTCTCATTATCTTCCTTAGAACTTATGATCTTTTCCTTCAGACTTCTCAATATACTTTCCAGGTTAGGGGAGTCTCCCTCTCCTTGCTTCCCAACTGATTTCTCTTCTGATCTGTATGGGGATTCACATGAAATGTACTGAAACATTATGCTCTTCATATCTTGGCCTTCTATTTCTTGCAACATATCACTGTTAGATAAAATAAAATGCATAATCAAAATAATTACCTCATCTTATTGCTAGTGAGGATATTGCATCTGCACAGGTCAATCCAGATTAGCACGATACATAATAATATTATCAAGACATATCAATGGATGCATGAAACATAATACTAAAATAGTATTAACCATAAAATAACTCACATGCATACATGATAACATATAAACATGTGAAAATATAAATGCATAACAATTTACTTTTACCCCATGGTCCAGTGCTGTGAACCTCCCTCTGATACCACTCTGTAACACCCCACCCCACATTTACCCACTTTTATAAGCTCATCATGCTAAAATTCAACTTATATTTACTATGCATGACCCAACCTCCAACATTCAGTTGTGGAAATGGGGTCCACTTAACCAAAATTACTGCACCACCTTGAGACACATGATTACCTAGATGTCAAATAATTTCCATTAGTAACCTTTTTTCTGAGCCAGAACATTGTCAACCAAACTTTACATCCCAGCTGCACACATGCATGCTTGTAAAAGTGGCCAGAGGGCTCCAGCTACACACATAACCCATCCTCCGTGCAGTTGTAGCCAAAATTTCCTCTTTCTGTGCATGTGACCACAAGCTCATACCCATAATTTTAGGGCTTTCCTATAGGAAAACTACCTAGAATTATCCATAAATATGTCAACAATGTTTGTGTATCTCTATGCTCTATCCTTGTTCAAAACTTTCCCAACACATGTTAACCATTATAAAAACACTTTGCAAATATAATACTTGTAAATCATGAATGCATAGTTTATTCATTATTTCATTAGTTTCTTTAGTTGTTCATAAAAAAGGTTTGTTTCCCTCTCATACTTAGATGTAACAACAAATATTAGCACATGCATCCATATAAACTATTCAATAACTTGTTAAAGCATGAAAAAAAGGTCAATAAAAAGAGCCCATCAATAATAAAAAATACACCATGCATGTAACCAACATTTAACGAGAATGAATTCATGAAAAAATAGTCATAAAATCACACATTAAACCAGAACATGTGCTCATTGATCTCAATAAGAAATAACACATAACAACACATGCATAGTTCCAACCAAGTCAAGGACTTCCACGTACCACCCAACCATAGATTGGGATTGAACCAAACCTTTCTTCAATCCCAATCACCCCCATGCCATATTCCAAGCATGAATGTGGGATCACATGGGATAAAACAAAACATAACCAACCAGGGAATTTAGAAGTTAAACGACCTCCACCCTCGAGCCACAATGATCTCACCTGAATCGGTCTAGAAATTTCCAAACCAATACAAGCTAGGATGCATCATACTTTCTTCACCATACCCAAAGGAATTTTCCTGTCTCCACCCATCTTTCAAGAGCTTCCTAGAGAAAACCATCTCCACTCTAAACTCAAGGGATTTTCCTCAGACCACCTCATCCAAGATTCAAAATCTACTGGCAATCTAGAGATCAACCAAACAGTAATCCACTACATCATGGCTATCCAGGAAATGAAATAGGAAAGTCTATACACCACTATCAATCAAAGAAAATCCCATGCCAATGAGAAAATGATGAGCAATAAATCAATGCATGAACCATGCATCATAACCCCAACAAGATAAATCGAGCATGCACACTACTACCTGCAAAATCCTCCTTCTAGCTGCCCTTTTTTTTGCTTGATTTCTTCCCTTGCTTACTATTGTTCAAAATTTCCTCTTGCACTCCCTTGCTATTCCTTGCTTGCTTTCTTGTGTCTTCCTTATTTCCAAGTGCTCTCTCTCTCTCTCTCTCCTCCAAGTGAATAATGTTGGCATGTCTTTCTCCCCTTTCTTTTCTCTTCCTTTTCCTTTTTCTCTATTTTTCCTTCCATGCATATTCTTTTACTAGTTTTCCCTTTTCCTTGTCTCTTCCTCTTCCCCACCTGCTGAAGTGGAGTTTATTTCATTTTCCTTTATTTATTTTTCACTTTTCCACATGTATTTAGTAGCCTGTAGTAATTAATTTTCCATTTATTTCCTTTTGCCTCTTGCCAATGCCAATTTCCATAGCCAATAAACAAATAATTAACCACAAGTAGATCCCAATGTAATTTTTTCCCCTTCAATAAACTTGGACTATGTGTCTCATGAACTTGGTTTTATTTTTCTTTTATAATGCCCATTTATTACATGGAATTATAACCAGGGTTGTTACAACTAATTTGTGAAAATAATTTCAAAGTCTTCCTCAAGCAAATCATGGGTTAGATTAGTGAAATGGCCCATGGTAGGAGGAGATTGATCCTCATCGTCAATAATTGTTTCCTCATTTCATTCAGCTTCATCCGGTTCTTTGGATTTCTCACCAAAAGATGAGTCATCTCCTAACATCAAAGCTTGGAGGATGTTTCCCAATCCTTTAACATTTATACCTTTGGTAGGAGGAATTTACTTGTTTTTTGGGTTCTATAATGTTTTCCTAAAATGAGGTTTAAAATTTCCCTTGTTGGAGGATCCTTCTCCTACATTATTTTTAAGATCAATAATTTCATTTGATAATTTATTAAGAACCTTTTGCAAACTTTCAAGGTCTAAGGCTCCTTGATCTTTCTTAGTTGGAGGTGGTTTAGGGGGTGCCTCAGGTTTCTTTCGAGAAGAAGAAGAGGCTTGTTTGTTTTGAGTGTTAGGATTATCTTTGGGACAAACTTATATATTTCTCAACTAATATAACTTCATCAAAATATTCTTGAAGAGTTTCCTTTTGGGCTCTCTTCACCCACACAGTGATGTTAACAAGAAAAGATTTCATGTAATGGGAAAAAATAAGATTTTGAGGAGGCATAGAATTAGTAGGTATTTTATTTTTTAAGGTTAGAAACATCACATTGAGATCTTGATCCTTTATTTTCGACCCATTTTTCTATTAGAGAGTTCCATGACCAAGACTTCATGTGTTTTAACTTCACCAAAATTTTCTAGGAAAATAGTTTCAAACACACCCCAAGATCTAATGCTTTGAGGTAGTTGGGCGAAATACCAAGTAGAAGATTATCTTTCAAAGGTATAAGGAAACAACATACACAAAACATCCTCATCTTCATGTTGTACATTATTTTTCCTAAGAGCTAACATGCATACTCTCATGAGGTCATCTACAAGTTGTTTTGAGTTAGGGTCATATTCAGGAAGAAAATTATGACAATTTTTGGTAAATAATGTTGGCTACCTGGAACAACAACTACATCCATGTCAAGCCAAGGTGTAGGAGGGTTATTAGGCTATTTACTGACTTGGTTATTCACCACACGTGGTGATTTTTGTGTTTCTTCAAATTTAGTTGATGAAGAGTGCTCAAAACTTTCTTCTTCATAGGAGTCCTCAATGGAAGAGGAGGATGAACTAGGTGGGGAAGGCAATGGAACAATTCCTCTTATTGCTAGTTGAAGTTTCCCTTATGTAGTTAGAGGTTCACCAGAGGATAATTATGACTCTTGCTAATGGGGGTTGTCCTATTGATTAGGGTCATTCCATTGATTTGGATCGACTTGACCAATTAGAATATCATGCAATATTTAATTTAATGTGTTGGTGGTTTTGGAACCTTCTTCTTGGGGATCGAACATAATAGTTTCATAAAGTTGTAAGTCAATGTGTGAGGCAAGATGTCAGCACAATTTTTTGTCATATGACTTGAATTTTTGAAAAAAATTCCTAAGAATTTTGGATCATATCAAAAATTTTAGATTGGACTCAAGAATGAGTAGGATCATAAGGTTAAATGGAAATATGCTCAGTGTGAAAAGGTGGAGCTGAAACTAAATCAAGTTTTGGCATTGTAGTGTTGGAATTGATTTCAACAAGGTCATGGTCATGGTGTTGCTTGTCATGTGCATGTGTGATGGATATTTGGATTGATGGTCTTGATAGTTGGCATTGATGTCAACTTGCTTGTGACATGATGTTTTTGTTGCTGAGTAGAGGTGGATTCCACATGTGATGTTGGATTGAGGTTGACATGTTGAGGATTGGAGATGTTGCTACTACAGGTGGTTGGAATGATGCTTTAGGAGTTTCATATGTCTCTATATGTCTTGGAGGAATTGGATATGCTGCTACATGTATTGAGTTGTGGCTTCTTGTGTTGGAGATGCCTCTATCAGTGTTGGAGGCATTTGGATGAAATGATGATGCTACTACAGGAGTTGGAGATGCTACTACAGGTGTTGGAGATGTTTGGACAAGTTGTTGTTGCTGCTTGAGGAGCTAGAGGTATTGGTCCTGATGAGGAGTTTGGCAAACCAGGGACTGCATGTCATTGAATTCTTGCAGATGTTCTTGGCCTATATCATCAATTGTAGACTTGTTATAAAGATTTTGGAGGTTCGTCATGGTGTCCCTCACACCCTCTTGCAACTGCACTCCAAGTGGTGGTTTAAATAAATTTGAAATTGAGATTTTAGAGGGTATACGCTAGTTTCCTTCATAGGAATAGCATACATACATAGGTTTCCCTCACATGAGTATCATATACATTCTGGAAGTGACTTTCCCCCCCATTCCTTGTGCTTCTAAGTTAATTAATGGTTTTTCCAGCTTGCCTTTGTCTGGTTTTTCCATGTAAAGGTTAGAAAAGGTTAATTAACTTCTAGAAGATGGTTAAAGTGAAGAATATCTCTCATTAAGTGAAGTTAGTGGTTTGATAGAGTCAATGAGATGAATCCAGATCAAATCAAACATATGAACAGAGTTGTGAAGCCCAATAGTTCTTTGTAATTATTGAGTTGAGAACTTGAGTTCATCTATATATTGGAAGAAACTCAATGATAGTTTGGTTATATGAGTGATGTATTGAGTGAGCGTGTGCAAGATTTGTGAGGATCATAGTGCAGAATTTCTACAACAGTTTGCTAAAGTATGTTTTAATCATAAATTTTTGTGTAGTGAGTGAGAAGATGACGTGTGGATTAGAGTACTCTTTGGTGAAAGTATTGTTGCTTGTAGAGTATTTGGAGTTTGGAGATTTGGATTTTTAGTTGTGCTTTGATGCTATGTTGTTGTAGTGCTCATGTTGAGCAGTTCTCAGTTCTAGTCAGAACTATTTTAAAATGAGAACCACATAGAGGAAAGGAGTTGGGCGACTCAGGTGGAATCAATTTAAGTGAGAATATTTCTCAATCCAATGGTGGTTGGATAGTTCGGCATAAACTAGGTGAGGCTTGTTGGTTTTTGTAGCTTCCAGCAAATCTGATTTTATAGAGTCGATTGATAGTTCAAAAGTAACTAGGCGAGGATCATTAATATTGGTTGCCTTTAGTGAATGGTAGTCCATAGATCTGCATGAGAAACAATATCCAATTGATAGTAGCCATATTTGTAACTGCATGTAAAGAATTGTTTGACATAATAGATTTTGAGCAGTGCAGTAGCATCGAGTTGTTTTTTTCCCCTGGAGAAGGTTTTCCACCAGAAATACTTTTTCCCATTGTATTGATTACTTTTATGGTTGCATGTTTATTTTGATGATTTGATCTATGGTTGTGTGTTTCATTTTATATATGCTTAAGTTTAATTAGTTGGAGAAAATTTATAAGTGCTCACAGTACGGATTCACCACCCCCCCCTCCCTTAGTAGTTTCCAACAATTGGTATAAGATTGGGGCTCTTGGGTGTAACTTGATCACTAGAGAGTGGGTCTTGGATATTTTCAGAAATTTGCATTTTTCTTTCGAAATGATCTCTCCAAATAAACTGGTTCTAACTGCTGCAAATTTTAAGGTATGGCAAGAAAGTCTGAAAAATAAATTATTGTTTGTGCCTCTAACATTTGGAGATTGGTTTGTGAAGGAGATGATGGAGATTTTTTTGCATCTAAACTACATAAGCAAAATGCTCAAGCAAGGCGATTTATTTTCAAAAATATCGATAGTGCAGATTTAGACAAAATTGGAGATTTAAAATCTACAAAGGGAATTTGGAATAGATTTGATATGCTCTATGGAGCTAGTAGTAGTAACAGCGATAAAGAGATTTATAAGAGAAACAAAAATAGAATGAATCTCTATTTGAACCAACTATTAAAAAGAATAACAAATCTGAAGGTATAAGCCGTAATTATTTAATTTTTAGTTATATTTCTTATTGCGGTAATGAAAATGATTCAAATTTAGTTAGTGAAAGAGATGATGATCACAATTATATGCTTCTTAAGGTTGAATATGAATCTTCCATGGTTGTTATTGAATAATTTTCTAGTGAAATTGGTAGACTAAAAAATGTATGCAAGGAGCATGAGAAGAAATTGCAGGATTGTGATCAAAAGGAGAAAAATATCAAGGAAGAAATCACTACCTTGAGAACACAGTTGGAAGAATTGAAAAGATTAGAAGAAGTCAATTGCAACAAGAAAAAAGATAGAAAGGATTATGTTGAAGCACTTGAAGGTGTGATTGACAAATTGAGAAAGGAGCTTGAGGAAAAGAACCAACAATTGGAAAAAGTGAAGAGAACCATACCAGTGAGAAAAAATGGCAGCAATTTTCAAAAGGGCAAGACAAGTTTTCATGCAAGAAAGAATGACAAAGAAGAACCAAAGAATCCTGTAGCAAATAATGTGATCCACCAGTAGTAACAAAATAGAAAACCAAAAGGAGCTTTCACATCTAGAAGACCATTTTCTCCTATGGTTGGAGGTAGCAGTTTTCAAAGGAGAAGTCAAAACTCCTTTTCCCCCTTGATGGATGAGATTGAGTGCTTCAACTGTCACGATTTTGTTCATGTGGCAACTGATTGTAGGAGGAGAATGCACACATCTATGCAACAATATGATCAGCCAAGAGGAGGACTTACATTTAGGTATACAAATTCTTTCAATGGCCATTGTTTTGCTTGTAATATGTTTGGGCATAAATGCATTGATTGTAGATTTTGCATGAGAAGATGTAGGTCAAGTATGAGAAACAAAATATCAGATCCATTGGCTACATATCTTGGTAACGTAGAGTGTTATATTTGCCATAATTTTTGGCACTGATGAAGCCTCGAAATTCACTGCGACAACATGGGGGATAACCACCCAGTTGGGGACTTGAATACCGTCCCTTATCCATTTGGGTTGGTGGATCCCACTGGAATTATGGGACCAGTTTCCCAATCTGAAAGATGGTAGGATGTGGTACACGTTTGATTATCGAAGCTGATTTGGTAGATGAGGGTGGTTTCAATAGAAAAAATCAAACTATCTATATATATTACTATTACCCGAGCTTAGATCAATATTGGTGCAATCTAGATAAATGACTACCTTGAATGATAATGAAGATTATTCAAACATGAAGTATAAAACTTTTGTAAAAACAACCATTTCGATTAAATAGTAAATGGTTGACTGCAAAACGTGTCGCATCAAATTTCTAACAGAATTTTTCTTATCAAAAATAAAGAAGATGACAACTCAGATATATTTCAAAAGTGAAGAAATAACAGGTTGTATTAAAACATAATTAACAACAATGTACATATAGAAGAAACATCTTAACAATTCATAAAATAATCACTACGAAATGATAAAAGTACCCGATACGAGATGATTGATCCATAGACAATAAAGCTGCAATCTATGCATTTTCTCCAATATCGATCACAGAAAAACGAAAGTGCAATTCTTAACAAACTTTCTCATATAAACTTTCGTGGACTAGATCTTCAAAATTAAAGAAAAACTTTAAAAAGTACAGAAGTGCATGTTTTTTAAAGAGTCTCAGATAAAATTGTTGGATCCCTTTCTAAATACATGAAAGGGGTTTAAATATAAAAAACTATTACAAAAATAGCTACGCATTAAATTTGAGGAGTGAAACGACTCTCCTTAGAATTAGTGCCAAAAATGAAAAACTAAAATTGATTTAAAACTTAAAAATATGATCTTGATTGGTGTTGGATTATGATTTTCTTCCATTTCTCATAGATATATATCATTGCCTGAACTCCTTAAGGGTGCCTAATTCTTATCTTTACTTGTCCTGCAAAAATTGTATCTGAAAGTGATGGCGACATATGGATGATAGAATTGGTTAAGCATTGTAGGGCCATCAATTGACTATGCGGTTTTACTAGGTATGACCAATAAGCTTCCCAATTTAAATGCAACAGTTGTCTAATCTGTTGTTCTTTTGCTGCAAGACTTTTGTGCCAACTTGATTGCAAATCATCAATCTCAGGCAGATTTCCTGGTGAACATTTTTGAATAAAACCTGCATACCAAAGATTATCATTAATAGTTTCTATCATATTGTTTGATGTTTCGCTTGCACTAGAAACTACCCTTTCAGCCTGTTTTATCTAGATTTCCCAATCAGTAAAGAAAATGTCCTTGTGATATTCTTTGATCTTTGGCAATTCTATTGTTTTTCCCTTTGAATTGTCCTACCATGTGATCAAGTTTGAAATATTCTCATCTATTTCCTCAAAGTTGATTTTAGCATCTATGAATTGACTCACTAATGCATCAGCTTCTTGGCACAATGGACTAATCTCTACTAATTTCTTATAAAATATTGATTGTTGCTTTGATAGCAATGCATTGATTTCTAATGCTTCTTTGATGAATTTATCAAATTTTAGGTAATACTTTATTTGATCTACAATAAATTGTAGTTGTGCAATTTTAGTGATTTGGCATTTAATTCTACTTGTCTTTGAAGTATTAGGCTTTCGAAACTCTGCTGCATTTGTTCAAGTTGTGATTTAATTTGTTCATGTGTATTCACCTTTTCTTTTGTGAATTGATCTTCCAACTGCTTTATTTTTTCGTTCTTTTCTTTGATCAGATTTATCACTTCTTCTTCTTTGTCAATTGTTGTAGAAGCATAAGCTCATGCAAACTGAGATAATTTGGTCAAATTTTTAGATGGATCCATAGGTGTACCTTTCCAGACAACGTCGATTGGCTCGTTTCCTAGAAAGTTAATAGCAACATGGTCAATCTTTCTCTTTTTTCTTTGCCTCTTCATGACTACCCGCTATTTGGGACTATAAAAAATATCTAAAGGAGGATTTCCTCCTCTTTCAAAACAATCGCTAAAGAAGGAAAAGCAGGAATGACTTCGATATCTTCTGAAGTAGTGAGATATCCTTCCAAAGATTTCTCGGGAGGTTATAGTGTGTTATGCTCCTATACCAATAGGTGTCATATTTCATGATTGACTGGTAAAAACCTTAATATGTTCATCCTTTCCCTGCTGCAAAGGTTTTCCATATTTTGAAAAGATAAAAAAATTAAAAAATGAAAGAGGGTATGCCCTAAAAGAAAAATTGAAGGGCAAAAAGAATGAAATGGTAAAAAAAAATGAAAGAAATGAATCCCAAATAAAAAAGACCAGGAAAGTGTGCAAGTCCAAATGCCACTACTATTTCATGTTCTGTAAATAAAAGTTTCATGTGCAGTTTGTTGAACTTTATGCTGCAATTGATGAATAGCCAAACAACTCAATTTTGGCTAGTTCATATTTTAATTTCTTGTTTTATAGATAGAGAATAAAATATGTCCAAAATATTCAATCTCGGCAGATAAATAGTTAGGTAGAGAAGCAAAGGGCTCAACAGTTAAAGTTGAGCCCTTGGATGTTATAATGATAGATTTAGATAGGCTTGGCATATAAAGAAAACAAAAGAAGATTGTTGAGGGTTTGCCAGTTCAAATGCACCCAAAGAAAAAATGTTAGGTATAATAGGTTGGGTAGGCAGTTTGGGTGTTGCAGAAGCATGTTTATGGTTAATTTTGTCTCTCAAAGATGTTCATCTTATTGTTATCATAAGTACCATGGCAGCTGTTTGGTTACAAATCAAGTGAGGCATGACTAACTTCCCTTCACACTTCTCAACATATCTCTCATATTAACTCTAACCCTATTTCTATAAATCCCTTATAAATTCCCCTTCCCCCATATTAATATATCTATACAATAAAACCCCCAATATCTAATATCCCCGCCCTGGCTAAACTATAGCCATATATCATTGTTATAAATTGGATTAAAGGTTTATTCGAAACCTTGTAATAACCATCTCCGCGCATAAGGAATCAATTAACCTTACGTTGATTAATAACCTACCCCCCCCTTTTAAACAATGCAAATATACCCAAAACGCTATATATTATACCGTAGGCCCGCGCATTAATGTCCGCCGTCTCCACGAAGCGCCAGCGGTCAGATCCCCGCCCGACCATCCAGCGGCTGAGATCTATATCGCGACCCCTCCGCCGCCGATGTTTACCACCTGGGGAGTTGGTGGTATTGCCACCATACCATGGACACGCAGCGCCTTCCCGCTATGCTCGCGGCCCCTCCACTCAAAACCATTTCAGCTCATAAGTTGTGTGTGCCGATACCGCTTACCGCCCTGCTGTTAAACCCACCCGCTGATGTCATTGCCATGTCACCTCCACATCAGCGTCCTGTACCCCTACGTCACGACAAAATGTCACATCCCGATGATGTCATCCGACCGAAAAGCGCTAAAGAGCCCCGCGAAGCCAATTTTTGTTAAAAAGTCATGAAAATGTCATTTTCACCCATTTCATTCATTTTTTCCACAAAACTGTTGCATGAAAACCACGTCCAAGCAACTGCAGAAGCATCCAATCCGCCACCCGACCAAGCAAAGTCCAGCATCCTGTTCCGCAACTCGTTGATTAGCCTACAAATTACACTGGTTCGCCTCCAAAATACAGGTATTTACCCCGTCCCACCTCCCGAACCTGTATTTTCGGTTTTCCTTTGTAAATTATACCTATAAGAGCCAAATTCAAGCTGAAGCAGTCCATAATTGCCATACCAAGACATCCAGAACTGCTCTTTTGCCCGTTTTTCCCACAGAGACTTAACCTCCAGTTAAAAATACAGTAAACAAACATGGAAGCCCCTGTGGCCCTCAATATTGCTCCCCTCAATGTGCCGCATAAAGACCTGGAGTGGTTGCCCTTGGCTGACAGAGATTTTCTTACTAAAGACTTAACTGGTGACAAAAACCACCTCCAGGCATTTTGTGAAATTAGGAACAGTCACCAAAGTAACTCTGATCTCTATGGAATATGGGAATCCAACCTGCCCATGTATTACCTCCCCTCAGTCAATGTTTTCCCAGATACCATCCACCAATACTGTGCTAATTATGAACTTGCCTAGAGAGCAGTTATGACTCCATATGGAACTGTCCTCTTTTATATAACTCCTGAGTCCATCAATGAGATGTTACACTTCAAACCCACTCAGCCTCTGGCTCCTCTTTCTATGGGATTCTTGCTTGAGCAGGGCTCTAAACTGCCCAATTCAGAGATAACCCGTATTGCTCAAACGTTTATGAGACCAGATTGCCAGCCCAAAGACCCACCTCCCTATGTGCATGTCTGGTTCAATGAAGCTGGAAGATTCATTATTGATATGATATCCTATGTCCTGGGATTTAAGACAAGTGAATTTGTTGATGAGACCACCTTAGTTTTGTTGTCCATGTTTACTCCAGGACAACCCCCTGCTGTCAAATATGACTATGCTACTTTCATTGCCAACAAGATCCATGACCAATTCATGAGTCTAGACAGAGAAGGAGTCTTCAAGTACACATCTTATATATATCATCTGTTTCTGTATTATCAACCAGAAAGTTTTCAGTTTCCCATCAGAAAATTGGATTCTAAAGGAGAGCGGAGGTCTGTGATCTTTTGGACCTCAGCCTTCCACAATGTCTGTGACTCCCCTTATACCTACTGTGAATTCATTGACTTGTTTATACATCTGGTCTCCTCTCTACTGATGAGAGCTCCTCCTCCTAGACTCTCTGGTGATATGCAGAAGATTTTACAGCTCTCCAAAAACTACAGAATAGGTGACTGGTACCTCTACCAGAATCACACCGAAATCAGAATATATGGCTGTGAGTTGTGCCCTTATAAGCTACCCACATATGTGCCTATGAGACTGTTTGCACTGGAGTATTTCAGGAAACTTATCAATGCAGATTTACCTCACTTTTGTAAAGTAAATAAAAAGGCTCAGCTAAGAATAAGAAACCAGTTAGGCCCTTTTATCATTAACAAGAGGGAAGCATGGGAGGATGTTGATAGGATATTGGGGGAAGAACTTAAATTGAAGAAAAGTTTCTGGTGGGTACCATATGACCCAAATAGCTTTATAAGTGACAGAAAAGTAAAAAACAAGCTATCGGCCTATAAACATTATAGGATCCCTGAAATAGAGCAATTTTCTAATCAAGATGAGTGGGTAGAGGGTACATTAATAGAAGAACTTACTTAGCACGAAGTGATGGAACAAGCTATGAAAGATCTTGAAAAGACCCTTGACCTGGACTCTTTTGGACAGGTATCTTTCAAGCTACCTCCGCAAAATGGAGTGGGTACATCCTCTGTTGGAACTTCACAGCAACCTGTACAGGAAACCAATGCACCAGGTACAGGGTCTTATAAGGGTAAGGAAGTAGCAGGCATAGAGCAGGAAACAATGACTGATCAGCAGGGGAAAATTGCTTCGGTCCAGACCAAAGCACCATAGATACCAGTGTTACAGACTCCTCTAAATAAGGAAAAGGGCAAGAAAAGAGACAGAGAAGAAGTCACACCTATGAGTGGACCAGCAGAGCAACCAGGGGCAAAAAGGCAAAGAATAAACCCCCTATCAGAAGATGAATTTATAGAGGAAACCGCAGGCAGTCTAAGAGGGGAAAAGATGGTCAGCCAGGAGATATCCCCGGTGATAGAAACATCCACTAGATCTCACAGGCAGGACCTAGAAAGGCAGCATAGTGTGGAAGTTTCATCCACTAGGCCGCGAAGTAAGCAAGGTTCTAATATCAAAAGAACATTCACGGAGATAAAGGCCTAGAATGACCCACTGAGGTTGCAACTTTATAATCAGTTTCTCAAGATGGCCCCCACCAACCAGCGAAGGTTAATGTCTGCATATGACATTAAAGAAGGTAAAATGATCTTGATCCACTTTAAGCCTAAAGTGAAACAGCCACAATCAGCAGCTGACTACATCAGAACCAATCTGGAGGTCCTTGCCAAAGACATTCATCCTATGGACCAGATTGAGTTGCATAAACAAAATGGAGAGATGGTCTACTCCACACTTGCAGAAAAAGCGATGCTGGCTCACAAATTGCAGAACTCATTGAACAACACCTCCGCTCAACTGGATTTGGAGAAGGCTTCCTCTCTAGCCAAGGACAACAGGATCAAATCCTTGGAAGATATTATTATTGAACTGGGACATGATCCCAAAGATGCCAAAGGCATAAAGGAATTGATGAAGAAGAATGAAGAGGACATTGTTGCCCTCAGGAAACAATTAAAATTGCCTCCTACTATGCATCCACAAACCACAGAAGTTGTACAACAGAAGTCAGAGGAGAACATGATGGACCTACTTATGAGAATGAATGAAAGATTAAGTGAGACAAAGCAGGCTTTGGAGAAAGAAATAAGAGAGAAGTAGGGAGAGTCGACCTCCCAACCACCTGAAGTAGCTCCAACAATCACAACTACTCCCCCTACTGTTATAACAACAGTGCCTCCCATTGTCCCGGCATCAACAACAGAAATCACCACAGGTACCCCAGCAACAACAACAACACCAGGCAGCAGTACAGCTATGACTACAGATCAATTAATAAAAGCCATGGAGGATTTGAAACTCCAAGTATCTGAGCTGAAGTAGGTAAAAGAAACATTGGCAAAAGTAGAGCAAATTTATGATAAATCAAAGATGAATGTGGCAGAGAAAACAAGGGAGATCAAAGCATTGGAGAACAAGGTAAGAGCCTTAGAGAATGATCTCTCTCTGGATAAGCCCCTTGCAAAAATCAGAGAAATTTTGTGGACCAACATCACTCAATCCCTTAGTGATGTGTGGAGGTCTATTCAAACCATTTATGAACAGATTGATTTGATAAGAGTGGCCCAAGTGGAAATTTAGAAAACAAGAGCCTTGTTGGGACATATGTCTGAGCAAGCTAACAGGCTAATACATTTTTTGAATACCAAGACCAATGAAGAACTGGAAGCACTAGATATTAGAGATAGAACAGGTACCATTCTAGACATCAAGAGAGTTCTAACCATGAGAACTCTAATGCAAAACTTGGACAGAATATGCTAGGACATGCAGGTAGAGGTTGATTCTTTCACGGGAAAATTTACAGTCCTGCATCAAAAAGGTTTGCCAAGTCCTTTGGGAAGTAATGATCATCTGATGAAGCACAAGGACTATGTACGTAAATTAAATACATATGTTGCTAATCAAGCTAATGCATCTTCAAGCACTTCAGGAGAGAAGGCACTTCCATCTGGCCAGTCCCTTTATGACAGCCTAAAAAATCTATTCTACATAGAGCATGAGGTAAAACATCTGTTCACCATCCTACCTAATTTCTTCAGGTACACAGAAACCGACGAAACTCTGAGGAAGCTACAAAGACATAAATTACCAGGACCAGAATGGTGGCAAAGCATGTTAGAAATCCTATAAATTATCTTTAGTCAATTCAAAATTTTGGACCATTTGCTATAATATGGAGAACAGAAATAAATCACACTCATATGGGTCAAAGTGCTTCATATCAGAGTCAAAAAGAAAATCCAGCCAAGGCAGAATAACCAGCATAGAGGATCAGTAGAAGACAGCTGGGAACCGACTTATAGCACCTACCTCCAGTACACCTCATAAAGACGGATCAACCAGCGCAGCATGAATTTATTGCATCTATTTATTGTCTCCCTGTTTTCGAGACTATCTGGCTCTGTTTATGTAAAATAAGCATTAATTGTCAGCAGATATTATTCCTTCGGATATTTTGCAAGATATTTGATACTTTTGTATAAATACCCCCCAGACGAAGTATTTGGGGTTGGTTGATAGTGAATGTTCATAGTTTTGACTGTAATACTGAACAATTTTGGAAATAAAAAGCTATTGGAACCATTTTTGTTGAGCTCACTGGATGAAGAATTGATACTAAGGACCATGTTACAGAATTTTTGAATCGTTTTTATGGATCAATAAGTCCCTTCTAACTTGTGTCTTGCGGTTTCTATGTTTACTATATCATATATGTTTCATGATCTAAATAATAGGGAAAAAGAATAACTCAGAATTTGTTTGTTTGCACTCTGTATTCAGTCTCTGTTATTATTAATATTTTCTTCAGAATTAGCATAAATAGTGAATTCTTAATTGCTCCTATTTCCCCTAGTTCTTTGATCTTGAATATTAGCTAAGGGATTCTTAATTGCTCCTTAGCAGTAATCATCCATTTTCCCTCTGTCAACATGATGAAGGATTCTTAATTGCCCTTCACCCATTGACTCGATTTCATCTGATTCCAGCCTATAAATTGTTCCATATTCGAGTACCTTGCTCTGTGATAAATCCTCTGGTAAGAAACCTAACCTAGGAAGCGATACCTCTTCGACTCCATCATGCCCAATGGACCGAAATGTGTCAGTTTTACCTCATTGTGCTATTGAGTCCCCATCTTTCCAACCAAACTCAAAACAAAAACCCTTGTACTTCATAACTAGCCTAATATACCTCAAAACAAAGCTAAATTATAAAGAGAGAGCCCTCTTTGGATGCAGATTGGCTAGAACCTGTATCTAAAAGATTGGTCTGTGGTTACCTCGGTCGTATTCCCTTTCCTACAACTTTGGGGAACAACCTGAGTGATAACATCATTGGCGACTCCGCTGGGGACTCTGAATAATTGTTTGTTACTGCTGTTTGTTTTAAAAAAAAGCTACAGATGGAGCCTGAAGTTAGCCAGGTAGCCTTTGAAACTGCTTTTGCTATGCAATTGCAGGAGTAAATAAAAGCTGCTTCAGTCTATCTCCAGTCTAGTTTTAGGCTTTGAATAGTTGTCTCAAATACTTGATCAGTCCCTTGTTTCAATAGATCTTCAGGAAAATTCAAAACTCCCATATTTTAAACTTCCTAGAAAGATACTGTCAAAAGTTGTATCCTTCAAATATTTCAAGAAAAACCAAAAAATATATTCAGAAGCTGGCTCCAAAGAAGAAGATCCGTTACACTAGATCAAATCCAGATCCAAATCCCCCACCTGTGTTTCAAAATCCTAATCTGATTCCCAAAAACCTTAGAAGCCAGCAGAACCTTATCCAATCTGAGCTTACTCCTGGAAAAGCACCAGTCCTTTCTACCATTACTGTTGCTTCTCCTAGTTCACCATCAGCACTTCAAACCATCTTTTCCACTCCCCCATCCACAACACATATTTCAACTAGTATCCCTGCTCTTCCGGCTGTTACACTTATCTCTGCAAATATGGCAAACCGATATGCTCCCCTGCAATTACCTGCAAATCCAGGGGCTATGCCTCAATATTATCAAAGAAAAATCACTTATTTTGATGGTACTGGCACTTACACAGCTCAACAACACACCAAGAAAATGATGGATTATTTTGAAAACTATGAGATTGATGATGATGATGTAAGAATGAAAGTCTTTGTCCAAAGCTTAACTGGAGATGTTAGAACCTGGTTTAGAGCACTCCCTGCAAACACTATCAATGATCCAGAGGCTCTTTATCAGACCTTCTTAAACAGATGGGAAAAGAAAAAAGATCCTCTCCACATTTTATCAGAATATGAAAACTTAAAGAGAGGTCCACAAGAAACTGTTCAAGATTACTACACCAGATTTAACAATGTATACAATGCTATTCCTCAGAATCTCAGACCTCCACCAGACTTGGCCTTGATCAAATTCCCTGATGCATTTGACTCTGATATGGCATACCAACTTAGGGAAAGGGCTCCTCGAAGCTTAGAAGACATGCAGAGTATAGCTGTCAGTGTTGAGGCCAACCTGATTTCTAAACGAGCTCGAGCTAGAGTTGAAAGGAGGATACCCATCAAAGAAGAACCTTCTGCCTTTGAACAAAAATTAGATGCTATCATTAAAGGAATGGCAAGACTTGGTGATAGAGTAGAAATAATTGAGAGAAAATCCCCTTGGGATGGTCAACCAAGGAATACCGGGAGAAATCCAAACTTTAGGAAAAACCAGAACTCTAACACTGGAAAGGCTGGCCCTGACCAAAGCATTAGACCTCCATTCCAAGAAAACTATGCTGAAGCTTCAACTTCTAGTGAGCCCACAGAAGACACTCAAATTAACTTAATGGGTCTCAATAGTGAACAACAAATTTTCCTAACCCAAGAAGACCAAGAGGCTCACACTCTTGGTCAGTTCCAAATTCAATCAGGGGAATCATTTGATTTTAGGGAGGGATATGACACAACCATCTATGAAGTTCACAAACAATATAATCTGAGAAGCAGGAGAATAGATGTCCCTGATGACAATAAACAGAAAGAAACCAAGCAACCTACCAAAGCTAAAATCAAGAACCCTCCTATACAAACTCCTCCTAAAGCAATTCCTAACCCAAACAATCCAACAGTTGAAGATGTTTCAGATAATCAACAACCTAATAAACAATCTTCAACTTCCATTCCTTCCAAAGAAATTGTGGGAGAACCTCCAGAAATTGACATAGAAACAACTTCAGCTCATGACAACATTCCTATAAAAGAGATAGACACAGAAAATGCAGCAGAAAAAGAAAACCTTGCTGCCCGAAATGCAAAAATTCAAACTGAAAAACCTTTCAACCTTGAGACCGAAATAGGCAAGTTAAAGATAGCCATTCCACTGTCAGAATTGGCTAAGCATGATGTCTATAGAGAACAAATCAACAGATCACTTCAAATTTCAGAAAATAGAGATGTAGTAAATGTCCTTGATGACCAACCTGAATTAATTTTTGGCCCTGAAGTAAACGGAAAATCGGTAGATGGAGGGGTTCCTCCTTTCTATGTAAGTCTGAACATTCATGATAAAATACTTCACAATGCAATGTTTGATTCTAGTGCCTCTCATAACTTAATGCCTAAATATGTAATGGAGAAGTTGGACCTAGATATTACCAGGCCATACAAAGACTTGTTCTCTTTTGATTCAAGCCAGGTTAGATGTCTAGGACTAATCAAAGACTTATGTGTATCATTAGTCCAATACCCTGCCAAAACAATTTTAATGGATGTGGTGGTAGCTGATATTCCACCCAAATATGGAATGCTATTGTCTAGGTCTTGGGGAGAAAAAATGCAAGGATCATTATAGTTGGACATGTCTTATGCAACTATTTCAGTATTTGGGCAACCAAAGAAGTTATATAGAGAGACTTTAATGAAGTATGTGATAAGTAGTCAGGAGAAACCCCAAAATTTTCCCATCTATTCCATGCATTCTGATATGGACTCCTTCATCCTATACAATGCTGAAATTTACCCCCCAACTGATGTCAAGGCTTTGGCTTTAGAGCAGAAAAAATTCATAAATGAGAAATCTAGTGTTCAAATTCAAGAAATTTCTGTGAACAATGATATATCAGACACACAAGGGAAACCACATGAAACTGAAAATCCAAATCTCCCTAGTAAGCAAATTTCTAAGACTCCTGATACTAGCTATAATCAAGAAATCCTATGGTATTTGGAATTTGATGGATCAGTCAATAAACTAGGAGTAGGAGCAGGGATTTGGATACATAATATGGAAAATGATCATGCTGAAGGACATGCATACAGGTTGAATTTTAGATGCACTAATAACATGGCTGAATATGAAGCCCTCTTGCTAGGACTCAAATTGATCAAAAGCTTAGGGGCAGTTAGGGTATCAATTTTGGGAGACTCTGATTTAGTTATTCAACAAATGAAAGGAAACTTCCTCACAAATGATCTCAGATTAAGATCTTATAGAGGGGCAGCAATTGAAATACTCAATACCTTTCTAGAAACACAACTTGCCAAAATTCCAAGGAAACACAATTTGCATGCTCATAGTTTGGAAACATTTGCCAGCACTTGTAAACTGCCATTTGAGCCTAATCATCATTTTACAGCTGAGATTAAACACAGGCCAACTGTACCTGACAATGTAAAAAACTGGCAAGTGTTTGACAATGACACTCAGATTAATAATTTCCTGACCTTAAAAGAAGAATTTTCCAGCACTAATATAGACACGGGCACTGTTTGTGAAGTTGATCAAATAGACAAAATTGAAACACACATTTCAGCTGAAATAGCAACTCAAATACTACATCCAACAAAATTTACCAGCAAAGAGTTGCAAGAGCTTAAAGAAATAGACTTTGATGAAACTGTTGGAGGAGAATATGAAGTTATTGATTTAAAGGACAATTATTTACCCACAGGATTAACTCCTCTGGAAGACATTTTTGATTCTAATGATATTTCAAGGAAGCCCAAAATGCAACCTCTAAATGCAGAGATTGAGGACTGTAACATAGGAACTGAACAAAATCCTAAAATGATAAAATTGTCCAAAACTTTGCCTCCTGACCAAAAGCTTAAATATGTTGAACTGTTCAAGGAATTTCAGGACATTTTTGCATGGAGCTATAAAGGTCTCAAATCTTATCATACTTCCGTGATTCAACATACAATACCCCTCAAAGAAAATCAAAAACCTTTCAAGAAAAAAATCAGAAGGGTCAACCTTGTACTCCTCCCTCTAATTGAAAAAGAAGTCAAAAGAATGTATGAAGCTGGGATAATTGCACCCATTAGATTTTCAGAATGGGTCTCTAATTTAGTGCCCACTAGGAAGAAAACAGGAGAAATTAGACCAAGGAAAATTTTAAGGATGGAAAATTTTCTTGAAGTTTAAAACATTGGCGAATCTCACTAATCCCTAATATGCAAATTATAAATGTTTATTGATATATTTGTAAAATTAATCAAATTTATAACTATTTTATATATAGTCTCTATATAATGTTGGTGATTTTTAAGGTAAAATAATTTTATATTCTAAAATTTGGGCGAATCGTCTTTTATAAAATTGGAAATTGACGAATCTTTTTTGTGGAAAAATCATGGAAAATTAGCCCACTGGGCAAACATTAGCCCCTAAAATTTTCCATGAATTAGACCGTGTGTTGATTTGAGGAATCTAAATAAAGTCTCTTTAAAAGACCACTACCCCTTTCCTAAGATGGACCACATTTTACAAAGGGTAGTAGGTGCCTCTAGAATTTCACTTTTGGATGGGCTTTCAGGCTTCAACCAGATTCTAGTTCACCCTGATGATCAAGAAAAAACTCCATGGGGAGCTTTCAAATATGTGAAAATGCCATTTGGACTCAAGAATGCAGGGGCAACCTTTCAACTAGCAATGGACATAGCTTTTGCAAAGGAGATTCATGATTTTCTAGTCATATATCTGGATGATCTCACCGCCTTCTCCAAATCGAACCAGCAACATCTAAATCATTTGAGACAAGTGTTTTTAATATGCAGGAAATATGGTATTTCTTTAAACCCCAAGAAATCACTATTTGGTCTCGAAGAAGGCAAATTGTTAGGCCACATCATCTCTAAAGATGGCATAAGAATTGACCCTGATAGAATATAAGCTATCCTACAAGTACCTCACCCTAGAAATATCAAAGAACTTCAAGCTTTCCTAGGGAAGATCAACTTTTTAAGGAGATTCATATCCAATCTGGCTGAACTAATCAGACTGCTAAACAACATGTTAAAAAAGGATTCCAAGGTCAAATGGACAATAGAAGCCAAAAAAGCATTCGAAGAAATCAAAATGGCTTTGACCAAAACACCAGTCCTTACCAGCCCAAAATTTGACAGAGACTTCATAATATTTTCATTTGCATCATAACACACTATTGTTGCTGTTTTGCTACAGAAAGATGATCAAGGATGTGAAAAACCCATAGCCTTCTTTAGCAAAGCACTGAGGGATGCACCTCTAAAATACCCAATCATGGAAAAACAGGCTTATGCACTTGGGAAAACCATCAAAGATTTCAGGGTCTACATACTATACTCTCATATAATAGCTCATGTGCCAAGCACTGTTGTCAAAGATATCCTAACCCAAGAGGGGATTGAAGGCCAAAGAGGTAAATGAATTGTTACTATATTAGAGTATGACATTGAAATAAAACGTACAGAGCTTATAAAAGGACAGGGATTGGCTAAACTCATGACTGAAATCAATTGCCAAGCCCTAGATATTAATGAACTGGATAATGAACAGGAGATGGCGACTCCACAAATCAGCCAGGCCTTTCTAGAATCACTTTGGTATGCTGATATATGTTATGTATTATTAAACCTGTAGGCTCCTCTAGGGTTATCCAGAACAAAGAAAAGGTTTTTAAAAATGAAAGCTTTAAAGTTTTGTATTTTAGATGGTGCTCTCTTTTGGAAAAATCATGAAGGTGTTCTATTAAATTTTCTAATAAAAGATGAAGCTGACAAGGTACTCAAAGAATTTCATGCAGGGGACTGTGGTGGACATTTGTACTGGAAATCAACTGCTGATAAAATCCTAAGGGCTGGATTTTATTGGCCCACCCTGTTTGTTGATGTAAAAAAATTTGTAACTTTTTGCCATAAATGTCAAATCTTTGAAGGCAAGAGGAAACTTTTACCTTTACCCCTTAAACCAATTTCCACTGAAAGACCATTCCAACAATGGGGTTTAGATTTTATTGGAGAAATTCACCCACCCTCTTTTTGCCAACATAAATGGATCCTGACTGCCACAGACT
This sequence comes from Pinus tabuliformis, assembly GCA_031772625.1. Lineage (NCBI taxonomy): Eukaryota > Viridiplantae > Streptophyta > Pinopsida > Pinales > Pinaceae > Pinus > Pinus tabuliformis. The sequence goes on from CM062808.1 coordinate 904,066,109, forward strand.
ATTTCACCAAGTGGATAGAGGCCATCCTTTGTAGACAAGCCAATGATTCAATGATCTTGCAATTCTTAGAAACCAACATCCTGTCCAGATTTGGCTGTCCTGAAAAGATTATAACTGACAATGCTGCTGCTTTCAAATCCAAGAGAATGATCAATTTCTGTCACAAGTACCACATTACCTTAGGCCACTCCATAGCCTATTACCCTCAAGGTAATGGTCTAGCTGAGTCACCCAATAAAATCCTAATCACTATCATTAAGAAAGTATTGGAAGAAAACAGGAAAAACTAGCATAAGAAGCTTATCAATGCACTATGGGCAGATAGATTGACCACAAAAAGATCCATTGGAACAAACCCCTATGAATTGGTTTATGGCATGGAGGTTGTATTCCCTTCATCTTTGGGAGTCCCTGTGATGAAGTTGCTACAAGAAGTGCAGGCAGAACCCAATGACATTCAGAGAAGAATAAATCAGACTATTCATTTACAACAAACCAGAGAAGAGGTATATCAGAGATCTCAAGTGCTACAAGAAAATCTCAAGAAGATATTTGATAAGAGGACTAAGGCAGAGGATTTCTATATTGGAGACAAGGTTTTGAAATGGGACTCCAGGAGAGAAGATAAAGGAAAACATGGGAAGTTTGACTTCCTATGGAGGGGACCTTTTATCATCCAGGTTGTACAAGGAAACAATACTTACTTTTTAAAGAGCCTGGATGGTACAGAAGCAAAAGATGGACCAGTTAATGGTCGGATGCTAAAACATTATTTTGATCCAGTTTGTTGATATATCAAGACTCTAACTTGTACATAAGGATGTTTAGTTTCTGCAGTTTATTACAGCAAAAAGAATGGGAAGGAATGTGTAGAAAATTTTTGAGGAGCAGTCAAGGAACTTTACCACCTTTTTTGTGTTACCTTTTTTTTTTTTACCAGAAATTGTAGAAGACTTGGGAGCTGAAAATATGAGAACAAACATTCAGATAAACTATCCAAAATAGAGGTGTAATTGTTTGGATCAGCTTATGAGAGATGTGTATATTTTACATGGTCCTCTGTAAAGTTTGTTCACTTACAACAAAGGAAAATTTCAGAGTGTAGCAAGAATTGTACATAAGGCCATCTGACCAGCTGTTCTTGACTTTTCACCCGGAAAAGCCATCCCCAAGTGGAGCTAGTGTTATGCTCCTATACCAATAGGTGTCATATTTCATGATTGACAGGTAAAAACCTTAATATGTTCATCATTTCCCTGCTGCAAAGGTTTTCCATATTTTGAAAAGATAAACAAATTTAAAAATGAAAAAGGGTATGCCCTAAAAGAAAAATCGAAGGGAAAAAAGAATGAAATGGTCAAAAAAATGAAAGAAATGAACCCCAAATAAAAAGTACCAGGAAAGTTTGCAAGTCCAAATGCCACTACCATTTCATGTTCTGTAAATAAAAGTTTCATGTGCAGTTTGTTGAACTTTATGCTACAATTGATGAATAGCCAAACAGCTTAATTTTGGCTAGTTCATGTTTTAATTTCTTGTTTTAGAGATAGACAATAAAATCTATCCAAAATGTTCAATCTTGGCAGATAAATAGTTAGGTAGAGAAGCAAAGGGCTCAACAGTTAAAGATGAGCCCTTGGATGTTATAAGGATGGGTTCAGATAGGCTTGGCATATAAAGAAAACAAAAGAAGATTGTTGAGGGTTTGCCAGTTCAAATGCACCCAAAGAAAAATGAAGAAAAAATGTTAGGTATAATAGATTGGGTAGGCAGTTTGGGTGTTGCAGAAGCATGCTTATGGTTAATTTTGTCTCTCAAAGATGTTCATCTTATTGTTATCATAAGTACCATGGCAGCTGTTTGGTTACAAATCAAGTGAGGCATGACTAACTTCCCTTCACACTTCTCCCAAAATCACTTACTAACCTCTCCCCAAGGATATTAGGATCTGCTTAATATCACTAAATCACTCCATCTCATTTCATAAAAAAGCCTAAGTGAAACCTTGGTTACCTAGGAGATTGTGCAAAATCACATATAAGCTTGCCTCCTTAAGCCTAAGTTTTTAAACTCTATAACTTAGTGCTCTTTTTCAACATATCTCTCATATTAACTCTAACCCTATTTCTATAAATCCCTTATAAATTCCCCTTCCCTCGTATTAATATATCTATACAATAAAACCCCCAATATCTAATATCCCCGCCCCGGCTAAACTATAGCCATATATCATTATTATAAATGGGATTAAAGTTTTATTCAAAACCTTGTAATAACCATCTCCGCGCATAAGGAATTAATTAACCTTACGTTGATTAATAACCTAACCCCCCTTTTTAAACAATGCAAATATACCCAAAATGCTATATATTATACCGCGGGCACGCGCATTAACGTCCGCCGTCTCCACAAAGTGCCAGCCATTAGATCCCCACCCGACCGTCCAATGGCTGAGATCTGTATCACGACCCCTCCGCCGCCGATGTTTACCACCAGGGGAGTTGGCGGTATTGTCACCATACTGGGGACACGCGGCACCTTCCCGCTATTCTCGCGGCCCCTCTGCCCAAAACCATTTCAGCTCATAAGTGGTGCGGGCTGATATCGCTTACCGCCCTCCCGTTAAACCCGCTCGTTGATGTCATCGCCACGTCACCTCCACATCAGTGTCCCGTACCCCTGCGTCATGACAAAACGTCACATCCCGATGATGTCATTCGATCGAAAAGTGCCAAAAAGCCCCGTGAAGCCAATTTTTATTAAAAAGTCGTGAAAATGTCATTTTCGCCAATTTCATTCATTTTTTCCGCGAAACTGTTGCATGCAAACCACGTCCAAGCAACTGCAAAAGCGTCCAGTCCGCCACTCGACCAAGCAAAGTCCAACATCCTTCTCCGCAACTCGTCGATTAACCTGCAAATTACACTAGTTCACCTCCAAAATACAGGTATTTACCCCGTCCCACCTCCCAAACCTGTATTCTCAGTTTTCCTCTGTAAATTATACCTATAAGAGCCAAATTCAAGCTGAAGCATTCCATAATTTCCATACCAAGACATCCAGAACTGCTCTGTTTACCCGTTTTTCCCAAAAAGACTTGACCTCCAGTTAAAAATACAATAAACAAACATGGAAGCCCCTGTGGCCCTCAATATTGCTCCCCTCAATGCGTCGCATAAAGACCTGGAGTGGTTGCCCTTAGTTGACAGAGATATTCAAATTAAAGACTTAACTGGTGACAAAAACCACCTCCAGGAATTTTTCGAAATTAGGAACAGTCACCAAAGTAACTCTGATCTCTATGGAATATGGGAATCCAACCTGCCTATGTATTACCTCCCCTCAGTCAATGTTTTCCCAGATATTATCCACCAATGCTGTGCCAATTATGAACCTGCCCAAAGAGCAGTTATGACTCCATATGGAACTGTCCTCTTTTATATAACTCCTGAGTCCATCAATGAGATGTTACACTTCAAACCCACTCAGTATTTGACTCCTCTTTCTATGGGATTCTTGCTTGAGTAGGGCTCTAAACTGCCCAATTCAGAGATAACCTGCATTGCTCAAACGTTTATGAGACCAAATTTCCAGCCCAAAGTCCCTCCTCCCTATGTGCATGTCTGGTTCAATGAAGTTGGAAGATTCATTATTGATATGATATCCTACATCGTGGGATTTAAGACAATTGAATATGTTGATGAGACCACCTTATTTTTGTTGTCCATGTTTACTCCAGGACAACCCCCTACTGTCAAATAAGACTATGCTACTTTCATTGCCAACAAGATCCATGACCAATTCATAAGTCTAGACAGAGAAGGAGTCTTCAAGTACACATCTTATATATATCATCTGTTTCTGTATTATCAACCAGACAGTTTTAAGTTTCCCATCGGAAAATTGGATTCTAAAGGACAACGAAGGTCTGTGATCTTTTGGACCTCAGCTTTCCACAATGTCTGTGACTCCCCTTATACCTACTGTGAATTCATTGACTTGTTTATACATCTGGTCTTCTCTCTAGTGATGAGAGCTCCTCCTCTTAGACTCTCTGGTGATATGAAAAATATTTTACAGCTCTCCAAAAACTACAGAATAGGTGACTAGTACCTCTACCAGAATCACACCGAAATCAGAATATATGGCTGTGAGCTATGCCCTTATAAGCTGCCCAAATATGTGCCTATGAGACTGTTTGCACTGGAGTATTTTAGGCAACTTATCAATGCAGATTTAACTCACTTTTGCAATGTAAAGAAAAAGGCTCAGCTGAGAATAAGAAACCAGTTAGGCCCTTTTATCATTAACAAGAGGGAAGCATGGGAAGATGCTGATAAGATATTGGGGGAAGAACTTAAATTGAAGAAAAGTTTCTGGTGGGTACCATATGACCCAAATAGCTTTATAAGTGACAGAAAAGTAAAAAACAGGCTATCGGCCTATAAACATTCTAGGATCCCTGAAATAGAGAAATCTGCTGATCAGGATGAGTGGGTAGAGGGTACATTAATAGAAGAACTTACTCAGCACAAAATGATGGAACAAGCTATGAAAGATCTTAAAAAGACCCTTGACCTGGACTCTTTTGGATAGGTATCTTTCAAGCTACCTCAGCAAACCGGAGTGGGTACATCCTCTGCTGGAACTTCACAGCAACTTGTACAAGAAACCAGTGCACCAAGTACAGGGTCTTTTAAGGGCAAGGAAGTAGCAGGCACATAGCAGCAAACAATGACTAATCAACAGGGGAAAATTCCTTCGGTCTAGACCAAAGCACCAGAGATACCAGCGTTACAGACTCCTCTAAATGAGGAAAAGGGCAAGAAAAGAGACAGAGAAGAAGGCACACCTATGAGTGGACCAGCAGAGCAACCAGGGGCAAAAAGGCAAAGAATAAACCCCCTATCAGAAGATGAATTTATTGAGGAAACCACAGGAAGTCTAAGAGGGGAAAAGATGGTCAGCCAGGAGACATCCCCGATGATAGAAACATCCACCAGCTCTCACAGGCAGGACCTAGAAAGGCAGCATAGTGTGGAAGTTTCATCCACTAGGCCGCAAAGCAAGCAAGGTTCTGATATCAAAAGAACATTCACGGAGATAAAGGCCCAGAATGACCCACTGAGGCTGCAACTTTATAATCAGTTTCTCAAGATGGCCCCCACCAACCAGCAAAGGTTAATGTCTGCATATGACATTAAAGAAGGTAAAATGATCTTGAGCCACTTTAAGCCTAAAGTGCAACAGCCACAATCAGCAGCTGACTACATCAGAACAAATCTGGAGGTCCTTGCCAAAGACATTCATCCTATGGACCAGATTGAGCTGCATAAACAAACTGGAGAGATGGTCTACTCCACACTGGCAGATAAAGCGATGCTGGCTCACAAATTGCAGAACTCATTGAACAACACCTCCGCTCAACTGGATTTGGAGAAGGCTTCCTCTCTAGCCAAGGACAACAGGATCAAATCCTTGGAAGATATTATTATTGAACTGGGACATGATCCCAAAGATGCCAAAGGCATAAAGGCATTGATGAAGAAGAAGGAAGAGGACATTGCTGCCCTCAGGAAACAATTAAAACTGCCTCTTACTATGCATCCACAAACCACAGAAGTTGTACAGCAGAAGTCAGAGGAGGACATGATGGACCTGCTTATGAGAATGAATGAAAGATTAAGTGAGACGGAGCAGGCTTTGGAGAAAGCAATAAGAGAGAAGCAGGGAGAGTCGACCTCCCAGCCACCTGAAGTAGCTCCAAAAATCACAACTGCTCCCCCTACTGCTATAACAGCAGTGCCTCCCATTGTCCCAACATCAACAGCAGAAATCACCATAGGTACCCCGGCAACAGCAACAACACCAGCAGCAGTACAACTATGACTACAGATCAATTAATAAAAGCCATGGAGGATTTGAAACTCCAAGTATCTGAGCTGAAGCAGGTAAAAGAAAAATTGGTAAAAGTAGAGCAAAGTTATGATAAATCCAAGATGAATGTGGCAGAGAAAACAAGGGAGACCAAAGCATTGGAGAATAGGGTAAGAGCCTTAGAGAATGATCTTTCTCTGGATAAGCCCCTGGCAGAAATCAGAGAAATTTTGTGGACCAACATCACTCAATCCCTTAGTGATGTGTGGAGGTCTATTCAAACCATTTATGAACAGATTGATTTGATAAGAGTGGCCCAAGTGGAAATTCAGAAAACAAGAGCCTTATTGGGATAGATGCATGAGCAAGCTAACATGCTAATGCATTTTTTGAATACCAAGACCAGTGAAGAACTGGAAGCACTAGATATTAGAGACATAATAGGTACCATTATGGACATCAAGAGAGTTCTAACCATGAGAACTCTAATGCAAAACTTGGACAGAAGATGCTAGGACATGCAGGTAGAGGTTGATTCTTTCACAGGAAAATTTACAGTCGTGCATCAAAAAGGTTTGCCAAGTCCTTTGGGAAGTAATGATCATCTGATGAAGCACAAGGACTATGTACGTAAATTAAATACATATGTTGCTAATCAAGCTAATGAATCTTCAAGCACTTCAGGAGAGAAGGCACTTCCATCTGGCCAGTCCCTTTATGACAGCTTGGAAAATCTATTCTACATAGAGCATGAGGTAAAACATCTGTTCACCATCCCACCTAATTTCTTCAGGTACACAGAAATCGACGAAACTCTGAGGAAGCTGCAGAGACATAAATTACCAGGACCAGAATGGTGGCAAAGCATGTTAGAAATCCTGTAACTTATCTTTGGTCAATTCAAAATTTTGGACCATCTGCTATAATATGGAGAACAGAAGTAAATCACGCTCATACAGGTCAAAGTGCTTCATATCAGAGTCAAAAAGAAAATCTAACCAAGGCAGAATAACCAGCACAGAGGACCAGTTGAAGACAGCTGGGAACCGACTTACAGCACCTACCTGCAATACACCTCATAAAGACGGATCAACCAGTGCAGCATGAATTTATTGCATCTATTTATTGTCTCCCTGTTTTCAAGACTATCTAGCTCTGTCTATGTAAAAGAAGCATTAATTGTCAGCAGATATTATTCCTTCAGATATTTTGCAAGATATTTTATACTTTTGTATATATACCCCCCAGACGAAGTATTTGGGGTTGGTTGATGGTGAATGTTCATAGTTTTGACTGTAATACTGAACAATTTTGGAAATAAAAAAGTTGTTGGAACCATTTTTGTCGAGCTCACTGGATGAAGAATTGATACTAAGGACCATGTTACAAAAATTTTGAATCGTTTTTATGGATCAATAAGTCCCTTCTAACTTGTGTCTTACAATTTTTGTGTTTACTATATCATATATGTGTCATGATCTAAATAATAGAGAAAAATAATAACTCAGAATTTGCTTGTTTGCACTCTGTGTTCAGTCTCTGTTATTATTAATGTTTTCTTCAGAATTAGCATAAACAGTGAATTCTTAATTGCTCCTGTTTCCCCTGGTTCTTTCATCTTGAATATTAGCTAAGGAATTCTTAATTTCTCCTTAGCAGTAATCATCCATTTTCCCTCTGTCAACATGATGAAGGATTCTTAATTGCCCTTCACCCATTGACTCCATTCCATCTGATTCCAACCTATAAATTGTTCCATATTCGAGTACCTTGCTCTGTGATAAATCCTCTGGTAAGAAACCTAACCCAGGAAGCCATCCCTCTTTGACTCCATCATGCCCAATGGACTGAAATGTGTCAGTTTTACCTCACTGTGCTATTGAGTCCCCATCCTTTCAACCAAACTCAAAACAAAAACCCTTGTACTTCATAACTAGCCTAATATACCTCAAAACAAAGCTAAATTATAAAGAGAGAGCCCTCTCTGGATGCAGATTGGCTAGAAACTGTATCTAAATAATTGGTTTGTGGTTACCTCGGCTATATTCCCTTTCCTACAACTTCGGGGAACAACCTGAGTGATAACATAGTGTTTCGAGCAAATTTTGTGTTTGACTCATACTCCCTTGTGGTTCATTGATGATCTGTTCAAACTTTCCCCACTCTTTCTACGTTTTCTCCTTATTAAATCCCTTCCCGATATTATTTTTGTTGGAAGGTTCTTCTATGTATTTCTCTATAACAAACTCCTTTTGTGATTCAGCATCTTTGGATGTTTTATTTGCATCCTTCTCTGAGATATTAGTAGAAACCCTTTCTTCCTTAGATTCTTGCAGGATTATTTTAAGTAGATTCAAAGGCACATGTGTTAACCTTTGATATCTGTATTCCTTAAATTTTTCCAATTCTATTGCATTTAGTCGGAGGGAAGCTAAACTTTGTACCTATACACATTTTTCAGCTACTTCAAAAAGACGATCTTGGAAATAGGAGCTTGGAAGGCAGAGGAGAAGGCTTGTGAGAAGCTTTGATTGCTTGTGAGCATCCAGGAGGATTGTATTGAGAGCTGGCTAGCTGTGAGAGCTAAGGCTTTGTATAATTCTGATGTATTTCCACCTTGTATGATAATACAGATAGTGGGATTTTTTAGCTGAGGCTTTCCCCAAGGTATTTTCATGTGCATTGTGCATTGATTCTTCTTCTGGTTATATGTGTTCAGATCTATCTTGCTCAATCTTTAATCTTCCGCAAATTGATAGTAGAAGTAGGTTATAGTATTTTTCTTTGGTTATATTGCATTATCGGGTTAACCTATAGCAGATCTACAGAGCTAGATTTGTAGACATAATTTCTACATGGTATCAGAGCTGGATCTGCAGATTTTCTACAGTGGAGCGGTGCTTCCAAAAACTCTGATATATGTAAATAATTCTTCTCCAAACTAACTTTCCACAAGTTGAATATCAACCTTGGATTCTTCTGATAACCTTGGGGCTTTCTTGTCAAAGACAACCTGATGAACAGGGAGCATAACCCATGAAAAATCTGATAGAAATTTTCATTGAAACAAGATTTCCAAAGGGGTTTATGATAAACATGAATTAGCATGGAATCCTTAGAAGTCCACTTCCATCCCATAATTGGAAAAGGAAAAATGAAACACACAACATCCATGATGTAGGCACACATAAAATGGACGAATAGTTCTTGTAGTAACAAAATGGTTCTTCCTATATTTTATGATATGGTGGGCTAAGTTATTTGACAAAATTGTGGCCCAATATATTATTATAGAATTAGAAGCGGCATCAATGAGAGGCACCCATTTAACTGAAAATTTGGCAGTGTCTGCATATTCAAATAATCTACATAGCATTGTAGCAATGTATAAATAATGAGCGGTAAGAGAGGCTACTAAATCCATACCAGTTCTATCCATCTTGTGCTTGCTGGGATTTGACATCCATTGCTTTATAGCTTCGAAGGGTTCTTCACTTTCAGAAGCAAATTTCTCAACAAATTCTTTATCATAAACCTTGTGCGATTGAGATAATTGATACATTCTTCTGATATCCTCTGGTTTAAAAGAGCCGATGACCACTTTCCTTGAGGTCACAAATTTTCTGTCTTCAATGTTCACATTTTCAATAACCCATTTCACCATATCAGTGTAGGGTAATAATTTTGGCCTAGCTACTATTTTATGCAAAACAAAGAATGTGACCTCAGGATAAGGAGTGTCTGAGGATTGACTATCATCTATCATCGCTTCCTTCTATATTTCCTTCTCAAATATATCATAAACATTTTCCCAGGAGCCAGCATCACACTCTAGTAGACAAGTTGTATTAGAAAATAAAGGTGATGATTCTAGTACATCTTCAACCATGGACTATGTAACCTTTCCCTTATTCATCTTGACCATCAAGCCGAGTAATCGAGTCTCTGTTACAGTCCTGTCACCACAAAGAAGACGAGAGTGATAGTGCAAAGGATGAGAAATAGAACTATAACAACATGAAAATATGAAAACTTTATTCAAATTAATGAAACTGAAACACTTAAATGCACCCGTAATGGTGAGAAGACATCGAATTTATCGAGTTGCGAAGGCATAAATATCCATAGCCTGAAACGATAACCTCGTAAGATTTAGATTAACTCACATTAATGTAGTCTATTGCTAACGATCTTTTCGTAGCAAATCATTAAAACTTGTTAACGTACCATCCTTAATACGTGAAATGTAATTGAATGACATGTCAATGGGTTTGGATTTTCTCAGAAATTGGTTATTCTCAATGTGACATAATAGTTTGATTGTCAGTTTTGCGATTTTGTGATTTGCGAGATTGCGATTTGATGGATGCGAACATGTTTTCATATTGCAGTTAATTCATTTGCCGAGTCCATCGTCATATCACAATACGTAAAGGAGGGTTCAACATGTTTTATTGTTTTTTTGTGATGCGAAAAGTTTGACATGATTTGACTGGAAAGGAATATTCCTAGATGATGCACATATCGAAAATCAATGATTTTTCAAATGGTAACGTTAAGTGTTGCACACAAGACTTTACAAAATGTGAAATGAGATTTAACCTTTGGAGTGGGCTTCTTGGATTTTTTATTTAGATTTTAATTAATTTAAATCAAATTATTTTCTAAAGGGTCCCCATTTGTTATCTAAAGGATTTTGTCAAATGGGGTATTGTTGTACAACACAAAAATTGGTGATTCACTGGAAGAACCATTTATCTTTGATAATTTTGAAGTTTCTAAAAACTTTCAAAGTAAGGATAGTTAAGGAAATAGGAATTTGCATGAAATTTTAGATAAGTAACATTTCTCTGAATAATAAAAACAAACTCACCTAATTACAATTCATTTGATCCCCTTAAAGATGAAAATTCCTTTGTCTATATCAGTCTTTACTTAGTTTAAAAATAAAGTAGGGGGCTTTTGCAAATCATTTTTTTAATGTACTCATTTGTCACAGGTAGAGCCTCTGTTGCCAACAGGCGTCCATAGCCTCGACAGGGTTACCTTTTAACCAACAATGATTCACTGTCCCATCCAGAAAAGAGTGTAATTTCTAGAGATAAATCCAAAATCATATACTTATTCTCTTTTTTCTTTTTTTAAACGGTTTTTTTTGTTATTGTTATTACTCAAAAGTCATTGTCTTGGTTTGGTGGCCAAATAATGACAATGCCATTCACCGGTTGTAATTCAATTGAACAAGCTGACTCATGATGAGACCCCTTGTCTTAAGATTAAGATAATCTCAAGCCATTACCATGTTTTGGTATGCAGTCTTGGTAATGTTAGTCTATTATTTCCCTATGAACATGGTAAGCAGGCTCTTGATGAGACCTCTTATCTTTTAAGTTTTAGTATATTTTAGAATTACACTCTAAAAAGAGAAACGTTTGTTGGATGGGGAGAACCATTGACTCCTTAAGAGTTTTGGATGACAATTATAGAGTTAAAGATACTTATCTGCAAATAGTCTTTACTTTGTTAAAGATACTTTTCTTGACTGATAATAGAACAAAAGTTTTTTATAAAGTTGGAGGTTTCTCAAAGAATAAATAATTTTGGTGGAAAAGAAAATTTTAGAGATTCATGGAACTTAGCTAATTTTTCAAATGTTATAATTGTTTCCTTAACAATCTCTACTTCTAAAAGCGAAAAATCAAAATATTTCAAAAATATTTATTGTGAAGCCAAAATTAAATGCTATTCAACATTTATTTTCCTAGAAAGCATAAAAATTAAATAATATAAATGTGATAATGTTACAATTAGGAGAGGTTATCTCCTAAGAAAAGAATTTCTTCAAGATAAGCCCATTAACAGGAAGATAATCTCTTCTTCCTGATAAATCTTGTAATATAAAGGTCGATGGGCCTACTTGGTCAACAATCTGAAATGGGCCTAACCACAATATTTGGAATTTTGTGTGTTTACCTTTTTCCTCGTGTGCTTGGTCCCATTTGAAGACAAGATCTCTGATTTGAAATGACTTGGGGGAAACTGAACTTGCATCAAAAGAAGTTTTAACTAACTGTTGATGACGAACATGTGTGATCTTTTCTTTCTCTCTTTCCTCTTCTAATTTGAGAATTCGATCACGCCTTAATTGTAATGAAGAAGAAGGAGTTTCTTTAATGAATTGCACTAGGGATAGAGATGGAATAGCTAGATTTTATGGAATGACAACTTCTTTCCCATAAACCAAATTAAATTGAGAAGTGCCTATTGAGGCCTTCTTAGTGATTCTATCTTCCCACAAAGAAAATGTCAAATATTTGTGCCAATTATTTTGGCTTTGGTCCACTGTCCACTTAATGATTCTAATGAGATTTTTGTTAGTTGACTCTGATAACCCATTTCCTTGAGGATAGCAATTGGCAGCATGCTTTAATTTAAAACCTCTTTTCAGTGTGAATTCAGTCATACTATTTCCAAAAAAATAAGATGTGTTTTCGAACATGAGTGCATTTGGTAAGCCAAATCTAGTTATGATAAATTGATCAATGAATTCAATAATTGCATCAGAATTGACTACTCTTAGTGGAATTGATTCCACCCACTTGGTAAAATAATCTATTGTAGTAAGAATGTATTTGTGTTGTTTTGAAGAGTTAGGAATGATCTCACCTATGACATCCAATCCCCATTGTTCAAAAGGTTGTTCAATGTTGACTGGTTGTAAGGGAAATGTTGGTTTCCTTTGTCTTCTAGCAACTGTTTGGCATACTTTGAATTTTCGCACATATTCATGAGTGTCCTTGAACAGTGTTGGCCAATAATAACTAGCATGAAGAATTTTGTGCACTGTTATATCACCTCCAAAATGTCCACCAGCTGGGCCATCATGGAGTCCTGCAAAATTTTTTCTGCTTTAGATTTTTCAAGGCATCTTAGTAAAACAGAATCATAATTTTTCTGAAATAACACATTATCAATAATTTAATATTGATTATATTTTAGCCTTAAAGCTCTTTTCCTTTTATAGCTGAGTTCAGGAGAAGCAAATCCATTTCTCATATAGAAAATCAATGAGCATATTGGGATTCATACTCGTTTAGATATACCTCAGATATTTGCACAATATTACTCGAATCTTCGTTCGCTGATATGTTGGAAGTTGCTGCTAACATCCCGCAAACACCTTGTACTTTGACGATTTTAGCTGGTTTAATTTCAATGTCATATTCCTGCAGTGTTGTCACCTAATTTTCCCTTTTCTCTCCTAATTCCTTTTTCACTAGTAAATTTCTCACAGATGAGAATGGGACTATTACTTTAGTGTGTGTTTTAAGAAGAAAAGGTCTGAAATTATTTATCGATTTGAAAACATCAAAATCCTATTTTTCAACGTCTGAAAAATTGAATTTAGCACCTTGCAAATTGGAGCTAAAGAAAGAGATTGGTTCTTCAATTTTCTCATCGTTGATTTGTGTCAAAATGGCTGCATATGATGTTTTAGAGGCAAAAGTATGTAAAATAAAATGATTAGAAATGTTCAGGGTTGCTAAAGAAGGAGCATTTATAATTGCTTGTTTGATAAGATCGAAATCTTCTCGCTCACTATGTCCCCATTTAAAAATCGAATTTTTCTTGATCATGGATTGCAAGGGTAAATCAATTTGTGAAAAGTCAAGGACAAACTTTTAGCAAAATTTATCTAACCTAGGAAGGACTGCATGGATTTTTTGTTGTGAGGCAAAGAGATTTCAGAAATTTCTTTTATCCTATTAGGATCTATGTGAGTGCCATATTTAGATACAACGAATCTGAGAAGTTTACCTTCACTTAAAGAAAAGTAACACTTCTTTGGGTTTAGAGAAATTTTGTACCTTTTTCAACGTTCAAAGATCTGTTTTAAGTCTTTTAAATGATTACTGCGTTTATTTGAATATACTGTTATATCATCTAAATAAATGACCATACTTTTATTTACCAAACCTTTGAAAGCTATATCCATGGCTATCTGGAAAGTCACACTAGCATTGATTAATCCAAACGACATCTTTTGATAGGTGTATGATCCCCATTTGGTTATGAATGTGGCTTTTAGTTGATCATCTGGATGTACAAGAATTTGATTTGTAACTTGAAAATCCATCCATAAAAGAAATTAATTTTGATCTTGTGACTGACTGTAGTACCTGTTCCATAGGAGGTAGTGGAAAGTTGTCCTTCTGATAAGCTTTGTTGAGATTACAAAAATCTATGCAAATTCGAATATCACCATTCTTTTTGCTGACATGTACTAGGTTAGAAAGCCATCTTGAATGTCTAACAAGAAAAATGATTTTGGCTTTAATAAGTTTGTTTAATTCATATTTGATTTCATTCTCCAAATTCGGATGAATCTTTCTCAATTTCTATTGTACAGGATTTTCATCGGATATCATATGAATAGTGTGTTGTACGATAGAAGTATCATATGTTTTAAGATCATCATCATTCCAAGCAAAAATGTTTTTATATCTTCTCAACAAAGGAATGAAGGCCAACCTTTCATCAGGTGCAAGACCAAGACCTAGATTAATATTCAGTGGTTTAAGGTAAGTTCCAAGATTTACTAATTCAAACCTCAATGTTGAACTTTGAAGTTTTGAATTAGTTGGTTTCTTGAATCTGTCTTTAAGATCATACAGATCTTCCAGCTTAAATATAGATTTGGGTATGGGATTTTCATTTGTCTTTTGTTTAAGCTGACTATCATGTTGGTCTTCATCTATTATTTGGTCATCGTATGAGCCCTCGGATGTTAATAAGTTTATGATATCCGTATCATCATTAAAAACTCACCAATTGGTGATATTATCGGGAATAGAAGGTCTAAAATTAACTCTATAGAAAATCGGTCAAGACTATAATCTTCTGATGGTATGAGTTTGGAAGCAATGTTATCCAAGAGATCAACACTTTCATTTTGGAGTCTTGGTATTGGAAAGATATTAAATGCCAATAAATGCGAGGTAAGGTCCTAGACTAATGATTGATAATGCTTTAAATGTCCAAAAAGGAAGTGAATAGTGTTCCTCACCTATTTGATCACGATTTCAGAGTCTCCAAAGACTTGGAATATTTAATATCAAGGCCCATGGTTTTGTGCAATCCTTGAATTAATGCCTCATACTCAGTAGTGTTATTCATGCATTCTAATTCAATTCTGGATGCCAACATAGTTTTCTCTCCTTAAAGGCTAACTAATATGCAACCTTCCCCTGCTCCATCTTTAGATTTAGATCCATCAAAAAATAATTTCCAAAACAAAGAATTAACTATTGGTTTATCTACAAAATTGATACATTTGGAAGAATCTGTTTGCAAATAATTTTCAATCTGTGAGATAACAAAATTCTCCAGAAAAGATGAAGTTTGTGCATTAAAATTGCCCAAAAATGATTCAACAGAATAATTTCCAATGATATTATTGTTGTATGCAACGGGCTCATTTTCTCCTTCCACTTTAGTCACGGTGTACTTTAAATGCTTCTCTCGGTCGACCGTTATTTGATTTGGCTTTCCATTGTAAGGAAGCCACATATGAAACCAATTTGTTGCAAAATAGGCATGAATTTTTCAGACCAATTTATGTTAGGGATCAAGCCGTAAAATTCAGGAATATCATCAACTAATATGTCAATTGCTTGGCATACTCTTGGGTTTGAAGAGAGTCTGATGGTAACTGAATTAATTTCTCATATCACTTCAACTTGTGTCTAATCTAGCTGTACAATATGAACAATAGATTTCTAGGGTAAAACATTTAATTTCGCGCAGACTGTTTTTGGCATAATATTAGATGAAGCGCCAGAATCAACTAAAAAATTGTGCAGATTCTTATTAAAGATTTCAAAAGTCAAAAGAAAAGGATGACTATGAGAATTAGATCTACCACCAATTAAAACAACATCAATTGATTTGACTTTATCTAATGAAGTACTGGGAGGCTTACCCATTCCTTGAGCAGCTTGAGAAATTACAGCAACAGGAAGAGGAGACATGGGAACTGCATTTAATTCCTTAAGCAATAACTTCTACTGATGTTTCAGATTTATAAGATCATATAGCATAATATTAGCTCGTGTCTTTGTCATGTCTTCAATTATGTTGTATTCCATATCATCATAAATTAACAAGGTTTTTGCTAAAGGCGAAGGATTAGATTGATGGAGATGATTTTTACCGGTTGCTTTTTCTTTGACAGTAAGAGTTGATGTTTTATGTTTTTGACTTAACTGCGGTGAATCGTAGCATTTTTTCTTCTGGTGGAAATATGTAAAGCTTCTTCTTCTTCATTGTCTAACAAAGGAAGAATGAAATCCCACATTCCATGTACTTCAACCAACTCTTCATCATCGATTTGTTCATTAGATGTTGATACTTCTTCTTCTTCCAAATCTGATTCAACATTTGATATGGTATTTGGAGGTTTAGGATCAGAGATTGGATTTATTTTAAAAGGTCTAAAAGGTTTTCTAGAAGAAGTTTTAGCTACTTGCTTCTTTATCTCAACCATTTCATTGGACATGGTTTTAAGTATTTTTTGTAGACCTTCAAGATCAAAAGGGTCTTTAGGTGTTTTCTTCTTAGATTCATCTTTGAAGGTGACCTTTTTGGATTTTATTTCTTCTAATGCATTTTTCTTCTCTAAAGCTAAAATTTGTTTCTCTACAGCTATAACTTCTTTCATGTTTTCAGCCAAGGTTGGCTTAGCAGCTCTATCAACAAAAATAGTTGTATTTGAAGGGAGAGTAGAAATGTACCATTCATTTTGTACTTCGGCACTTGGTCTGGATGCAACTGGGATTTTATTTAACAATTTGTTAAAACATGAATTTAAATCCTTAATTGGCTCTTTAGATTCAACTTTTAAGTTGGAGAGATCATTAAGAAGAGTAGCTGTTGAGCGGTCATCTCCAAACTTGGTTAGGAATTGTTCTTGGAAGACGTTCCAATTATCAATGGAACCAAATAGTAATGAAAAGTACTAGGATCTTGTTGATCCTTCAAAAGTATAAGGAAATAATCGTACAACAACATCTTCTTCTACAACTCCATTTAGATTTATAGATAACATGAATTTGTTTATATGCTCTTCAGCAGGAAGACCATCATCGAGATTAAAGTTTCACAACCATTTTTCCAGAAGGGCAGGTAATGGATGTAATGGTCCTTCCATTTGAATGGCTCCTGGATTTTTCCATGGTCTTTGAGCCATTATGGGTATTTGTGTGGAAGAAGATGCACTAATAGTATAAGGTGATTGGGTGGAGGACGATTGTGCTCATGTACTGGTGTAAATGACTATTTGAGATGGTGAAGTGGATGACTGGATAGAGTGAATTTGTGATGAATATGATTGAATAAATGAAGGAGTTTGTGGTGATGTTGAGATAATCTCACTTATGAGTTTCAGAAATTTCTTGGTTTTCCTTCGAGGAGGAGGTAGATGAAATTCAAATGGAGGTATTCCAAAATTTTCACTCTGTGATCTGGTTAATCTTCGAGAGGAAGGAAAAGATGAAGAAATGTTAGCTTCAGATAATTCAGATTCTTCTTAAGATAAAGAAACCCCTTCTAATTTCTAGATTAAAGATTGTACTTAAGGAGTTTCTGCAAAAGAAGGTTGATCTAGTTTCTTTGGGGAAACACTAGTGGATTTTAGAGACTTTTTCACAACTTCACTTTTGGGATTTGGAGATCTTGAATGCAACCAGGAAGTTGGAGGTGACGGTGAGGGATATTGACTCAAAGAATGGATTTCCAATTTTGATTTACTTGCCATTCATAGCCCTAGCCCTCCTTCTAGTGCCAAAATGTTGAAGCCTAGAAATTCGCTGTGACAACATGGGGGATAACCACCTGGTCGGGGACTTAATTACCGTCCCTTATCCGTTTGGGATGGTGGCTCTAACTGGAATTATGGGACCAATTTCCTAATCTAAAAGATGGTAGGATGGGGTATGCGTTTGATTATCAAATATGATTTGGTAGATGAGGGTGGTTTCAATAGAAAAAGTCAAACTATCTATATATATTACTATTACCTAGGCTTAAATCAATATTTGTGCAATCTAGATAGATGACTATCTTGAATGATAATGAAGATTATTCAAACAATAAGTAGAAAACTTTCATAAAAATAACTATTTCGATTAAATAGTTAATCGAAATGGTTGACTATAAAATGTATCACATCATGTATCTAACATAATTTTTCTTATAAAAAATAAAGATGAAAACTCAGCTATATTTCAAAAGTGGAGAAATAACAAGCTGTATTAAAACATGATTGAAAAACAATGTACATATAGAAGAAACAACTTAACAGTTCATAAAATAATCAATATACACAATGATAAAAGTACCCGATGTGAGATGATTGATCCATTGACAATAAAGCTGCAATCTATTCGTTTTCTCCAAGGTTGATCATAGAAAAACAAAAGTGAAATTATTAGCAAACTTTCTCAATTAAACTACCAGGGAATAAATCTTCAAACTTAAAGAAAAACTTTAAAAAGTACAAAAGTGTATGTTTTTTAAAGAATCTCAAATAAAATTGTCAAACCCCTTTCTAAATACCTGAAAGGGGTTTAAATATAAAAAATATTACAAAAATGGCTACGCACTAAATTCTGAGGAGTTAAAAGACTCTCCTTAGGAAAGGTACATCCATGCTTTCTTGTCCTTCTGATACTCCATCACAACAGATCCATCTGGTGTGCTCTAGAACTGGACGGCACACACCTCTGACAACATGTGTTCTTGGTATAGCATTCGTTGTCGCACAAAACTTGCAGAGTCGTCCACATTGACCTCTCTTGGTATGCATTGCCCACTGGCACCCACTGGTTAGAAGGTACCCTTTCTGTATCTCTCGGAAATCTGTCTTTATTTCACACCTTAAATGTTTATGGTCATTATTTACCAGGAATAATTCCCCCGAGTTGGGCCAGCTTAAAGCATTGTGAGTACTTGACCTCAGTTGGACTGCGCTTAACAAGTCTATTCCAGTCGAATTGGGCCTGCTACACAAACTCCACACCCTCAATCTTTCTGCAAGTTATTTCTTGGAAGGAGGAATTCCATGCGAGATTGGTCATCTTAAAGCTTTGCAAGTACTTGCCCTGAGCGACAATCAGAGGATGAAGGATCCTATTCTAGTTGAGTTGGGCTGGCTTAAAGCTTTGTGAGTTCTTGACCTCTCTAAAAGTGGGCTCAAGGGTTTTATTCCAGTTGAGTTGGGGCATCTTAAAACGTTGCGAGTACTTGACCTCAGTGGCAATCAGATCAAGGGTTTTATTCTAGTTGAGTTGGGGCAGCTTAAAGCATTGCGAGTGCTTGACCTCAGTGACAATGCACTCAATGGCTCTATTACGGCTGACTTGGGCCTACTGCAGAAACTACAACACCTGCTTCTGGAACATAATGAATTTTTAGGCAGTGTACCACATCAGTTAGGTAATTTGACACAACTTACACAACTATCCATTTCTGGCTTGAATATCTCTGGTTCTATTCCATCTCAAATACTCAGGATTCCCCTCTCTTATCTATCTCTTAGCCTTAACCTCACAAGGGGCGCACTTAAAGCCATTACCAACTTGACCACGCTGACCCAGTTAGCACTTTACAAAAGTGGACTCACTCACATCCTTGTAGACATTGCCAATTTGACAAAATTGACGTACTTAGATCTCCATGGAAACAAACTCATCAATAACCCCGAATGCATTGCCATCTTGACCAACTTGACCTCCTTAGATTTCGGTCGGAATAGACTTGGTAACATTCCTGAATCCATTTCCATGTTGACCAACTTGACCTCCTTAGATCTCTGTCGGAATAGACTTGCTAACATTCCTGAACCCATTCTCAGTTTGACAAAGCTAGATTATTTAGATCTTTCTTCAAACATGCTTATTAGTAGCATTCCTATAACTCTTACCAATTTAAGGAACCTTGAAACCCTTGACCTCTCAAATAACAATTTGAGAGGCACAATTCCAAGAGCCATAGGAAAGCTTCATTTGTTGGAATACTTAAGGTTACATTCAAATACGTTAACTGGGCATATCCCATATAGTATAGGTCAATTAAAAGCTTTGTATATACTAAACCTATATAATAACAGTATCTTAGGGAGTATTCCTGAGAGTATTAATGGTTTGATTTCGTTATATGCATTAGATTTATCAAAAACCAAATTGGAGGGACCAATTCCTAATGGCATTGAAAATTGTACCTATATAACAATATTCTCTGCTCACTCTAATAACTTTTTTGGGACATTGCTTGCATCTTTGGTCAATTATACACAACTTCAGTTCCTAGATTTAAGGAAAAATAGATTGATGGGGGAGCTTCCTCAGTACTTTCCATCTTTTCAATACTTGGAAGCTTTAATCCTCGGTTATAATAATCGGCATGGTTGTATTCCTCAACACATCACAAATCTTACCAAGTTGCATGTGTTGGATCTATCCAACAACAAATTCAGTGGAAGTATACCAACACATCTCGAGAGGCTTTCTAGATTTCTGAATGTGTCAATAATAGTGGATTATATCGGGAAACTATTATTGACATGAAAGGAATTGAGTATAATCTGTTATATCTATTGCCTACAAACACTATATTTGATTTGTCTTGTAATAATCTTACAGGAGAAATCCCTACAAATATAGGAAACATGAGTAGTTTACGACTACTGAATTTATTTGGAAATCAATTAGAAGGACATATCCCTACATCTCTTAGTGAGATACCTTCTTTGGAGCAATTGGATTTGTTGGATCCCTGAAGTTCTCTCTAAATTATCAATGTTGGCTTCTTTTGATGTTTCATATAACAACCTTTGTGGCCCAATTCCAACAAGGACACAATTTTCCACTTTCAATGTAACACCTTTTGACCAGAATGAATGCTTATGTGGGCTTCCTCTAACAACATGCAAGAAAAATGATAAGCCAAAGAGAACAATTGCTAGAGGCAACAACAATAATAGTAATGCTAAAAGGGGATTGTTGATCTATGCCAATGAAAAAGTGTCCTTGTTAGCATTGCAATTGGGATTAGGGATCGGATTTGGTGGAGTTGTTGCTATGTTCATAATTTGGGAAAAAGCAAGATGTTGGGTAATAGGCATGTCCTCCAACACACGAAAGATATTTTATGGAGTTTACCGATTCCCAAAATAGGTCACAAGGCTTTGTCCATATAACTCAATGTAATATTGTATGTCTTATTAAAATTGTATGAGTTGTTTTTTTCCCAAATTTTCAAATATATGTTTTTTTGGAGTTTACAAATTCCTAAAATAAAACACAAAAGCTTATCAATGCCTCAATAATATATGCCTTATTATTATTGTAAGAGTTGTCTTTTCCTAAAATTTCAAATACATTTTTTTAAACTTGTTTAATTATCAACATGACATTTAATTTTACTATTAGATTATTTTATATTTACACGGAAGGTTTTCGTATTATAGGTTTGGCTAGGTAAATCTGGCCAGTGAAATCTTTGGATTTTCCTCTCCTTCATCTAATAAATTTTTACCACGTAGAAACACGAACAATACCTATCGCTCTCAAAGTAGAAGGATTGCATTTTGCATTAACATTGGTGATGGCACGTCTGCAGTCAACCAACATATTGGTTGCCTTTATAAGCGAGCCTCACTCATGTTACTGATGTCCATCCTGCATGATCCAGAGAGTGAGCAGCGCTTTGAAGCAACATCTAGCAATGCCTCACATCAACAATGTTATAACTAATAGCATTGCACATATCAAGAAGATTCACAATGTCTTTCAGGGCGTCGTTAACCCACTTGTAGTTTCCCATAACTCAAAAAAATCTCTGAGAATCCATCTATCATAACACATTGCAGTGAATATTCATATAAAAAAATTGTCAACAATCCATGTAACGAATATTCATATAAAAAAACTGTCAACAATACATGTAACAAATATTCATATTAAAAAACTGTCAACAATCGATGTAACGAGATCGATAAATCTATAAAGAATGGCTTTGTTTCTATTAAAATGTTATCAAATATAGTTGTAATAAATAAGCATGGCTTTGATCTGTTGAATATTTATGGAAAATTCATTTCTGAAGAAGGGATTGATGTTGTCAAAGTTGCGTTGAGAAATGTGGCAGTTGGTGTCTCGTTTGGTCTGGTTTTGGGTGAGAATTGGGTGCGTTGTTATTGTCACAAGGAAGGGGAGCAATGTCGGACGATGACCACCAGTTCGAGTCCAAGGCCAATGTAGGAGCCTCCAAAACATTCCCTCAGCGTGCCGATACCATCTGAAAGAACAACTACATCGTGATCAAAGCCATATGCAGTGGAATTGACATCTTCAATGGTTAAAAAATTCTTCAGTGGAATTGACATATTTAGTGGTAAAAAGCTGGAAATCTTCACACAACTGCGATGTCCCTCATGTGACTCGTAGGATGGTTTTTTTAGCCTATTGACTGAATCTG
Source organism: Pinus tabuliformis (assembly GCA_031772625.1). NCBI lineage: Eukaryota > Viridiplantae > Streptophyta > Pinopsida > Pinales > Pinaceae > Pinus > Pinus tabuliformis. Next base: position 904,088,522 of record CM062808.1, read on the forward strand.
GGCAGACCAAGGATGATCTCAAGCTGCCTACTACTGAGCAGCTGTTGGCCCAAATCAAGGCTGGATTTGATGAGGGAAAGACCTTATTGTAACTGTTGTGTCTGCAATGGGAGGGGAACATATTTGTTCCTTGAAAGATATTGGTCCAAAAGTGAAGAATATCAAGGTCCAAGGTCTCAAGATTTCAATGTGATTGGTAAAGTATTGTTTTATGAAGAATTGTGAGTGTGAAAATAAGCTTCAACAATCGAAGCTTTGGTCTTGGTATTACCATGTTGTAGAGAGAATATTGATGGGATTCAAAAACATCCCAAAGATGTAGATCTTGCAGATTTTATTATAGGAATGTCTAAGGTTGAGGCTCTTAAATTTATGTCAATATTTGTATCTGTTTTGTAAGGGAGTGAGGTGAGATCCTTAAATCTCTTTGACGATGTGTGTTAGGTGAGAAGGGTGTTCGAGCTTTTGGCTCTTTCCTAAAATCTCAAGAAGTCTTGGAAAAACTATATTTCATGAATAATAGTATTTCCAAGGATGCCAAGGATGTTGCTAGAGCTATTTGTGAAATTCTTCTTTCGATTGAAAAGCTCAAGATTTTTCATTTCCATAACAACATGATGAGAGATGATGGAGCAAAGACCCTTTCCCAATTTGTTAGAAATTGCTTTGTATTGGAGGATTGTAAATTCTCGTACACCATAGTATGTATTGAGGGTGCTATTGCTTTAGCAAGACCTCTGTAGCAGGCACACTTCAAAAAAGTTGGAGTTGAGGGATAACATGTTTCGTCAAAAGGCCGGGCTATGTTCTAGTTAGAGTATATATGAATTTATCATCATATCTCATGATAATTTATTTGGAACTCAGAGTCTTTGTTTAAAAGTTCTGGCTTAGCGGTTATTTAATTTAATTAAATTTATTTGGCAAAAGTGAAGGGTGATTTACTAACATCTAATATTCTATGCTAATAATCTATATCTACATGCAATATTACTTTTGTTATTTGAGTTTATGTGCTCTTCTACATCAACCAGGTATTCCTCATTTTAGAATGATAAAACTCTGTTAAAATAATAAGTTCATTGAATTGTCAAAAGAGTTTGCAGAAGATATAGCATTTCTGAAATTAAAAAAATTCAGCATATCTTTATTTTCTCATTTAGAAAGTTCCCCATGTTCCACCATAAAGAAAACGTCAATTTTAAAGTCCTTTGATATGAAATTATAATTATGTCCTTTGCAAAAGAATAAGTCGAAGGGTCAGAAAGACTACATAATTTTGAAAATGTAGATGTGGTTATACGAGACACTTAACATAACATTTGAAATGGCAGTTCATGACCACTATTTATTTGCAGTGAGGATGGATCGCTGCAATCATTACAGCTGAGTTGGTGAAATATTAATTTTATTTTAATTAATATTCACTTATTTATTATAGTGGGGATATTTATTTTATTTTAATTAATGTTTACTAATTTATTATAGTTGGTGAAATAATTTTTTATTTTATTTTAAATAATATTTAGTAATTGTGCCGAGAGGCACTCTACAACCCAGTATATGAGGGAGATGTTGTCACGTAACGTAACATTACATTAAAAAATATGAGAGAGAGAGGGAGAGGAAGAGGGAGGGAGATAGAGATGGAGAGAGAGTGTGTATGTTTTGTGGGTGAGAAGGAGACGCAAGGGGACATAGAGATATAGATGGGGCGGGGGAGTGGGTAGAACAGAGGGGAAAAGAGAGGGAGAGTTAGATATATAGATTGATAGATATGGGGAGAGAGAGAGAGAGAGAGAGAGAGAGAGAGAGAGAGAGAGAGAGAGAGAGAGAGAGATTGACATATGTTTAGGGGTTTGAGATAGAGAGACAAATAAGGAGAGATAGAGGGAGGTATAAATATAGATAGCAGGGGCAGAGAGGAAAGAAGAGAATGATAGAGAAAGTTAGGGAGAGGTAGATAGAATGAGACAGGGGAGAGGGAAGAGAAGAGAGAGAAGGAGATCGCGAGGGAGGTAGACACATAATGGAAGGTGGAGAGAGAGGGAAGAGGAAAGAGTCTCACAGAGAAAAATACAAACATAGAAGTTAGATTTAGAAAGTCATGAATATTTAAGATTTTCAATGTCGTTGTTGATTTATAATCCTATTTGATATAATGCACTATATTCATTGATTTCAATGTAGATGTCGATTTATAATTTTATTTAATACCTCAAACAAGATGCATTTATTTCAGTGTCGATGTTGATTTCTACTCCTATTTGATTGCTTGCACATGATGCATTGGTTTTAGTGTAGATATTTATTTCTAATCCTATTTTATTGCTTGCACTAGATGCATTGATTTCAATTTAGATGTCGATTTCTAATCATATTTAATACCTTACACTAGAAGCATTGATTTCAGCGTAGATGTTGATTTCTACTCATATTTGATTTCTTGCATTAGATGCATTGGTTTCACTGTAGATATTGATTTCTAATCCTATTTGATTGCTTGCACTAGATGCATTGATTTCAGTATAGATGTTGATTTCTAATCCTATTTGATTGTCTGCACTAGATGCATTGATTTTAGTGTAGATGCTAATTTATGATTTGATGCAACAAGATGTATGCTGTACATTAATTTCAAAGTAATTAGATTAATAGTGTGCATTGATTTCAGTGTAAGCACATCTATACCTCCTTCATCTATATCTCTATCTCCCATTGTCTCTCCTTCTTTATCTCTCTATCTCAACCCCTAAAACATACACACTCTCTCTCCATATCTATCTATCTATCTCTCCCTCCCTTCCTTTCCCCTCCCTCTCTCTCTCTTCCCCTTCTCTCTCTCTCTAACATTTCTCTCTCCATATCTATATCTCTTCCTCCCTCCCTGTCTTTGCCTCTCTCTTCTTCCCTCACACCCCCCCCCGCCCCTACCTGCGCCACACCGACGGCGCCCCCCCCGCTCCCCTGCCCCCCACCCCTCCCCCCCACCACCATATATATCTCTATCTCCCCTTGTATCTCCTTCTCACCCCCAAAACATAGACACTCTCTCTTAGTGTAAGCACATAAAAATTATTCAACCATAAATACAATATTTGAATTTTCATCCTAAATAAAATATTTGCTTATCCCAAATGTTTTCTTATTGAAACTATAAACTATTTATAATTGGGTACATTCTTATTATTCCCATTTTCCATCATTCAACATTGTTAATTACTTTGCATTCAAATGTGGTAATAGAAAATAACTACCATTGAAAATTATTTGGGGTTTAACACTCCATAAGTCACAATGATTGAATTTCGAGAAAACTACTATTAATATTGGAGAGCAACAAAGACAAGGTATGTTGTTTACTATAGTAGCTCGAGTTAAATATTTGAATAGTCTATGATTCCAACTACTCTTTTCATATGATCGATATGAGAAAATGGAAAAACTAATAGGTGTGACAATAGGAACAGTAGAAGAAAATAGTTTCAAATTGATTGTAATGAAGATTGTTTGTAATTGACTATATTCTTAGTATTCACATTTTCTATGTATCAAATTGTTACATTGACACTTTGCGCTCAAAATTTGTATTTCATCATTTTTCATCATTCAAGTTACTAACAATCTCTCTCATCTCAACAAACTGAGGTAACTAAGCAAATTTTAAATTAACTAGACCAAATTAATCTTAGACATATTTAGCATATTTAAAATGATCAAAGTAATTAGATGTTCAACAAATTTTGTATGACCGCACACGACTAAAACCAACCTAGATCCATCTTAACACCAGACCTATCAAGCATTGAGAGGGATCAAATCTCTCGAGGTGCAAACCTTTCCTCAAGTTTTGCACTAAAAAAATAGGTTTACATCTTTAGATATTTGATCCCTCTCGGCGCTTGTTCACTATAAGTTGTGAAATATCACCAAATATTTATTTATTTTAATTAAAATTCACTATTTCTTTTGTGATTTAGTTTTTTAAGATGACCTTCCTAAATATTTTATTTCTTCAGTGTGCCTTTACAATTCTAAAAACAATTAATAATTTTATAAATATGAAACATCCTAAAACATAAATATAACACTTTTTTATAAATATTAAAAATTCTAAAAATTGGAAAACATTTTATATTTTTTATAGTATTTATTTTTTCATTACTATTTAGAATCCTTATAAAACCTTTATTATGATATTTATCTATATCGTATTTCATAATAACAACACCAAAATATAAATTTTAATTTTTAAATTATCAAATATTAATTCTCCTCTTTTTTTGGTTTATTGATTTACATTTTTATAATTTATTATTTTTAATCAATTATAAAATTTGTTCTAAATAATTATAAATATTAATAAAAAAATATTTAAATTTTATTTAAATATAAATATAAATAGAGAGATTATATAATAATAAATTTAGATATAATTATCGTTAAAAAATATATATTATTATAAATTAAGGGTGATATTTTATATATTTAATTAGAAATTAGATAATATTTAAGAATGATTTTATGAATATATAATTAAAAATGATGAGCTTTGGGTGGAGGGTTAAAGGTTGGAATTAAAACTCTACATTTTAAAATATATATTTTCACTTTCACCCTATTAAATGGGTTGGCAATGATACATGAAATTGTGCATTTTGAAATACAAGTTTTTATTCCCCACTTTACTGATATATAATCAAATCTGGTGAGAATGAGGATGTGTGGTGCTATTGTGCATTTGAAACCATTCATATTAAAATGCATAGTTCTATTACCCCATCCACCATAGTACATAATTACATAAGATGAACATGGGATGGGAGTGAAACTATAAGTGGAGATAGTGCGGGAAAATGTACATTTGAAACTATGGGTGGTGGTGGACATAGTGCAGGAAATTGTACATTTGAAACTATGGGTGGCGTGGAGGGTGAAATTGTACATTTTATTGTGTATGGGGGTGAAGGGAAAAATTATGCATTTCATAGTGGTGGGGGTTGGGGATAAAACTGTGCATTTGTTTCACCACTAAAAGGTACAACTTTACCCCCCACCCATAAAGAATAAAAGTGCACAATTTCACTTCCCACCCCTACCCATAAAGAAATACACAATTTCACCACTTAGAGTCCACCCACAATCAAATACATAATTTTTCCACCCACCATCATCCATGAAAATGCATAGGTTTAGCTCCCAACCTCTCCCATAATAAAATGTGAAGTTTCACTCTCAATCCCCAATTATAATTATGAGTGGCAATGCGAGTTGAAATTATGTATTTCACTGGATGTGGGTGGAAGTGGAGGTGACACTATGGGTGCACAATTTATAAATGATGGGAATTATATAATTTTTTATTTGAAACATTATCATTTAATGTTTTAGTTGATTTATTAATTTGAATGTAATAAGTAATTTATTACCAATACGTTCAAAGCATGGAAAAGTAAAGTTATAGTCTAAATAAAGATGTGAAGTTTAAGTCAATGTATATGAAGTTTAAGTCAATGTGTAGATAATAATTTTATGGTGATATATTTATTTTGAATTATTTTAAGTCAACAAGATGATCCCAATCCTTAAGCATTAATCAAATCAATTGGTTACATTTTTCTAATATGTTTTAATTAATCTAGAATGTTTTGCAAGCCATTAGTTTGATTACCTTGGGGTCAAGTGCACCAAGTCTACATCACATGCTTTATATTGGATACCATCTTTGAATCAGGGGGGAGTGCTCAAAATGAGAATCAATAACAACATTGAAAACACCCTTGAAGGGCCCTCAAGTGTAAAAACAAACATGGAAACCTAGGTTAAATTTTAATCCCTAAACTTAGTAACTACGTGGTTAGATTAATTAATTAGATAGGTCAACAAAGTCCTTCCCTTGAAGGGTACTAATCATATAGTTTTGTGTGTGTATAAATTGTATTGTGTACATTAAATCAATAATTATTTGCCTTGCATTGTTTAATTAAATTACTATCCTAACCTTGAAATTTTAGCACATAAATGAACTAGAAATGCATGAAATATCATAATAATTATCAATTAATTAAAATAAGTTCTAATTTCTTTTTAAGAAAATAAGATGGAAAATACATAATGATAGTTTGAATATAAAATAAGATGCGAAAATAGATTCTATGTGTAGAAGAAAACCAAAGTTTAAAATGAATAATTAAATTTGTGAATATATTCATAAACCCCATGAACTATAAGTATATGGAAATTAATCATAATTAGTAAATAAGTCTTGAATATGTACAATAATTGCAGATGCAAAAAGAATACTGAAACATGCTTGTAAACTAATAAAAGTGGATGGGAAAGAAAAATAATATTCATAGAGAAAGACAACTTCAGGTATGCTCTAAGAAGTATCTATTCATTGATAGACATTTATGTACAACCAAAGTTAACACAAATCGTTTACCAATTATCTTGGCTTCATATAAGCATGATTTTTTGAAGATGGTATGTTGTTGAAAACAATTTAAATTTAATTTGTATGAAACGCTAGATCTTCAAAGCCTTTACTGGCTCCACACTTAGATGTCTAAAGGGTTTCTACGATTATAGAAGTGGTAGTCGTTGAGACATTCCAAAGAAATGCATATATGAAGAAAATACACAAAAAAATTAAATGTCGAGGGAAGCACCATTGCTTCCACCCTAATGTTGGACCTTAGATTATAGCTTGCTTATAATTACTAACAAAAATTCACAAATAATGAACATAGAGATAACATAGTATAAAAATCAAAACTATATCAACCCTCTCTTTTCTCCTCCTATTGCTCATGTTCCTCTCCTTTGTTTCTAAAATGGTGGGCAGGTAGGTGAACAAATGTAAATATGACCTCTTGTATTTATGCTAGAAATTACTTTTTTGGAAATTTTTATTTCAAATTTGCAAGAAGATAGAATTTTGAAGATCATATAGGCTAAAACAACTAAGGTCCTAGGTCAACTAAGAGCTTCAACTCAATTAATGTGCACATGAAAAAAGATTTGATGATGCATATTGATCCAGATTTAAACAGGGACCCAACAACATACAGAGATAACCATATACACAGAGATGTAACGGAAATAATACTTCATTTCATTAATGTAAAATATTGAAATATGCTTACAAACAGTAATGGAAATAAACCAACTAGGGCGATTGTAGCTTATCTCTGAGAAGAGATGTGGTGGCTACATGCCTCTGAACTATGTTACAGTGAAGCTCGAAGGCCTATTTATTGTTGAGAAACAATGGAAAACCCTTAACATTCCAAAACCTAACCCTAGAAGATGAAACGACAAACTGTGGGCCCTGTTTGGGTAAACTGGTACATCAACTTCCCAAGGTCATAACTTTGGCATACAATCTCCATTTGATGCGTACAATATCTCTTTAGAAAGATCTATCTGAGCACTACCACTATGGGAAGGCCCATATTTCCCAAAAAACGTCGTTTAGGGCCTCAAAACAGCTCTGGAAGTTCAAGACCCAAAAAACTACTAAAAATAGTAAGTTGTGCTACAATTAAGGAAACTGAAAATGCTGAGAGAAACAATGTTGGGGGTCTAGGTGGACTTGGTAGGTGGCCACCAATATCCACCTAGATCATTCCTCCCCCCTAGGAAGCAATGGTCCCCATTGCGTTGAGTTCCCCCATGAGATGAGGAAACTTTTTCTGAAGTTGGTCCCTGGTGAGCCACTTGCGTTGGTGAAGGAGTTGGCCTGCTTTGACAACTCAATACAGTTGGATATTCTGTTGGCAAGTGTTCTTGATCCATGTGTCAATGATCCGATAAGTTGCAGCTTGTTCCATGCAATCTGGATTTAATTATGTGGGTGTGAACTGTTCTGCAATGTCGGATGTGTCTAGTAATGGTGGAAAGTATGGCCGAAGGCGGTCCATATTGAACACTGGGTGCAGGCCAAGGAATGGGGTATGATGAGCTCAAATGCATTGTCTCCCATAGCCTTAGTAATGGTGTAAGGACCATATTGGAGTAGTCTTAGTTTCTGATAGGCTCCAGTAAGGCGTTCCTTTTGCAAATGCAACCAGACTTTGTCGCCCACCTGAAACTTGTGTGGCACCTGATGTTGATCATGTTGCTGCTTGTACTTGGCATTTGATTTCTCCATAATGTCATGGACCTGCTGACGAATATGTTGGATGTGCTCTATGAAGCTGGTTGCCTTGTCTGTTTCGAACTGGACATGATCCGAATCTGTGTGAGTAGCTGCAAGTGGCATGGCCACATTAATGGGGCATAGTGGCTAGAATCCCAAGCCCACCTGAAAAGGGTTGTGGCCAGTCGAGCTGTGAAGAGCTCGGTTGTAGCTGTGCTGAACATAGGGGAGGCTCTTGTCCCATGTGCATGGATGCTTTGAATTGTACATGCACAGAATGTGTACAATCATCCTATTGACAACCTCTGTCTGGCCATCAGTTTGAGGATGGAAGGCTGTGGACTTAGTGAGTTTGTTGTCCAGCATTGACCAGAGACTGGACCAAAATGTACTAAGGAACCGACTGTCCTGATCTGAGATGATAGACTATGGGATCCCAAAGTGCACCCACACTCGTTCAAAGAAGAGTTTAGCAGTGGATTCTGCTGTGATATTCTTCTTACAGGCCGTCATAATGGCCATCTTCGAGAACCTGTTGATGACCACAAAAACACATTCATTTCCATGTTTAGTGGAAGGAGGGCCTGACATGTAATCCATGGAGATGGATTCCCAAGGTCGACTAGGGGTAGGCAATGGGGTATAGAGGCCTTGCTTCTTGATGGTCAGTTTGGCAATGGCACAGGCAGTACATGATTTGATGTACTTCCTGACATCCTGTCGAAGATTTGGCCAATAGAAATACTTTTGCAACACTGCCACCGTTTTCTCAACCCCGAAATGCCCAACAGCTCCACTGTAGTGTGCTTCCCAAATCATCTTGGCATGCTCGCTTGAAGGAACACAAAGGTGACCCAGGTGGCATAACAGGGCATCCTGGAGGTGAAAATCTGGAACATGCTGACCATCCAAGAGTGTCTAGTATGTGTGGCCGAATTCTGGGTCACTTTTGTAGAGAAGTGGCCAATCAGAAGTCTCGTGCCCACAAGAGTTGAGCACGGTGGTTAACGCCATGATCGGTGATTGACTGAGGAAATCTGCAACATTATTGGTGTTGCCCTTCTTATACTTGATATTCAAATGGAACTGTTGCAGGTATGTACGCCACTTCTGATGGCGATCATTCTGTAATTTCCCTTGGGTTTGTATGAACTGAAGGGGTCAGTGGTCTGTGTGGATGACCGTTTCCTTCCCCAAAATGTAATGCTTCCATTGTCGGTAGGCCTCAACAATGGAATACATCTATTTATCATAAGTGGGATACTTCTGGACTGTGTCTGAAAGTATTTCACTGTGATATGCTGCTAGATGCCCGTGTTGAGTAAGGACTGCCCCAATAGCATAGTTAGAGGCATCTATCTCGACCTCAAATGGTTGTTGTAAATCTGGTAACGCGAGCACTGGTGCTGTGCAGAGGCGATCTTTCAATTCTATGAATGCCTTTCGTTGAGATTCAGACAAAAAGAATTTTGCTTTCACTCCTCCCTTGGTGACTTGACTTAAGGGCCAAGTGATATGAGAAAACCCCAACACGAACCTATGGTAGAAGTTTGCAAGACCTAGAAAGCTGTGGAGCTCTGTCAGAGTGATTGGAGATGGCCAATCCCGAATGACTTGGATCTTGGCTGGATCCACATGCACCCCCTGTTCATCAATAATGTATCCCAGATACTGAACCTGGGTCATGCCAAAAGTGCATTTATCCAAATTGGCACATATCTTATGTTGCCACAGTGTTTGAGGAACCTGTCGGATGTGGTGGAGGTGCTCTTCCCAACTCTGGCTGAAGATCAGAATGTCATCCAAGTATACTGTTAGCGCTTGGAATTCACCTAGGCTGAGATAGACAAACTCTCAAGGCTACATCAAACCATTTCACCTCGTAGCTAGCCCTACGAGGTATGAGAAGGCTCTCTCGGGTCAGATTTGATAGATCTTTCAATATGATTAGGCTGACCAATTAAGAATAAAGATTTTAGGCTAGTAAATTGATAGGGGGGTTGATTTAATGACCTTGCCTGGGCGCAACATGAAGCATGAACAAGGTGTAAAATGACTCATTAGACACTGACATGATAATGACAACCCTACGAATGATGATAAACTCAGCTGAATGGTGACATGGACTGACATTTGGGCAAACCCTAGACCTAATGCCTAGTGACCAAATTTTGCTTGAAGACTCACTGAAATGACAAAATTTGACCTTGACACTTCAAAATCACTTTGTAAGAGCACATTTGATCACTGTAGGAAGGCTGAAAAGGCTGACACTAACATATACCACTACAATTGAGTTGGTGAATGGCCGCAAGATGTCATCCATTAGCCTCATGAAGGTTGCAGGAGCATTCGTCAATCCAAAAGGCATAACCAACCATTTGAAAAGGCCCTCCTTGGCTTTGAAGGCAGTCTTCCACACATCAGAGGGTTCGATTGGTACCTGGTGATATCGTAACTTTAGATCGATCTTGCTGAAATATTTTGCCCCCTTTAGTTGGTCCAGGAGGTCATCAATCTGCGGGATCAGGTACCTATTACAGATAGTGATCTTGTTCAGCGCCCGATAGTCAATACAGAGTCTCCAAGTCCCATCCTTCTTCTGTACCAACACGATCGGGCTCCCACAAGGCGATGAACTCAAACGGATGTGACCGTTCTGCAGCAGCTCCTGAATCTGCCTCTTGATTTCATTGTTCTCTAGAACGGAGCGCCGATAAATTGGTCCATTGGGTAGCGGCACACCTGGGGTCAGATCGATGGAGTGCTCTACCTGACAGTGTAGAGGAACCCCTGCGGGGGAGGTGAAGATGTCCTCATACTCCTCCACGACCTTGTCCATCTGTAGTTTTCGTGCAGAGGGGCCCTGTTTGGAAGCCGTGGCCACCGTATTCTTCTTTCCTTGAGGGCATATCATCAGGAAAACAAATTTCCTGGTTTTGGAAATGAGCTTACTGCATTGTTTTACAGTAATCAAAGAGATGGCGATAGGCGGTGCTACCTCTGGTATCCTGTACAACTTATTACCCAATGTAATAATAACATCACGGGGCCTTGATTCATACATAGCATGTCGCTTCCACAAGTATGGTTGTCCTAATAATACATCACAAACTTCAAGGGGAGTAATGTCACACAATACCTCATCTGTGAAGGGCTTGATTTTGTATGGAAGGCGACACTGCTGGCTCATGTGAAGATCCCGTCCTTGGTGAAGCCACCCGATGGTGTACGATTGTGGATGTGCTGTGGTCGGTAAGCCCAACCGCTTCATGACCTCTACCGAAATGAGGTTCTTTTGGCTCCCACTATCGACAATGAACTGTAGCGGGGAGCCCTTTACCCACATCTAGGAGTGGAAGAGACGCTCCTCCTCCTCTAGATCTTCGAGTTCATTTTTCTAGATCTTGGCGGTCGCAACAGTGGCGTTGGGATCCACATCAATGATCTGCTTCCCTTTGTCATTCCCCTTGTCGAGTTCTAACTCAGAGTCAAAACATGCATCTGATTTTGAAACCTTTAGCTCAGCCACCAGTGACTGCTTGGCCCGACACTCACTTGTGTTGTGAGTGGAGCTCTTATGGAACTCACACCATTTTCCCGTGTCCTTTTTCGGCTTCGCGGCACTATTATTTGCTTGCAGCTTTGGCAGGTTGTCTTGGGCTACCCCACCTTAGCTTTGTCCTCTGTTCTATGGTTTAGGGGCACCTTTCCCTTGCTTCGGATTCGCAGATCCAAAGTCTTGCTTCTTTTGTTTAAACTTCTGCTCGACCTTAACAGCATATCGGTATGTTGTGCTGAGCGAGGAGATGTTTAGGAATTCTATTTCTTCCTAGATGTACTTGTGCAGGCAGCTGTGGTATTTGAGTATCAAATGTTGCTCCGAATTCTTGATACCCAACTTTGTGCGAAGGGTATGGAAAAGATTAGTGAACTCCGGCACATCTTGGTCCCTTCCCTGCCGCAGCGTGGTCCACTTTATGTATTCATCCTCATAGCTTCCGACAGGGTAGTATTGCTCCTTGATGGCATCCCAAAATGAATTCCAGGTGGGTGCGGCTGAAAATAGTGAGCCGGTATTTTCATCCTTCTGCTTGCAGTAGGTTTCCCACCAGTCCTTGACGTGGGGGGTTGCTTTGAGAAGAGCGAAAACAATATTTTCTCGACTCGAAAATTCATGAACAAAAAAATAACCCTCTAGCAGATTTAACCATTTATCTACGGCATTTGCATCTATCTGACCCTCGAATATGGGGATTTGAAAATTAACTTGCACCTTAAAGGGCGTGGCGTTTCCAGAGTAGCTGCTGGAAGCCAATGCGTCACTTCTGGGTCGCCGTTGAAGGATCTGGGCAAAGTTGTCCATCATTGCGTTCCGTTGTCACTCGAGGGCTTCTTCGAGCAAGATTTTGATAGGATCTCCTGCCCCCTCGCCTTTCTTCTCATCTGCCATGGAAGGCCGTCGGGATTTGTGAGGCTGGTCTTGCAAAGGTTTGACCAGTTCAAGCCCTAACTCCTTATATCCTGACCTTGTTGGGGACATGCAAAGAAAAACAGAGAAAAAGCAGACCCCTCTGATACCACTGATCCGGATTTAAACAGGAACGCAACAACATACAGAGATAACCATATACACAAAGATGCAGCGGAAATAATACTTCATTTCATTAATGTAAAATACTGAAATATGCTTACAAACAGTAATGTAAATAAACCAACTAGAGAAATGGTAGCTTATCTCTGAGAAGAGTTGCGGTGGCTACATGCCTCTGAACTGTGTTATAATGAGGCTCGAAGGCCTATTTATTGTTGAGAAACAATGGAAAACCCTTAACATTCCAAAACCTAACCCTAGAAGATGAAACGCCAAACAGTGGGCCTCATTTGGGTAAATTGGTATATCAACTTCCCAGGGTCGTAACTTTGGCATACGATCTTCGTTTGACGTGTACAATAGCTCGTTAGAAAGATATATCTGAGCACTACCACTTTGGGAAGGACAACATCGGTCCATGGACCCATGTTGCCCCCATATTTCCAAAAAACGTTGTTTAGGGCCTCAAAACGGCTCTGGAAGTTCAGGACCCGAAAAACTGCTAAAAATAGTAAGTTGTGCTACAATTAAGGAAACTGAAAATGTTGAGAGAAACAATGTTGGGGGTCCAGGTGGACTTGGTAGGTGGCCACCAATATCCCCTGGATCACATATATTCCTACAAATTCAATTTAAATACAATTGACCTCTTAATAGCAAGGTACTTTAATGATGATTGACGAGGCTCATCAATAGGTAAACTATATGGGTCACAATGCTACTCTACAGCTTATTAAAATGGACTTTTCACACATTTTTTTTACATATTTTGTTATATTTTCCTTAGTGAGAAGGGTGAAGGTGAGTTACTATGTCATGTGGCCTAATATGTATTAAATGCATGAATTTGAGTGTTTTGGGTTGAGAGAAATGTAGGAACTCGAAGTGGGAAAGCAAGAGAGATTTTAGGAGATTGGTCTCCCTCCTTAACTCCTCAAATCACTAGAATATTCCTCCACCATATCTCATCAGTTCAGAGTTAGTAGTAGCCAAGCAAGTCAAGTCCATTGGCAACCAAGCCGATGGCAGTTAAGAAAGAGTCATTCTCGAGTTAGGGAGCCAAGTCTCCCTATCTTCTAGGGAGCTGTTGGGAGCTCTAGTTTTGTATAAATAAGAGAGTCAAGGGACTCATTCAGATTCTATTTTTTGTTGTAGCCAAGAGGCCATTTTGAGCAAAAACATTGTGACTATTATTATTATTTTGTATTTGACATTTTTATGATAATGAGAAATTCTACCTTGATCCAACATTGAGTTGACTCAGAGGGCTGAAGCTCTTGGGTTAGGGCCCAATACTAGCAGCATAAGTTCCTCTTTTTGTATTTGTATTCTTAGATTAAAATGATAGTCTGCTGCTGAAGTTTATTTATGTTTTGTTTAGCGTAACAAGTATTTGAATTATTTCTTAACCTATTTTCCATTAGTTTGAAGAGGTATATCAGTGGTGCAGCAGTGAAGGAAAGTACTTCAAAAAATATTGTGACAGTGGCCTCTATCTCATCTCCCTCATGGGATCATGATTAGAGGGCCCCACTCTCACTTCCCCAAAAATAGAATTTATCTTTTGGTCATTGCATATCTTAGGGTTCATTCTTAGCTAAATCACTAATTATGTTCTTGGAAGCACCTGTCATTGTTATCTTGTTTCCTTCAATTTTATGTATCTTAAAAGGCATCCCATTTCATACATCTAGTCCTTAACAATATATAGATCAACTTTCTCAACTTCAATTCCTCTTTTTTCCATGTTGACATGTAGTGATGCATAAATTAAAAGAAAAATAGGTTTTTTTTGCAAGGATTATTGATCTGCATGGAGGAACTCATCCAACCAGATTCACGTAGTTCATCTCCACCTTCTACCAAGGCATACCAGCCCATAGTTTGAACCTCTATTTTGCAGCCACTGTGAGCAAGTCATCTTATGTAAATCCAACCTCCTTGGAGTTTCAAGCTTAGTATTGGGTAATGTGCACCTTCCCTACATCTTATATCACCATCATACATCTCTCCAGCACCTCATCTCACTTTTCTTTCCCCCCTAAGCCCTTCAGCTAACTTCCTGTAGCAAACCAGGACATCTTGTAGCAACTATAGGATCTCCTGTAGCATCCTGTTTGACCCTACTTTGACCAAAGATGGTAGTATAAGAGAAGGTTAGGCTCTCATATTGGATTCCATGCTTATCAGTGCCACCTAAGATCAGCTCTCCCACGCCTTCTCCCTCTGCAAGATTAGACATAATAGCATAACATTTACATTTCCAAATTTAGCAATTAAAAGATTCTTTTTATGCAAATGTAAAATGAGATAGTGCATGTATGTATGAGTCCTAGAATGATAGAACAACTTTCCATTTCCAAACATTCCTAATAGCTAGAGGATAAATTGCAAGGTTAACATAGTTCTTTTATGTATGTAATTTGTGTCATTTCCTAGCTAGATGATTTTTGGCATTTTATAGCATTTACCATTCAGTAACTTTCACTTCCTAAATAGGTAAGCATTTAATTTCTTGCATTAGAACTAGATTTACATTCACTATCAGTAGTCAGACTCCTTCTAGTCAATAGAAGACCGGTCTGGAACCCTAGTGGTCTAGCACCCCAGTTGAGAAGTGACATGAGTAGAATGTTGCATCTACTATTTATGTAACACTTTCACCTCCAAGTTTGTAGGAAACCCCAAGTTGATAAAGTAAATTTGGTAGCCCTAGGAGTTACAGCATCCTTGCTACAACACTAAGGCTCATCCCTTTTTAGCGTCGTTGTTGGGGAGGTGTCTAGGTAGATGTAATTTCTGTTTTTCTTTCTAATTTTCATTCAGTAGGTAGATGTTATTCTACTTTCCTTTCTATTTTGCAATTAATTCTGAAAAAAACACATAAAAGGAAAAAAATTGCTTTCATGTCTCGTAGGAGTAGAGATAATTTATGGAAATTCTTGCTAAATACCCCCACACCATCAAACATTCAACCTTCCCTCTTCTTCGGCAATTTTCAGCTTCCCTCTCTGACTACAGGGGAACTAGAGGACCCATTAGGTGAAAAATTAGAGATCTTTGAAGTGCCTATTGGGGAAGAAGAAGAAACCATTCCACACACTTACACCATGGCTTTAAAAAAAGTATTGAAAATAGAAATGAGCATGATTTTTCCATTAGAGAGGCTAATGGAGATGTTAGGATGAAAAGAATAAGCCCCTCTTCCCTTCGTCACTTCCATGGATTAACCTCAGAATACCCTGATAGCTTTTTGTTTGAGTTTGTTGTCATCTGCAGAATTTATGATTATACCTCTAATGATCAGAAGTTGAAGTTGTTCCCATACACCCTTAAGGATGCAACCTTGCACTGGTTCATGGGTTTACCTGGGGACAACATCACTAACTAGGCTGAAATGCAGCAATCCTTCAATGAAAATTATAGGGACTACTGTAGGTCCAAGGACACGAAAGAGGAAATATTTAGAATGACCTTGGTACATGATGAATCCTTGGAAGATTTTGAGGAAAGATCCTATCTCAATTACAAAAGGGCTAGATGCACCCTTGATCCTAAATCACTCAAGTTAGTCCTTCTTAGAGCGATCAAGGAAGATATCCTAGAAACCCTAAACACGCATATTGTAGGGATTTGTTGGTTGGCACAACTAACTCTGAACTTGAGTCAAGGCCCCCTAATCCAATAGCTAGAGTGCATACAAATGCATCTGGATGAGTTGCAACACAAGTTCCTAACTCTGATTGTCGAGTATAGGCTATGGAAAGCATACTTGGTCTAAGAGTTACACATTAATGTTCCATATCTTTTTATTACAAGATTGGTTGATTGGAAATGTTTTATTTTCTTAATATTAATGTAAATTGTATTTTGTTGAGAACACATTAGCCCTATAATAGGAAGAGTCATATGGAAAGTGAAAAGTCATTAAAGGTAGATGAAATGTCATGGAAGGTGAAAGGTTGCCTTATTTTCCATAAATAAACCATCATAGCTAGATGTACGAGACAATTGCTGCACTATCCACCAAGATTCTCATTCAGAGAAGACGTGCCCATAATGGGTACATAATATGAAATTTACGATGAATAAAGTGCTTGATGATCAGATAACTGGAGGTGAAGACGAGCAAGCATAATATGAAGGAGAAGAAACCTCTTCTTCTGAAGAATTTTAATTCATTTGTGATAACATCTGAAGTTGTTAGAGATGGTGAGGTTCAGTGTAGTCAAGAAGCCCTAGTTTGGGAAACTCTTCCTAAACCTCTCAAGACTTATAATTTGAGGAGTAAAGGACTGGTAGTTGAACCCAACTTAGAAGACAAGAAAAAGGAATTTTTAAGAAGGATTTTTCCCCTGAATAACCTTGCCCAACCTTTAATTTCTAAATCTTCAATCGGGTATTCCTTGAATAATATGTCAGAAAAAACTAGAAGTAATTATAACACTCTCAAATTTGTTGTCTTGAAGTCGTTATCAAGCCTTCTCAACCAACTAATTCTATTCGACCATCTAAGGAGGATACTGTATCTTATGATATTGGATACAACATTATTGAAGATATGAAGGAGACTCGGGAAAATATATCACTCTATGAATTAGCCAAGTTTCCCAGGAAGATTGAATTGATCATCAATACCTTTGCTCCCATGTCTTCCACTAGTAAAGATATTATTTCTTCCGTGGATACATCTGTTGGTCAGTCTAAATTATCGATAAATCTTGAATCCATTGTCAATGCTGCAAATGCTAATTCTTGGTCTTCAACTTTTCATTTCCTATTGACTTTTGAGATCTTTAATTATAATGTGCATAACTATATTGTTGATTGTGATGCTTCCACCAATGTCATGTCTTTATCGGTTTGCAAGAAGCTTAATGTTGAATTGGAAAAGACAAACACGAAAATCATTCAACTTGACAAATCCCAAGTTAAATTTGTTGGAGAGTTGTGTTGGTGTTCATATATGAACTATAGAATTCACCCTTTTCCACATTTATTGTCAACCTGGGGCTTGTCTGATTATTTCAAGGCTACTATGCAAAGTCTATTTAGGCCACAGTTTCCCTACCCAGCATTGAGCATTCAATCAACAATATAACAATGTGTAACAACAAGCAATAACAATTACATCAATCAGAGTAACAGTAAATTAAGATTCACAACAACACAAACTTAATGACCCATTAAAGCAATAAAGAAATAATCATAACATAAATAAATCTACACACACCACTAATCCAACAACACCTAATTAGGGGATTGGGCCCAACTCTTTGATCATGGTTGGGGCAAAAGATCGAAGACTAGTTAATACTTCAGAAGATCAAGATCGCATTAATCAAAAGGAAAATATAGAACTATGTTGTTACATTTAGAACTCTCGTGTCTCTCTCCCTCTAGCTCCCTAGCTATATTTTTCTGCCTCTGTAACCTTACTTATACATTTCAATATGACAAGAATAATATCAACTATTTCCCATAGATTACGACAGTTGTCTGCCTACAAATACACAACAATTATTTGAGGTGGAAACAAAATACAAATATGGAAAATGCATTGGTCCAATAGGTTCTCATCGGTTGAGCATCGTTACAGCCAGCATCCTGAGATTAGTGTTGCCAACTCATCAATAACCATACGCTGAATTGTATCTTGTCGATCATCATCCTTTCAAATTTGCAAAGAAACATGAGTTAGAAAGTCGCATAAGAAACCCTCCCCTAGGACTGCGCTTCGTCGATTAATATTTCA
This sequence comes from Pinus tabuliformis, assembly GCA_031772625.1. Classification (NCBI taxonomy): domain Eukaryota; kingdom Viridiplantae; phylum Streptophyta; class Pinopsida; order Pinales; family Pinaceae; genus Pinus; species Pinus tabuliformis. Next base: position 904,107,014 of record CM062808.1, read on the forward strand.
CAAAGACATGACAAATAGATATACCTTCATTGCTCGAGATACAAATTAACCTTGCAAAGACATGAAATAGGTGAAGGAAAGGTATAAAAAGGTAGATAAAAAGTAGGAAAATTTAGCAACCAACATCTCCCCCCAACTGGCTTTTCTACATGTTCTCATGCATCTCGCTTTGGGTTGGAACCACTGTGGTTGGCATGAATCTGTGCAAGGTCGTATCTTGCATCCATATCCATCCTGGGAATTTTGAAACCACCAATACAAATGACGTCCTTCCACCAGTAGTATGTTGTCATATAGGCTGGTGTGTACTGCTAAGAAGACAACCAAATAATGGGAAACTTAAATCTCAAACCTGTCCACTGGGTCCCACAATGTCAGATGCACGTGATATATCACGAGATTTTCTCCAAAGCTAGAGAAACATTAGGGGCCCCAAAAGGTTCACGCACCCACACTGTTGATGACGACAACATCCATCATTTATGACATGTATCATGGGCTTCGTCCTAACAAGTAAGGATTTTCCTCATACACATGTCAACACACCATTTTTCTATTGTCAACATCTGCTCCTTTCATCATTCCAGTTGCAGAAATGTTTGATTTATGTTATAAATATCCACTGATTGACAATGTTCCATTCTGATCACAAGTGGCCGATTTGCCTGATTCTCTTCAAATATCTCGAAGGCTTTCTTCCATTTAACCTGATTAATCATGAAGGAAGTAAATTCTCTTAGTGAATGTCTCCCACATATGGTACTAGATTAAACAACTGATCATTCTCTAGGATGTAATTATGCATATAAATTTCGCACATCAAGTTTTGTTTTATTAGATTGTGAACTCTCAGGATCTGCAGGAACTGCATAGGGTCTTCTACATTATGGCTATTTCCTAGTGCATACTTTCTAGACACAAGAAATAGATATTTCTCATGAAGAAACAAAGCATAGCAATTAGTAGGAGGTCGGCACTCCATTACCTGTTGCATTAGGGTGAAAATTTCATCCTTGTCAACCTTAAGTAGCTGGACTTGCCCCTTAATTCTTCAATCTTTTTTTGTTGTTTTTCATTTTTCTTCTTAGGTTTTTCTATTTGGGTGACATGATCAACCACCAATTTTTCTGCTTGTTCCCGAATTCCTTCACTTCTTTCCGGTGATCTTCCAAAGAGATAGACCCCCACTGAAGATGAGAATAAGTGTTTCTCCATTTCTGAATTTCTGCGGTCAGCAGAAACTCCCGAGACTTAATCAAATGCAAAAATAACTCGGTTTGTGCAACTACCAAGATCGTCAACCTTTCTTCAGTCTGTACTACTGTCAAAGTTGTTTTAGCTCTGGGAGTCGTGGTAGCTTGACTGATGTTCCTCTTTTGCCTTATCAATTATCTCTACAAGCATAATACTTGTCTCTTCAACTTAGTAATTTCCATTTTCAATTGCATGTTCTCCCTAAATAGTGACCAGTACTAGTCCTGGATAGGGGCCTTCCTTTTTGCACATTTTTCAAAGAATTCCTATTTAATAATGACCTCCTCCATCTGTCTCACAACCGGTGTTAGGTTTGGCAGATTGACATCAACGAACTCATCAGTCAGTTCCTATTTCACCCTTATTTCTTCCACTTATTCAAAAACTTGAGGATCGTATTTAGTGCCTTCTTCTGCAGTTCAAGATACCTCCACATTTCCTCCAAATGGATCAAGAACCACTGTAAGTTCCTGAAGGGTAGTATCATCAACATTTTCTTCCTGTGGCTATTATGTTGCCCCATTTTCTCCTTCCACTTGTTCAGGAATCCATTCTGACCTTTGCGGGTCAGTGCCAACATCCATGTCTCTTTCCAACTGCTCGAGGGTTGACACTGGTTCTCATGGAGTGGTGTCAACAATAACCCTTTCTTCAATTTGCTCACTAGTAGACATTTTTCTTGTGTAATAGTGTCAACAATAATTTATTCAATCTGCTCATCAGTCGACACTAGTTCTTGTGTAACAATGTCAACAATAATTTCTTTAGTTTGCTCACCAATCGACACTGGTTCTTGTGTAATAGTGTCAATGGTATCTTCCTCTCCCATTGGCTCAACAGTTGACACTGGTTCTTGTGGATCAATCTCAGCAGTGTTGCTTTCTCCTGCAAGTGCTCCTACAAACTTTAATACCGGAGGAGAGATTCTTTCTCTTACTGTGCAGGTATGAGAGCAGAATTTCCTTGCCCCTTTTGGCAGGGAAGTGGGGAGTGGAGAATGAGGAGTAACCTCCTCAATTTCAATTATTTCAACTCCTTATGTCTCAGTTTCTCCAATTCCATCTCTATCCCCTGTATCGGCCAACTATTCTTTCATTTCTTCCTCCCTTCCTTCCTTTGCTTCTTTCGTCACATGTTCCCCCATTTCCGCCAATTGTTCGACAATTGACATTGGTTCTTATGGTGCAGCATCAACTATGGATCCTTCCTCTTCCAACAATTCTTCCTCAACCCTTGTTGGCATCATAGTCGCGAGCTCCTCTTATGCTAGTTCAACAAATTGTGGCAGGTTACAGGGGTGTGTAACAGGGCATGCACCACCAACAACTTGACAAGTCCATGGTTTGTGAGGACTGCCAATACTTGGCACGCTCGACGCACAAACGGTGCCATTAATTGAAGCTTGTTCCACAAGAAAAATGGAATATCTAGAGAATGTAATTAATCAAACGGAAGACATGCTAGAAGCTTAAAATGATATTTAAATAGAGTAGAAAGACAACCTTCACAGGTAATGTATCGCATGATGAAGTATGCAACCTCAGCCCAAGGATGCGTCAATGATTTTCAGTCATATCCTCTCCCCTTCTGAACCATGGTTTTTCCTTCCTGCAAGAACAATTCCAAAAATTTTGGCAAGGGTGTTTTCTGGGCAAACCATATTTTCCCTCCTTGCGAAAATCACTAAGAATTGAGATAATCTCTTTTGTTATAGGAATTTCCAGCCCGTGGACTTTGGAATAATTCCCTTCCAAATTCAATATGAACTCGACTGTTATGCCTTCATCGAACCCATGCAACCTCTCAAAGTAGACGTGCCATTCGAAATCCTGAAAAATATGCCATACATCCGGGTGATGCCAAACATGTATTGTGTCTTCCAACTCATGCCTAACAGCTCGATCACCCATTCTATCAATTTATCTGTAGAAGCACTTAGAGTAGCAACAAACCGTTGAGGGGGGTTTGTTAGCCGGTAAAGTTTGCAGTGATAGGGATAACAAGGAATTGGGTAAGAAGGAAATCTGGACAAGAATTATCGGAAAACCGATGATAAATTCGTGATAATTATGGTAATTAATCCGACACGTTGGAAAAGACCACAAATTAATGTCGCCATACATGATTCAAGTTTCAATGTGCATGCATAAGTGTGTAGGGTTTGGTGGGGGTTATGGATTGATACAGATTACACTGGTAATAATCATGGGATGTATGAGTTGACATGAGGTTTAATAACAATGATGACATGACATCATTGCTATTAAATGCGATACCTCCCCCCAGCTAAGGTATGACCATCCTCGATCATGGTTGGTCATGTCATAAGTGAAATGCCAATCAAATCCACGGAGTCAATCAGGGACGTACCTGGAAAATTAACTTGGCGAAGTATCAACATGGGTGGAGTAACAACACCAGTGGAGTAACAGCACCGGCGGAGTAACATTGGCGAAGTAACAAGACTAGGTGAGTAACAACATCAGTGGAGTAACAACATCTGTGGAGTAACAACATCGGCGGAGTAACAACATCGACAAGGTAATAGCATCAGCGAAGTAATAGCATCAGTGGAGTATCAACACTAGTGAAGTAACAACATCGGTGGAGTAACAACACCAGTAGAGTAACAACATCGACAAAGTAATAACACCGGTGGAGTAACATCAACGATGGAGTAACATCAACGATGGAGTAACAACACTAGTGAAGTAACAACATCGATGAAGTATCAACACCAATGTAGTAACACCACGTGCAAGAAAAGGAGTACTGATAGAGTAGCAACAACATTTTATTATTATTATTATTATTATATGTGTGTGTATATATATATATATATATAGTATTAAGTAAGAGGTGTAGAGGAAGAGTTCTCTGCACAAACAATTTCAAAACCATAATTATCAGGGAAATTCTGAATAAAGGAGTCCCTAGAAGTTGGACAGTGATACAATATGAGGTGATGTTCATTTACAAACAAAGGAGTATGTGCCTCATCGATTGTTTCAAGTTTAACAGTCCCATTATTGAACATTGTGTCAACTTCATATGGTCCCATCCATCTAGAGTAGAGCTTTCTTTTAAAGTCCTTGAGTCGATAGTCATAGAGTAATGCCCAATCTTCTTTTTGAAACACCTTTTTCTTGATGAATTTGTCGTGCCACTTAGTTCGCTGCTGCTGAATTACAACAATATTTTGTACAACTGTCAAACGAATTTCATCTAACTCATTTAGTTGTTCCAGTTGGTGTTTCTAGGCTGCAAAAATATCCAAACCTACTTCAAGAGCAGTCTTGAACGTCTTAATTTTTAATTCCACCGGAAACAAAGGAGATTTCCCATACACAAGCTCATATGGTGAAAATCATGTTGTATTTAGCCATGTCGTTCTATACACCCAAATTGCTTCAGGATATTTCAACCCAGTTTCGGTGATGTTTCACTATAGTCTTTGTTAGGATATTCTCTAGTACCTTATTTGTTTTATCTACTTGACCATTCCCTTGGGGATGATATGGAGAAGTCACCCTATGCTTGATTCCAAACTTTTTCATGAGTGTTTCTATTAGATGTGATGTAAATTGTGCCCCTCCGTATGAAACTATCTCTCTAGGAGCTCCATACCATGCGAGGATTTCTTCAAATAAAATGTTTGATACAACATGTTCAGTATATTTTGCAACAACTTTTGCTTCTACCCATTTTGTCACGTAGTCTGTGCAGACAAGAATATGAAGTTTCTAATGTGAAGGAGGCTTGAACGACCCAACGAAACCGATAAACCATTTCTCAAAGGGCTCAACAACTAATTGAGGTTGTAGGGACATCTCATTTGACCGACCAAGCTAACCCATTCGTTAACAACTATCACACCGTCGAGCATATTTCCTAGCATCACAAAAAATAGAGGGCTAATAGTATCCCATAAGCAACACCTTATGACCTGTCCTATTGTCCACAAAATTCCCTCTGTAAGGACCATTGTGGGCATCTTTTAGAATGTCATAGATGTCATCTTCACCTATACAATGCCAGATTTCCTAATCAGGGCTTGTATAGAATAGGTATCCCTCTATCGATGAGTAACGAGCACTATTATAGATGATTTTTCATAATTCCATATATGAAAAATGATGAGGTACTTTTCCTGTAACAAGATAGTTAGCAAGATCTGCATACCCCGGGGTGTGAGTAGAAATTGAAAAAAGATGTTCATCCAGAAAACTATCCTCTATAGGTGTACCTTCATCATTAATATTCATCCTAGACAGGAAAGTTGCTACCACATTACCTTTTCTTGGTTTGTCTACAATGGTAATATCAAATTCTTAGATCAACAATAACCATCTTGTAACTCATCCAGGAGTTATGGGTTTTTTCATCAGATACCTGATGGTTGAATGATTAGTGTGCACGAAAGTGGGATACCTTGTAATATTTCAGTTACTATATAATTATGTTCCACAGGAGTTAATTTCTTGTTGACATAGTAAATCACATATGGTTTCTTGTCCTCTTGTTGTCCCAATATTTCCCCTAATTATGTATGATAAGCATCTGTAGAGATATCAAATGGGTGTTTCCAGTGAGGACCACAATATCAGAGCTTTACAAACTAGATCTTTGATTTCTGAGAAAACTGCTTCACATGCATCTGTCCACACAAATTCTGCATCTTTAGGTAATAATTGGAACATTCAAATTACTATTTTAGAAAAATTCTCTATAAAACATCTATAATAGACATCATAACCAATAAATCTATGTATCGTCGTTGGTGTCTTTGGTGTAGCAAAAATTAAGATAACCTCAACTTTGGCAGGATCAACCTGTATTCCTGCAGCTGAAACCAAGTTCCCCAAAACTATTCATTCTTCCATCATCATATGAAATTTTATTGTACTAAGAGAAACATGTGTCTGTTTGCATCTTTTAATTACTTTCTCTAAGTTCTCTAGACCTTCTTCGAAAGAATCCCCATATGGGGTAAAGTCATCCATGTATATTTCAACAATGTTATTAACTAGATCAGAAAAAATTCCCAATATTGCCCATTGAAAGATAGCGAGTGCATTACAGAGGCCAAATGGAAGGACTCGGTATGCAGAAGTTCCCGAAGGGAAAGTAAAAGTAGTTTTATCCTGATCCTTAGGAGCTATCTAGATTTGGTTATATCCACTAAATTCGTCCAAGAAGGAGAAGAACTTCTTCTCAGCTAATGTGTCAAGGGCCTGGTGAATAAAAGGTAAGGGAAAATGGCCTTTTTGAGTTACTTTATTCAATTCCCTGTAATCAACGCAGATCGACCATTTTCCATTTTTTGTTTGGAACAATGACTAGTGGGGATACCCTTTGATTGTCTGAGATTGGATAAATAAACCCAACATCTAGTAGCTTCTATAGTTCTTCTTTGACAATGTTCTTCAAGGCAGGATTTTTCCTTGTTTGTGGTTGTCTAACAGGTTGGAATTTGTATTTTATGTATATATGATGGGTACATAGATCAACAGGGATCCATTTCATATCCGTATATTCCCAAGAAAAGGCTTCCTTCTGATCCCGAAGGACTTTAAAAAATTGTTCAACCTGGGAAGGTGAGAGATTAAGATTAACATTCAACATTTTCCCTTGATCGGTTCCTATAGGAATAATGTTATGGGGTATGATGACATGAACGTTTTCAACTTCAGTTTTTGGTTCAATGGTTTCTTAGGTGGTGCAATTCATAACATATTCTAATATCTGGCGGGTTGGATCAAAAACGAAGTTGGGACTACTGATAGATTTTCTAATATTATCATCTTCCATATCATCCTTAAAACAGAGAGCTTCACCAATAGTAAGAATTGGTCCAATATCCTCATTTCCAAGTTCAGGCTCATCTGAGTGTGGAAGTTTTTGTGCTAAAGTATACCCTAGTTTTATTGATGGGCTTGGTTCTGTCAGTGGGTAAAGAACAAGGTTCTTTGTATTTTCCCCTTTGGATATTTCTCGATCAACACCCAATGTAAGCATCTGTGGTAGCAAGCCAAGGCCTACCCAAAATCACAAGATACCCCCCGACTGGAGATTGAGTATGCAACACGAAAATATTGACAGGGTATTTCCATGAGTCTATAGAAATAGTCGCATCTTCCAACTTCCCTACTAGTCTTACAGTGGATTGGTCTACCAATTCTAGGACTGTAGGAGTTGGTTTATGATTAATTAGGCCCAAGGTGAGTACAAATGGAAAATTTACAATGTTAATTGTAGCTCCTAGGTCTACCAGCACTTTCTGTTTTTGTTTTCCCTGCAAAACATCCAGCTATGAGGACAGTGTGCTTAGAATATCAGTCTTCAAATTATCCAACAAGTTTCCAATTTCTGCTTTTGTAACCCACTACTCAATGTCTTGAGAGTTTGTACTCCTTTCTTATGCCTCGCAACTCCACATGAGCATTTGATGCACAACTCACATATGATGTTGAATTCTTCCTTTGATATATATCCCTTACCTACCATGTTCAGGAGTTCCAAAGATTCCTCCCTTAGTGCCTACAGAAAGATTATCTTTATGATACCCTTATCTAGATCACTATGGCTCGATCTTTGTAGATTGTATTTAAAGCATTCTACAAAGTCCTCCATGTTCTCATTTCTACACAATCTTAAATATTTCCTCTTTAATATCTCGAGATTTGCAATACTCCTCATATTTTTGAAGGAAAATTGTCTTCATGTCATCCCTTGTTGTAATATATTTTCTCCCTATACCCATAAACCATCTTAGAGTTTTTCCTTTTAGAGTAGTAGTGACTATCTTCAATTTATGAGCATCAGAAATATAATCATATCCCCGACTAACAACATCGAATTCAAAGAGGAATGTGTCCAGATATTCAGAAGAGAGACCATGGAAATTAGGTAATGTTGTCAAATTAATAGGATTCATAGGCGCATCACCTCTAATATATCCAATTGGGAATTCGATCATGGAAGTTGGATGAGCCATGAATATATTCCAATATTCACTTGGAACATCAGCAAGTTCTGGTTGTTCTATGATGCGGGGTTGAGCTTGTCTAACATCACTTCCTCGATCAGATAGTGGAGTGAATTCCCTTAATTCTTCCTCTTCTTCTTTTGAACTTGCAATTCCCAATTCCTCTGATCCTCTGCTTCCTACTTCTTCTTCCTTGAATTTTTCTTTTGTTATTAAGGAAGGTTCTAGTTGTGAGACTGACTGCCCTCCAGATCTCATATCAAATATTGTATGAGATCTGACCCTAACAACAACTCGTGATGATGCCCCTGACTCAGCTCTTGAAACGATTTATTGGATATTGGTAACTTCGCCTCGATCTTTCTTCCCTCTCCTTGGGGGTCTTCCCGTGCCCCTTTTATTTGGATCTCTATTCATGCAATCAGGAAGAAAAAGAAAAGCATTCAAACAAATCTAAATATTAGGACCTAGAATAGGGTGGAGACCTCCCTTCCCAGGAAGAGAGAATGGCCCCTAAATTCAAGAAGACAAAATAAAGAGAAAAAAACCAACCACAAAATCTAAGCTGAGGACCTGAAACATGGTAAACACTTCCCTTCCGAGGATGAGAGAGCAGTCCCTATAATCAACAAAAAAATAAGAAATTGAAACAACCAGAGCAATCTAATGATCATGACATGGAACGGGGTAAAAATAACTTCCCCTCCCAGGGCGAGAGGGTGGTCCTATGGTCAATACTTGTTGTACTTTCGCATGTTGATAGCCTCCCCAAGAATGGCACCAAAATGTTGGTGTTCAGATATGAATTATAGAATTAACCCTTTTCCACATTAATTGTCAACCCAGGGCTCATCTGATTATTTCAAGGCTATCGTGCAAAGTCTATGCAGGCCACAATTTCCCTACCCAACATTGAGCATTCAATCAATAATATAACAATGTGTAACAACAAGCAATAATAGTGACAACAATTAGAGTAACAACATATTAAGATTCACAACAAAACAAAATTAATGAACCATTACAATGATAAACAAATAATCATAACATGAATACATTTACACACACCACTAATCCAACAACTCCTGATCAAGGGAGTGGGCCCAACTCTCCGATCAGGATTGTGGCAAAAGATTGAAGACTAGTTACTACTCCATAAGATCAAGATTGCATTAATCGAAAGGAAAATATAGAAGTATGTTGCTACATTTAGAACTCTCGTGTCTCTCTCCCTCTAGCTCCCTAGCTAGTGTTTTTGCCTCTATAACCTTACTTATACATTTCAATATGACAAGAATGGTATCAACGATTTCCCAGAGATTATGATAGTTGTCTGCCTACAAATACACAACGATCATTTGAGGCAAAAACAAAATACAAAGATAGAAAATGCATTGGTCCAACAGGCTTTCATTGGTTTAACATACTTACAGCCAACATCCTAATATTAGCGCTACCAACGCATCCATAACCATACGTTGAATTGTAGCTTGCTGATCATCATCCTTTTGAATCTGTAAAGAAACCTGAGTTAGCAAGTCGCATAAGCAACTCTCCCCTAGGACTACACTTCATCGATTAGTATTTCACAAAGACATGAAAAATATATATACCTTTGTTGCGCGAGATACAAATTAACCTCACAAAGACATGAAATAGGTGAAGGAAAGGGATAAAAAGGTTGATATAAAGTAAGCAAATTTAGCAACCAACAAGTTGAAAAATGTATTGATTAGATTGTCTTCTGACTCAAGATTTCACTAGTTCATAGATATTATGGTTATTGATATCCCTGAAGCATACGGGTTATTTTTAAGCAAAGACTAGTCTAGTAAGTTACGAGGGTATTTCAATACAAACTGGTCCCATTTTTGGCTTCCTCATAAGGGAATGAACAATTAGATCAGAGTCAATAGTAAGCCATACATGACTCTACATGGTGACAGAGTTGGAAGCACCTAATGAGCCAATCAACATTGCTCAAGAAGAATTGATGACATGTTTCTTAGAATCCCACATTGGCTGTTACAAAGCCATACAATCGCAAGCTTTATCAATTATGTAGTTGGAACTCCTTACCTGCCCTCTAACTGATGGTAATGAACTTTGTACTTTAGATGTAAATAGGTTTATCTTAGATTCTCATTGTAGTAATATGTGGACTTTGTCACCTATGATGCATTTGAGACTCAGGATGGATCTAGCATCGACTGTATCCTGATGGACCCCTAGAAAAATAAATTTTTAATTTTTTGTTGATTAGAGATTCAATGCACTAACAACACTGTAGAGTATGAGGCATTTATTCCTCAGTTGAAGAAATCCATTGACCTCAAGGTGGATTTTCTAAAGGTAATTGGTGATTCTGAAATCATTACAAGACATGTACACAATACTATTCACTCTCTTTCACCACATATAAAGAATTACCAACGGGAGGTATGGAAGTTGATTTCTGAATTTAAAGCTTTTGGTATTAAATTAGTTCCAAGAATTAACAATGCCACTATTGATACATTACCTAATGCTACTACTAGGTTTACACCGCTTAGGGATGAATTTTCTATTGAAATTGTTTATAAACTAGTTGTTTCAGATAACATAACTATTTTTTGTGTTTTCAATGAAAATCAGTAGATACTAGACTTTATCGCCAATGCGGATGTGTTTAAGGATGTGACAATAGATGAAGATGAATATGCTAAGGTTTTGCTAGAAGAAGTTGACAAGCAGAAGGGGAACCCCATACCCAAAGGTGTTGTTTCTCTTGAAAAGTTGTTCGACTTACAAAATCAGTTTCAGGGACCCCCAAACACAAAGACTCAAAGTTCCACATCATTGTATGAATAGATCAATCTCATAATAGAGGATGACCCCAAGTTTATTAATTTCGATACTTATTTCTCTCATGGAGAATGAAAAACCTTCATTGAGTTATTCAAGAAGTATTGTTATGTCTTTGCTTGAAAATGTGAAGATCTGGAAACATATGAAAGCTTGACTTCTTAGCTTAGTGACACATCAAAAGGCCTTGCAACTAAAAATTTATCTACAATAGATACAACATCATGCTTCTCACTATGTTAGTTCCTCTTGATCTTTGTCCTTAGCCCTCGCGTACATTTCATAGTTCGAAGATTTTTTCTTTTCTTTTCAAGTTTTGATTATTTTTGGGTTTTAGGAGTGAGTATGGAAGAAGATTCAACACCTTTTCTCTAGAGGGTGACTCTTCAAGGTTGAATATGACATGGAAGCAATCGAGGTTCAATATATTTCTCTATTCATTGAATTCCCATACATTACTTTTATTTTCAATCAGTTAACTTATATATTCTTTTATTTTATTTACAACTTAATTCCACTACAGTGGGGTTGAAAAAGAAGTGGGGAATCATATTGGTAATGGAGAAGCATATCACAATTCCCTTACTAGTTTGATTCTTTATTTAATCCATTTGTCTGAATTATATGCCTTTCGTTTCAATATTAGTTGATCCATAAATCATTGTGGATATTACACTCGACAATTCGTCACAACAAATCTAATAATATTATATTAAAAATATGAAATTCTACACTATTACAGTTTTATTAAAATTTTAGATCTATATATTTTACTGCAACTATTTCTTGCATGCAAATGGAACTTACGTAGAAAATATCAAACATAAAAATAAAAGCTCACACATGCAGATAAGACACAAGATATGCTCTGAAACCCTTTCGGGAGAAAACCTGGCTAGAAGGTGAGGCTGCTCTACTCCCTTTTTATGTTTATAAATATCGTTTCATGTACAAAGAAGTATGGCCTATGACCCATGGGCTGCTATAGTGCATAAATCCTCTCTGTGTGCTCTACATCCTTCCCCTTTTGGTTATTTTTGCTCAACTATGGAACAAATGCACTCAAAAGAATGGAATGCCTCTTCTTCCTAGTTTCCTGATTATAACACAACCCGATAGCCTACTAGTGGTTAAGTTTGACTACCTCAACTCTTAACCAGAGTTACAATATAGACTCTTCTAGAGTATTTTACATCGAAATCAAGTGGCTAGCCCATTTTCCATGAATAATGTGGGCTGACATGACATCCTCTTGAACCATGGTGGTGAAAACATTAAGGTCAACTTCTAAGTGGAATAACTTTGCATACAGACTCCAATTGACACGCTTCTTGTGGCGTTGACAAGATCTATGTGAGTAAAATAGAAAGAAAAATTAAAATGGTAAAGAGATAAAGTTTTACCCCCAAAAAATGTTGTTTGATGCCTCAAAATGATCTCGGAAGGTTTCAAACCTCTTTTTCCAAACTGCATCCCATCGGTAAAAACGGTCTCGTGAGCTGATTCCTCCACTTTTGCCACTCTAAATATATTGATATGGATGAAAAATAATATATGATCCAATTTGGATCAATAATACTAGATCCATAAAATGATTTTTATATAACTCTAAATCCTAAAGCCCTAATCTTAATCTTAGGGAGGACCCAAAATTTGAAATACCAAAGAGACCTAATTTTTTTAATTGGAAATTAATTTTGTTCTAACCCTTGTGCTATCTTAAATTTCTCTTTAAGTACTTGGACCATCAATAACATTGACAATGTTGAAACATTAATTGATGTCAAAGCTATGCACCACAAACATCTAAAGCTAAGTATTGTCACGTGGGTTGTGGCTAAGTGGTAAATATATTTATATTTATTCGCAAAGACTAAGTCTCAAGATAAAATTGAGAAAGGTTTTCAGTGTAAATCTTATTGTTTTGGAAGGTTTTGTTGTAATTCTTGGCATTTGTAGTTGTCAAGGATCAAATCTGGGGTCGATGTGATGTTTCTTTAGTTCTAGCCCATTGTTCTTCGAAGTTTTAGTGACTTTAAGTAGAATTTATTGGGTTGTTTAGGTCAAATATTGCTATTATAAGATGAAATAAATCAAGATGAATGACTTCAAAGATTTCAAAGGAACTCAGTTGTCTGATTTGATGGATTTGAAGACTTTAATGGAAGAGAATGCTCATAAGTATTCATTTTTTTTATCGTTGAAAAATGATGGAAAATAATTCATTCATGACCTTGATATTTGAGTAGATTTATCAGTTATTTGTTTATTTATACATAAATAAATTTGAAATTGTTAGGGTCCCACCCTAACCCCCTTATGTATGTCATGGGATCACGTCATAGTCAAGAGTCAATAAAGCCCATATTAATATTTGTAAGTGGTTAACCCGCAATTAATGACGGGACCATAGTTAGTTGCAAATGGGCCGTAGTATTAGATAGATGGTATTAATAAAACCCACGGTATTGGCCCGTGGTATTGCATGTATGAGTCATATATAAAGGATAGAGACTCCCTGCGAGGAGCATTGTGTCTTATTTTGTAGTTGACCTCTGCTCTATTGGAGGTTGCCCCCTCGAAGAGGCAAGTGAACATTACTCTCTGAATAATAAAATCATTGATATTCTATGTTCTGGGTATCTTTTTGTCACATATTCTGTATTTGGGTATCATTTTGCAGGTTAAGAGCATAACAAGTGGTATCAGAGCACTTTCCAGGGCCGGTGGGATCTCCAATTCTTAGCAAAAAAAAAATTCGGCTAGAGATGTGTTCCGGCGTCTTTAAACCACGGGATCTGTCGTTGAGCGCATAAACCTGCGGATTTGGGGAGGCATGCACACAAGAAATACAAGAGGTGGTCACGTCTGTTGGACTCCCTTGTAACCCCTGTGGGTACCCCTTCGAGTAGTAGCGCATTAGACAAAATCGCGCACGGACTGTCTTCCACGTACCCTCTGGATATATCGGAAGCCCCCTAGGTTCCCTTGAAACCTCGCCATAGATAAACCGTTAGCCGTCTTGTGGCTACAGTACACCGAGAACAGCACTCGGAGAGATTACTCGCCCGTACGATAGGGAAGTCGGGTTGTACGGCTAAGGGTACGGTCGATCCTCCTTAGTTAGAGCCCTAAAACATTGGGTCGAGTACTACTGCCAGACCCTTATGTATATTGCGATCTGTAGCACCTGACACTCCTCTCGACCATAGTTTCCTTTTCTATCAGGGGATCACACATCATCTATTCCCGATCCGCGTGTGCAAAGAGGTGCAGCAGCAGCAGACATCAGTCCCACAGATCCATCAGATCTGCCGCAGCAGTTGTTTCGCCATTCAGATCTCTCAGACCCACCAGATCGGAGTTGTTGTGAAGGGTTCCTATACCGGGGTATAGTTTTCGCAGAACTTTTGGCAGCATTGACATTTTGAGGATTTGGCGACTGCAGTATTGATCAAGGAGGAGTAAAACTCCATTAGGAGTTTTCCAAAAAAAAAAGTTTGAGATCTTCCGGGGCGCTTATTGGTGATCTAGCCCATCAGAATCAGGACGACAAGCTGAGCAAGGTGGTACCATTCAATTTATTAGTAAAAATTTTTAGGCGGTCCCAATTTTTCATCAGGTTGGTGTATGGTAGAAACTAGAGCTCAAGCGATGGCCAATGAAAGGATGGACAAACTTGAAGACACTGTGAACTCCATCCAAACTGCGATGAACTCCATCCAAACTGAGATTCACGGACTAAGTCTCCAGATACAACAATTCCTCCCGAAGGGCAAGGAGCAAGCCCACGAGGAGGCGTATAATGGCCATGAATACAATGAGGGTGAGTCTAGCCACTCTCCTCACGTCTGGCACACCCATCCACCACCCAGTCAGCGACCTCCCAAGTTGGATGTGCATAAATTTGACGGTTCTCACCCGTCCGCATGGCTAGCTCAAATGGAGCAGTATTTCAAATTGAATCATATCCCAGATGATGCGAATAAGCTTATGTTGGGGAGCATGTACTTAAACAATGAACAGTGGAAATGGTGGGAATGGCATCAGCGTTGCAATGGACCTTTTAAGACCTGGGCCCAATTTACCAAAGCTCTTCGAGATCGCTTTGAACAGGAAGACTCTTTTTTGGGTCGTCTCACTAAGCTCCGACAAACTGGTACAGTGGATGAATATATTACCGCTTTTGAAGCCTTAGCCTTCCGCACTAGGGGTCTCACAGATGAGTTCTACACGGAATGTTTTATTAGCGGTCTTAAAGAAGCCATCAAAGCTCAAGTTCTACTTCACCACCCTCCCACGTGGACGGAGGCTTGCCAGGTAGCTCGTAAGGTGGAACGTGCATTAGCAGCCCAATACAGTCGCCCAAATTTCCCACAAGATCACAACACGACTCAAACACTTAAGGTCCAAAAGGTGTCACCTTCCGCCTTCACAACTTCCGCCTTCCCCTAATTCTTATCTCAAGGGGTGCTCCAAAGTACAAGCAGTGGATCAACTCCTACAACACCGTGCAACCATGCTCACCCATCTTAGAGAGAATCTTCATCAAGCTCAAAACCGCATGAAGCAACAGGTCGACCAGCATCGCTCAGAGCACCAATTTCAAGAAGGGGATCAGGTCTTTTTGAGGCTGCAACCATATAAGCAAACATCACTCAAAGACAAGGGTTGTCAAAAGCTCTCTCCAAAATTCTACGGACCATACCAAGTACTTCATCGCATTGGAGAAGTGGCTTACAAGTTGGCTTTGCCACCTATGGAAAAAATCCATCCAGTTTTCCATGTATCGTGCCTCAAGAAAGTGATTGGGAACAATTTCCGAGTTCAAACCAGTCTACCTGAATTGGACGAAGAAGGGTCAATCTGGCTTCAACCCGAACAGGTTCTAGACACACGAGACAAGCACCTGTGCGGCCGCATGATTAAGGAAGTCCTTGTCAAATGGAAAGACACCTCTCCGGAAGATGCAACGTGGGAACCAGCCACTATTCTTCAGTAGTTTCCACAGCTTCAGCCTTGAAGACAAGACTAGTCTTAAGGGGGAGGGCATGTTAGGGTCCCACCCTAACCCCCTTATGTATGTCATGGGATCACGTCATAGTCAAGAGTCAATAAAGCCCATATTAATATTTGTAAGTGGTTAACCCGCAATTAATGACGGGACCTGTTATAGACATTTTTGTGCCTTACAGCATGAAGCATGAAATGTCAATAATCTAAGGGATCCAAAGTCCCTAAACATGTTGTTCCTACCCCTGGAGGAACAAGGTCAGCAAACCACAGCAATTCAAATCAGTTCTCCACTAAAAACACTCAAAAACAAGTCAATTCTGGATCATGTCAACTGCTCCACTGAGCATCTGCGCTGAATGTCAACTGCTCCATGGTGTACCTGCGCTGAATGTCAACTTCAACAAAGGCTACCTGTGCTGAGCGAGTTTGGACATGTGGAGGAATCTTTCCTCAATGTGTCAGTGCCCAGGAAGCTTCCAAAATGACACTTGGATCAAAGGATTCGCCTAGTGATGAGTAAGAGGTTCTAAAACTCCAAGTGGAAGGTAGGATCTCCAAGTGGACTCAAGAACTAAAGAACAACTGGAGTTGAAGAGGACACTAGTCACACATCAAGTTGACTCATCTTCTCTCCAAAACTCTATATAAGGATCTCATCCCATGGGATCTAGAGGCCGAAATTTTGTGCAAAGAATTGCTGTTGGTTTACAGTTGGAATTATTGGGTGATTGCTTGAAGGAGGTGAAGAGGAGATTTCTTTCCGTCGGGAAGGTGATGCTGGATTGGGCCTCTTATGGTTGTATCACCACCTGAACCTTACTTTCTTCCATTAATAAAGCATTTTAGCTTCTTCTATTCGCATGTGTTTCAATGATGTATTGTTTTACTTGCGTATTTTATTTATTCTAATCCTTGAATCAATTACGAATGCATGCTTCTTGTAGTTTCCCTTTTTGTCTTGTTTGCAGGATCTTGGTGTAGTTGGGCCCGTGAGAAGACAAGGAGCTGGGAGCAAGCAGCAAGGAGAGAAGATTGGATCAACCATTCGTGAAAGACATCAGTGAGTGGATCTCTTTCTTTCCTCTTTTGAATCTCATAAAGAAGTAATCTTAGATAGCTTTGCTTTGATTGTTGCTAAGGATCTATCACCCTTAGAGTGGGATAGGGTCATTCCGTATTGGATACTTTTCCCAACAACAAACTGGCAACTCCATTGGGGATCGTATTTTGTTGGTAGCTTGTGTTTCTTGCTATTCATTTCCTAAACAAAGGGAGTACCAAATCGAACTGCATTTGAATCTTTCAGATGCAAAGTAGAGGGCAGCTACTCTAGCTCAATTTCCGGGCGTGTTTATGATTTGAAGAGATGATCCACTGGGACTCTAAATAGCTCTTTGTGGTAGTCTTCATCTTCCTTTAATCATCCTCTAGTGTGTACTTGATTGATAGCCTCTGATTTGGCCTAAAACAGTTGATTTTTGAGCAATCTGTGACCCGGAACCTGAGAGAAACGAAACTTTTCTCTTCAGCGCCACTGCAGTGAAGGCAGTCTGCGTTTCAACGCAGGTCCCGAAGGGGCTACCTGCGCTGAATGTCAAACTGACAGTGCAGAGCCTGCGCTGAACCAGTTTTGCATTGTGCAACTGGGGTTCCCTGCCTTCTGTTGCCCAGTTTTCAGTATTGTTTTTGCAGCCTGTTATCAACCTGTGTACCTATCTGAAACTACCTTTCTTTGCCATCATTCCGCCTCGGTTGTATGAAGAAACTGTGATTGTTCTTGTTGTATTTCTTACTTCATTTACAGTTTCCCATAACGAAAGTGAACTAGTCTTGATGTGGCCTCTTAGATCTAGACCTGTGATAAAGTGTCGTTTTGATCCTAAGAGTTAGTTTATTTGCTGTTCATAGCTGATTGAGCCTTTGCTTTCTTCATATGGTTCGAATTTAAGTATTTCTAGTGTTGAAACAAGTGAATCTTAAGGTGTTCTTTTGATTTTTGGACAAAATCTTGTTTGCTTTCACTTGAAATTGAATTCGAAATTATACAACAACTTTCTTTTTGTAATACATCAACATTAAGAAAGAAGAAAAGAAATACCTGCATTGTGCATGTGCATTTTGACAGTTTGCATGTCGATTTAGGAAAAGTGCATCAGTGTGTGCTCTATGATCTGTGTGAAAAGTTGATGTCTTTCTATTCCCTCAGTAGTTAAGATTTTCATAAGTTGAAAGAATTGAAAATGCTTGCTTATCATTCTTAGACTGCATTTAGGAGTTGTACCATACATCACGTGGTGATCGATAAAGGCAAACTGCTAAGCAAGATCAACCTAAAATGAATTGAATTTACATAACAACGCTTTGAAACATAACGAAAACACATAGAGGTCTAAGCTAGAGACGTGTTCCGGCGTCGTTAAACGTGATATCTTAGCGTTGAGTGGTTGGGTGATTCCTCCACGGTGAAGCGATAAGTATCAATACAGACTTGTGCTCCCACGTACCGTCGCGTATATATTGGGAGACCCCTATAGGAATAAAGCCTTTATCCATAGGAAGCCGTGTCGGCCGCCCTACTGATCGCAATGCAGTGAACACACCATTCACGAAGATCGACCACCCGTACTGTAAAACGTATTCTGTGGTTTTGCGAAAAGTTTGGCACACCCTCTGCCTAGATCTCCAGAGCAGTTTCTTTTGGCCTTTTTCAAACTCTATAACTGAAAAAAGTCCATGCGAGCATTTGTCACTTCGGGCTCGTTAAAACATCGAAGGAGACTAGAGTCATCTTTAGCTTTTTCTCGACTCTTTAAAAGTGAAAAAGAAAGTTGTGTCTAAGCGTCGTTAAAATTTATTTTAAACGGGATAATCATCACCATTCCCTCGTTGATCTTCGAAGTTAGTCTTTTGGCATCGTAAGTTCTTGTAGAATCGCTAAGAAATCTTTTGGATAGATTAGATATGTCTGAACAACCGTCGACATCTAGGACTGTGTCGTCCGACACAGCAACAGCAGAGCCTCCTGCTGCTACTCCAACGATGTTCGCTGGTATACCATCGGTCCCGGCAAATTTTCAACAACAAGCCGGAGTCCCATCAGGGACGACGACGTGGTTAGTTCCTATTTCTTCATCCGGATTATCATTTGGTATTTCTTATGTTGAAACTCAACAAATTGATCCAATGTGTCTTCAAAGGCCAATTTACCCTTTAAGTACTGGATTTCCACCATATGGAGGGCAGTATGCTCTTTCATTGTTCCCTCCTAGAGAACAACCATATGGGAGTTTACAACAAGGTTCAGGTCAAACTGGAATTACATCCAGCGGTTGGGTACCAATACTGCCTCAACAACCAGGGGTTGTATATTCAATGCAACCAGTACACCCTGTGTCGAATATTCCCACCACACCTGCTATGGTGAATGCGTCGCAAGTACAAGCGCTACCTGTTGTATGTCAACCCCAAGTTTCTCAGGTTGCAATACAACAACCTCTTGTCTCAACGGCTCAATCACAATCTCAGGGTAGTGCCTCCTTATCTGGAGCGACTCAGGCTCAAACAAGTACTGTGACTCCTCATCTTGGTCAATCATCCAGTATTGGTCAACAGCAAATGGTCCAACAACCAGAGCTGGTTCAATCTCAACAACCGCCATTCCAGCAATCATATCAAGGACCTGAGCAACAAGTCTTTGTAAGTAATGGGCAACCATGCTATAATGGTTATGCCCATCAACCTTGTCAAAGTTGTCAGCATTATGCTGGTCTGCAAAGACCCATTGCTCAGGCGATACCATCTTATCCTGGATATGCTTCGCCTAACCTGAACCAACAGTTGCCCTTTGTAGCAACTCTAGAATTACCAGATCTAAACCGGCTGACTAATGATCCAATTGCTTATGCCCCTTGGTGGCCAGCGATTCTGCATAAACTTCCGTCGGACATTCCTAAATTTAATAGAAATCCAGGTGAAGACCCGTCGAATCATGTGATGACATTCCATCTATGGTGTTCATAAAACACCCTGAATGATGATTCGATAAGACTTCGCCTCTTTCAGAGGACGTTAACGGGTCCAGCGGAAAAATGGTATATTGAATTGCCTAGAGCTTCGTTCGACAACTTCAGTACCTTAGCCACAACCTTTTTAACCCATTTTCAATTACCGATAAGGTATGAAACGGGAACAGAACTCCTTACCAACTTCAAACAGACGACCACCACCCACATATCTGATCATATACATGAGTGGCGACGTCGTCGTAGGATGGTAAAAACATACGTTCCCGATCAGCTATTAGCTGAATGGTTTATCAAGTCATTACTTCCTGCCATCACGGAAGATGTGGCAAAGGGAGGAGTCGTAACGGAAGAGCAGGTTATCGCTCGTGCGCAATATCTGGACTTGGTCTATACTCAGTCCGGCACGCTCTACGACAAAATACCTGACGCCCCTAGACCAGAATTCTCAATTCCTCCTCCTCCTAAATCAAACAATGACTCTCACGCCAGCGATGGCGTGATTGGCAAACACAAAATTTCTAGTCAAAATGCAAATGAGGAACTTCTTGCCTCGGAAGTAAATGCCATGTCGACCGACAAGGGCAAACAACTGAAGCAACCAGGGGGCAAGAAGAAAAAGAAAGGGAGAAAAAGGAAACCCCCGGCAGGGTGTCATATATGCGATGAGGATCATTGGACAAAAGATTGTCCACATATAGCTGAAGTTAAGAAACTCTTTAAGAGTTCAAAAACCCCAGCAGTATTGACTGATCCGTTTCCTAATCCAGGTCAAAATCTGGTTGCTAATAAAAATGCTTCCTGATCCCAAGTGCTTATGTTGTCCGTATCAAAGCAGCAGAATGATGCTTTGACAAGGAATAAAGGTTACGGGAATCCACAGCGGTCGAATAACAAGGCTGATGAACAACCTAGTAGTTTGACGACAACTTTGACCGAAGTTGTGCCACCCATCGTTCCTGAGCAAATGATAAAGTCATCAAAGGGAGTAGTACACAAATCGACATTTAATCCTCGTGCAAAAGTAGCACAGAATTATAATATAGTAGAGGACCTAGCCCAATCTCCGTCCACTATGTCGACACCTCAGGTACAACAAAATTGCCCCTCCCAAGAGCAAACTTTATTATCAACAATAGGTGGGATTGGCCCAATGGATTCCAATCTTGTGGCCTTTGATCATAAAGGATATGACCCTCAGTTACCAGCTCAACTAGCTTTCCTTATTCAAGTGAAAGCCCTCAACAAAACTGTTCATCGAACAATTATTAATGAGGGGGCATCTACATGTCTTATGTCGATGAGTTGCTGGAAAAATTTAGGCTCACCACCCTTGTCGAAATCGTCAACGACGTTAAAAGCATTTGATGGACGATCATACACTCCATACGGGATTTTAAGTAACTTGCAAGTTGAACTAGGGGGCAAAACAGTAGAAGTTGATGTTGAAGTAATCGATGGAAACCTCGATTACAACATCCTACTGGGAAGGCCCTGGATATATGCCATGGCCGCAGTTGTGTCGACCTACTTCAGGAAGATTGTATTTCCCTTTCAAGGAGGAATTACAGTCGTCAACCAACAAACTTTCCTCCCCGACAGTTCGCAAGTTACAGGAAGCACCCCAGTGATCCATGGAAGCAATCATTCGCTTCAAAATATTGGAGTAGGTCTCCTAAAAGACCCTGCCTTAATGGGTACTTTTGCCCTACCACCTCCAAGTAATCTGGCGGAAGTGGCCACAGTGGAAACCTACAAAATGAAATCTTCTATATCTAATGGATTCGGAAGATTCCTAAACATTTTGTCAGCATGGATCATCGCCCTAATGGAAATACTGTAAATGCAGAGGGCTCCGAGGACGGTTCTTATCTCGTGTCAACCTCGTTAAAAAATGAAACAAGGAGTCAGGAGGATAGTTCTTTTACTGTTTCAACCTCATTAAAAAATGAAACAAACCCCCTTTCCAAATCTCAAAGGTAAACCTTCATTCCAACCACCGAGTTGAATGCAATGAAGCTTGGGGGGCATGCACCTCGATTTGTGTTATTATGCTGGGGGCATGCAAACTTATAAAATGAGCAGTTTTGGCAAAGTTCATGCTCGTTAAAAAATAAATGCAAAACCGAGCAGTTTTAGCAAAAGTTCATGCTCGTTAAAAAATAAATGCACCTGTGAGCAAGCTTCCCCCCAGAGTTCAAGCTCATCCAGAAAAAATGAACCGGTAAATAACCATTTGAGACCGTAAATTCATCAGCCATAAAAACCTTGGTCGTGTTTGCACCGTCACCTCCACTTTTCATTTGGCCGATCATTCACATCCACTTGATTGTTTACCTATTTTGGGGAACAGCTGCGAAGAGTGATTTCATCTAGCCATCCTTGTGACATTGCCGTGATTGGAAAATTCCAACATGTACCTGGAATCTGCTGCTATCCCTGTTTATCACTCGTTCCTCAAAATACGAGTCTTCTTTGAGCTCTTTTCACTGACTCGTAAAATATGAAAAGTTTGCCGAGTTTTGGCCTTCCAGCTCGTTAAAAGGACCGGAAGAGCTATCCCTCCTCTAGATTTTAATCTTTTTGGACCTGAGGGATTATTGCACAAAAAGATCGAGTGCTTGTCTAGTTCGGCTCGATAAAACTATCGAACATTCATCCCTTCTGTATTGTTTTATACTTTTTCGGACTTAAGGGATTAAATGACGAAAAAGGACCTCTGGAGTTGACTTTACGTACCTTTTTAGACTCTCTAAAAATGAAAAGGACCGAGTTGTCTTTGTCGCTAGACTCGTTAAATACATTAAATAGCGACAAACTTGTCTTTAGACGAGAACGAGTTTCCCTATCGCTAGGCTCGTTAAAACATAGCGATGGGCTTGCCCGAAGGGCAGGTTATAGAACAAGCATATGTTATCCTCCTCAATCTTGACAAAAGTAAAGAGGTACTGGTCAGAAATGACTGGGGAAAAATTGGGAGAATCTCAAAGCTTAATGGTAGCAAGTCGCTCTTGAACATGACACTTTTGCCTCCGTACCACACCGGGTTGGGTTGTTTCATTCACTGGTCTCATCACCATGGTCTCGCCATACCATCCACATTTGGGGTAATGCTACCGATCCATCACATCAGTGTCGTTATGTGTTCAAGAGATGTCGTTCAGGAAAAGTCAACCGTGTCCCATCCACTGCCATACATCATCTTTCATCCTTTCATGACCGCCACCCTGAATCATATTTCACATATCGTTTTCACCTTCATCACAATCATTAGCTCCGTTCCGTGTCACTGATGTGGGATTCATTAAGGCCCTCCTTTGACGGATTGCTTCTTGTCGACATCAACTCATTATCCAAGAAGTTGATCTAGGAACACCCCCCCAGTACTTTGAAGCTTGCATACCTCAATGGCAAGTTTCTCACTTCCGGCGACAGGTATACATCAATGACCTTCGACCAGGAGATTTTGCGTGGTGTTCGACGCTAAGTCCTATATTCACACCACGTGAATTGCACTGCAGTACCTTGAGGGTCATCATCATTATCGGTGATTCCTCTCGTGCTTGTTAACTGTTTACATTATTGACTGGTAATCAAGCGATGTCTTTCCATGTTCGACTCCAAGAAATTCTCACATGGATCGACTTGTACTTAGAGTGAAGATCGGACGAGTTTGAAGACCCCGGATCTAGTTTCATCCATCCGGGCTGTGATATATATTCAGGGAATAAATACATTGACATGTGCAGTAGATGATCATCCTACTCAAAGGATGATAATTTCAGCAGAGAATTATCAGTCTACCATCAGACGGTCGTCTCTTCTATGTGCAAAAAATGTATTTATAAAGCTGAGCATGGGAAATGCCCGCCTCAGCTAGATCATGAAAGCAGTATAAAAAATAATGTATTGTATTGTATCTTATTACAGGTCACCTCCCGGTGATTGAATGAACTTCGGATCCTCCTGATAAAGCATTTCACCCGATAAATGACCTCATACTTTAGGGGGCAACTGTTACAGACATTTTTGTGCCTTATAGCATGAAGCATGAAATGTCAATAATCTAAGGGATCCAAAGTCCCTAAACATGTTGTTCCTACCCCTGGAGGAACAAGGTCAGCAAACCACAGCAATTCAAATCAGTTCTCCACTAAAAACACTCAAAAACAAGTCAATTCTGGATCATGTCAACTGCTCCACTGAGCATCTACGCTGAATGTCAACTACTCCATGGTGTACCTGCGCTGAATGTCAACTTCAACAAAGGCTACCTATGCTGAGCGAGTTTGGACATGTGGAGGAATCTTTCCTCAATGTGTCAGTGCCCAGGAAGCTTCCAAAATGACACTTGGATCAAAGGATTCGCCTAGTGATGAGTAAGAGGTTCTAAAACTCCAAGTGGAAGGTAGGATCTCCAAGTGGACTCAAGAACTAAAGAACAACTGGAGTTGAAAAGGACACTAGTCACACATCAAGCTGACTCATCTTCTCTCCAAAACTCTATATAAGGATCTCATCCCATGGGATCTAGAGGCCAGAATTTTGTGCAAAGAATTGCTGTTGGTTTACAGTTGGAATTATTGGGTGATTGCTTGAAGGAGGTGAAGAGGAGATTTCTTTCCGTTGGGAAGGTGATGCTGGATTGGGCCTCTTATGGTTGTATCACCACCTGAACCTTACTTTCTTCCATTAATAAAGCATTTGAGGTTCTTCTATTCGCATGTGTTTCAATGATGTATTGTTTTACTTGCGTATTTGATTTATTCTAATCCTTGAATCAATTACGAATGCATGCTTCTTGTAGTTTCCCTTTCTGTCTTGTTTGCAGGATCTTGGTGTAGCTGGGCCCGTGAGAAGACAAGGAGCTGGGAGCAAGCAGCAAGGAGAGAAGATTGGATCAACCATTCGCGAAAGACATCAGTGAGTGGATCTCTTTCTTTCCTCTTTTGCATCTCATAAAGAAGTAATCTTAGATAGCTTTGCTTTGATTGTTGCTAAGGATCTCTCACCCTTATAGTGGGATAGGGTCATTCCGTATTGGATACTTTTCCCAACAACAGGACCACAGTTAGTTGCAAATGATCCGTAGTATTAGATAGATGGTATTAATAAAACCCATGGTATTGGCCCGTGGTATTGCGTGTATGAGTCATATATAAAGGATAGAGACTCCCTGCGAGGAGCATTGTGTCTTATTTTGTAGTCGAGATCTGCTCTATTGGAGGTTGCCCCCTCGAAGAGGCAAGCGAACATTACTCTCTGAATAATAAAATCATTGCTATTCTGTGTTCTGGGTATCTTTTCTTTGCATATTCTCTATTTGGGTATCATTTTGCAAGTTAAGAGCATAACATAAATTTTAGGTTTCTAAACTCTATAAGAAATAATTCATAGAATTTGATATCCTAGTTGATTGATTTTTGTTTCTAAATTATATAAAATAATATTATCCAAAAGTTTAGTAATGAGCCACTATGCTCAAAAGGGTGTGGTTGCTAAGACTAATGGTCTACCAATTTTTGGTGTCATATGTTCATCATGTGTCTCATAAGGTTTATTACAAAATGTGTTGCAATCAAGAATTCATCGTGTCCATACAAAATCACCTGGGAGTCAAGTTTCATGGATTTTCATGGTTGAATTTCATTTTCTAAAATAAATTAGTGATGTTACACTAAAGGATTAAGGATTAAATTAATAATTGACATATTGAAATGATATGTGAGAATGCCTTTGCTAGAACATTATGTATGGAAAATAGTATAAGGGATGTTTTTTAATAGTGAATGTGCTTTGGCCTGAGAATTTTTCTAAAGAAAATTGGAAGGGATCAATTTACTAATTTGATTTTCTAAAAAATGTGCATGGTTTCATTCTAAAAATAAAATATCTCTTCTTTACTCTAGGTAAAATTCATCGAAACTAAACTCATGCATTTGCATATCTTTGCATTGTTTAGTTGAATCAATTGAGTCATAAAATCATCATAGTTTCATCCATAACCATTGAATTAATGAAAAACCATTAAAATCAACACAATTAATAAAATTAATTCAACAAATTTCTATTTCCTTTGTATTAGTCCGACATTAGATAGCGTAGATATTGGGATGCAAAAGTGAGGTTAACTTACCCAAGACCATAAAACAAACATAGAATCTTGAGATAGGGTGTGTAAATCCACTTTTAGTGGCACAATTTGGGAATCCCTTCTAATACAAAGGTTAAGCACTAGGCCACATTAGGACCTCCAATTTTTTTTGGAATTGGTGGCGATTATATCCAGGAACTATATTATACTCATGGGGGTATACTTTGGGAGGCTTTGGGCCTGATACCCTACCCTTGCGTGTAGTTCTAGCTAACAATTTTCCTCCTAAGACATGTTTTTGGTGGCAGTAACCTTAGTGGCCTTTATTAGGATACTATCATATGTGACAGTGAGGGAGGCAATCCTTGTTGTACTTAGGGTGGATTTCAGGCAAAATTACTCAGTTCACATGGGGGGGGGGGGGGGTTTCTCCATGACTCATAATAGCACTTGATCCTACGTTGGACCATTAGGAAGGTACCTATTATAATTGTCCCAACCATTTCCTCATTATTAAACCATGCATTGGTTAAGTGGGCTCTAGTGGTCGGAGGATGAGGATCCCTTTCCGACTCTGGTTTACTTGGTTTGTACCTTTAGGATCTTTTTAGGGTGTGTTGTTTTCTCTCTTGTAAATATGGCCTTATGACTTTTATTCAATCATGGTTTTGTAAGCTTTGGCAGCCACTGTGGCATATTTTTGTTTTTGTTGTTCTCGTAGACTTGTGGCCCTTGCCCCCTATGAGGTAGGTTCACCTACTCATAGACATAGACTTAATTCCAACATAGGTACATTTATGTCTGGGGAAACTTTGGGTGTTACTCAAAGGCTTGAACCTTTCATTCATAGAGTGGTTGACCAAGGTTTTCCACCTCATCATCCTACCTCTAAACCCAAATCCTTAGGTGGAGATATTGGCTTATCTAGATCTTCACGTAGTCCTTTACATGAGTTATTCATGGATAACGTTAATTCTTTTGTGTTGGAACTCATTGTGTCTAGACCTACAGTGACTGATGGTCTTCCATGGGTCACATCTACATATGTTCCTTTGGCCACGAATTCCTTCCAAAGGAGATGTTCTAATGACTCTTTCTCCTCATTATCGTAGAATCTTAGTGGAGTTCCACCATTTAACACACCCCATATGGGTGCCTCTACATCAGCGACCTTTACATCTCTATTCACGATGAGTGGAGGTTCTAATTCCATTTCATCTAATATCCCTTTGTCCATTGTTGGAGATTCTAAATTCTCTTTCACATCCAGGTTAACGGGTCCCACGATGGGTTCATGTATCTCAGTAGGAAGTATGGAAATTCCAATTAATGGATTTCCCTTTGGTTGGACCACTTTTAGTGTATCCATGTCATCCTCTAGTAGTGCTAGAGGTGCGTTAATTTTTAGTGGGTTCACCAATCCTCTTAGGAGTCAATCGATTGGAGGATCTACATTCTAGAGTCATACATTTGATCCTTGGAATGCCTCTAGGGGGGAAAAACTTTTCGCATGTATAATCCATGGGGTCTTAATCCTTTCAATAACCCCTTTGGATCCCCTTATGGTCTAAGAGCTCAACAACCTCTTAGGAATCCTTTTTCCACTAGGACAACTTACCCTAGGGGAAATAACTAATCAAAATTTTACATGGGAATTGGAACATATGACTATAGCCAAAGCACTCCCATGACCATCCCTTATACTAGAAACAATGTTATGGGAGGCGAACCTCATCCACTCGGGTCACAAGGGGCCTCTACCCCCACCCCCAAGCTTCGTTCACATCTTCTTTCTTGGACACTCTAGCTTTTCCTAATATTTCTAAGTTGATGAATGACCCCATACGATATAATCCTGCATGGCCGCATGTTCCACATAAAATGCTACGGGACATTCCAAAAATCAATGGTAAGCCTGGAGAAAAAATTGCATCTCATATCACCACTTATCATCTATGGTGTTCATCCAACAATTTTATGGATGATAGTATTAGACTATGCCTTTTTCAAAAGACTCTCACATGTGATGTTGCCAAGTGGTATATTGATCTTGAATCTGTCACTTATGACACTTTCCTATCTTTGGCATAGACATTTGTTAATTACTATAAATTTATTGTTAGATACGAGGCTAGTACATAAATCCTCAGTAGCTTCCATCATGGTAACTCCAAACTCATTTCTGATCATATTCGTGAGTGTAGGAGATGATGAGCTTTTCTCCAAATCAAACATCCCAATGAAGTACTTAGTGAGTGGTTTATTAAATATTTATCTCCTAAAATTACTGAATATGTGGCAAAGGGTGGAGCCCAAACCGAAGAGAAATAAATCTTGTGTTCCCATCAACTTGATTTGATCTATTATTTGTTGGGCACCTTGTATCATTGCATTCCAAATGCTCCTAAACCATTGACTGGTTTGTCAACCTAAAATCTCGAAACACATGCAGATGGATTCATGGGATCTGTATCATATGGAAACATAAGTATCCTTTCAGATGGGCCAACTGAACATCTCTTCTAGTGCTTCAGCTAGTCATCCTACTACAAAAACTCTTCATGACCATGTTCCCACCTTCAAGGTAAATTTTGTTCAATTCACCTTGAATATGAATCCTCAACAAACAGGAGGTAAAAGGAAAAGGAATAAGTCAAAGAATTCATTTAAGGAATAAGGGGCATAGAAAACACAATATAATACTGAGAGTGGTACCAAAGAGAAGAAGAAGAAGAATCACTTGCCCTACAAGATTTGTGGAAATGAACATCTTACTCATGAGTTACCTAGATGGATAAGATTCACTGATATTTCTTGTAGAAAACTACTCATCAACAAGTTGTCTTGAGGAATCCTTTTCCGACCAAACAACAAAACATGGTTGCAAATCCTTTACCACCTTAGAAATAAGAGAGCAGGGGCAAATCTTCTAATTCTTCACCTTCAATGCAAGATATATTTATGGTTAAGTTAGGCATCCATTTACAAACCAGAGCTCATAATTACAAGAATTCTCAGAGCAATACTTTTGCCTCAGATCTCATGAACCAACCTATATAGTATGGTCAACTTCATTTCGATAAGCCATCATTGAACATTGTGTTGCACCTTCTTGATGGTGCCCTTTGGAAGACTACACACAGTCCTAATGGAAAAGTTTCTCACAATTATAGTATTGTTGAGGATATGGTCCAAGCTCCAACTAATATGTCTGCATTATGAGTGTTGCAAATTTTCCAAATGAAACACAAGGTTATTTTATTTTCTATTAGTGGGGTGGATCCCTTAGACTCAAATATTATGACCTTTGATCCATATCTTTGGGAACCCCATCTTCCACATCATGTGGCCTTCCAAATAATGGTCCATGTTTTTGGAAAATGTGTTCATAGGAAAGTCTTGGATAAGGGGCCATCGAATTATATAATGTTATCACAGTGTTGAAAATATCTCAGTTCTCCCACTTTATCTACAACTAGATCAAACTTGAAAGCCTCTGATGGGCACACCTTGCAGCCTCAAGGGGTTTTTTAAGCTTTTCCTATTGAGTTAGGACGAAATAAAATCCCTATTGAGGTTGAGGTCATTGTTGCACCATTATATTATAACCTCCTCCTTAGGAAAATTTGGTTCTACGCTATGACCATTCTCATTTCATCAATCTTCCACATCATGATGTTTCCACATGAGGGTAAAATAGTCAGTATCCACCAGCTAGACTTTTCTAAGACCAATCTTCAATTTCAAGATAGTATGTTAGTCCCCTTTGTAGGTGACCCTTCCACTCTTGAAGAGGGTATGAGAGGAGGAATATTCAAAGACTCCTCATTGATGGGCACATTTCCCCTTGCCCCATCTTACCCATGTCCATTTACTTCCACATTTAACATGATCTCTTTCGTCACTAGTGAATCCCTTGGACCTCTTGATCCTTAGCAAATTCCTACAGAAGATGAATCTCATGGAAACACAATGCCACATTTTGTGGAATTAATCACCTCTTCAATGGTTCCACCACCACTTGATGACATTGGTCAAAAAACCCATCCTAATATGGAATTTGATCAGGATCCTTTTCCATATATGCCATCACTCAATCATTTTCACATGACTCCCTTAATATTAAGCTTCTTTCAGATAAGGTCATCTTAGAGGTCATGGCTTCACAAGACAAGATAAGGGAGACTATTCCTCATGATGCTTCTACTCTCTCACAACTAGAAATGATGGAGATTGTCACTGAAAATATTGAACTGATCCAAGGGGAATTTCCCACATCATCTAATGAAGTACCATCCTTGGACTGAATCAAGTTGAGATTTATAGTACTAAAATTTCCACTAGATCATCCACTTTACCTTCTCCCATTGACAGGTGTCTCATACCCTATTCATGTCCTAATCATCATTATCAAGAATTTGTCATAACTCATGAGATAATTCATCCTTTATGTCCTTGGTCTATTCCTGATAATGATATGGTTTTAGGCCATCCCTGAAATCATGAACCTTTAGGAACATGGAACTTTAATTAGATGTAGCATGGCTCCATAATCACGTGCCATATGTTTATGAAAAATGCACATGAGTTACATTATATAACCTATCAGACTGTGCCATGCTTTGTACATATGTATATAAAGTTAAAAACAAAAAACAAAAAAAATCCTTCTTTTCCATTATTATATTGAGGTATATCACTGAACTAGGCATATAGGACTAAGATTCACCAACCTTTTCATTACATTGTTGGTCATTTATGTCTTTGTTTTAGCTTAGCATAGGACCCACCCCACCAGCTTGCAGCATTAACCACTCCTTTATGCACATCGTAACTTGTGCAGTAGACCCTACCCTCCATGGGAACCCTAGAGTAGCACCCAATTTCCATTTTGGTCTCCATGTTGTAGTTGTTCATAGGTTCAAGGATCCTCTTTATTACCTTCCATGACACCTAATTTGAGTCTCATGCCTCTCTTTTTCTATCATTTCTGACTATCATTCTATAGGGGGTCCCCACACTTTTTGTCATGTTGCTTTATGGTCGCATATGCTCATGGTTCACAACGTCCTACTAGATGTTTTCGTGCCAAAGCTGTTTCTCATTTCACTTTTCAGAATTGCAGACGTGCTCAACCTTTTTCCTTTGCATTAGCCTTGGATCCATCTCATAACCATCACCTTTTAGAAAGACTGTTGTGATGAGTAGATTTCTATAGCTAGACACTTTGCCACTGCTTCTTTCTTTACTTAGGTTGGTTCCATCATTACCCCTAGAAACAAGATGCATGCCATTATACCATTCATCTATATGAAATGAGATTCCTTTTGTCCATCCTTTTATTCTTGCTAAACAATGAACATCTCGAGCTCCTTTCGTTGTATTTTCGTGCTTGTTAAATCTATACGAAAATATCAAGTCTAGTTTGATCTTCTTTTCATGACTCATTAAACCCATGAAAATTTTGAGCTTATTTTTCTACCATATTTTCATGCTCATAAAACCTATATGAAAATGTCGAGTTGTTTCCGTATTTTTATGCTTGTTAGTTAAATTTAAATTCAGTGAGTGATCTCTTGTCCATTCTCAATGTTTTTAAACCTTGAGAAGCTCATGAGTGTACTTTTATCTCTTTTTAGCCTTGGTATAAACTTTACAAAAAAGGAACCTATTGAGCTTACTTGTCTTCTTTTTCATGCTCATTAAAATATGAAGGGGATACACTATACAAAAGGGGGGTTGGGGGGGGGGGGGGGTTGGGGGGGGGGGGGGGGGGGGTTTCATTATCATGTCTTTATCTTGGTTGTTGTATGTCACCCTTGAACATGGAACTTGTTTGATTTCATAATGTTACAGTTAGTTTTTTTAGAATTTTGAACCACACCTTTATCTTGAGTTGAGTCACTATGTTGCTTGAGTCAGTATCTCACCCAATTATATACCCTTCCAATCTATGGGATTTTTTTATGCCTCCTGTGTCACCATCATGTCTATCAGTAATATTTAGTCTATGATGCCAAGTTCACTATTATGTCATGTCATTATATATTCAAGGATAGTCTCAATCAAGAGTCAGTCATCTTCACATATCATTATACCTTTTGTTTTCGCCATCCATGTGTCAGTTGTACATCACTTCTTCATTTTCTTTCATCAGATACATTATCTTGGTGTCAATTTTTTGTTTATGATGGATGATACATTAAATCCCTCCTTCAACATATCTTTTTCCATCGACTTCAACACCTTATCTACAATGTATATCTAGAAACAGACTAGTACCTTAGAGCTTGTAGTCATCAGTGACAGGTTTCTTTGCGGTTTGCGTTCGGTTTTCACCGTTAGCCCATGTAGACTGATTTTATAGAGTGCTAGAATTCATCACATCCATTTTCACTTTGTAGATTGTACTAGGTACCTTGGAAACAATTTTCCTTATTGGTGGTCTCCCTCGTGTTTGTTAACGAGATACATCAATGCTTGGTAATCAAATAGTCTTGTTGCATGCTTGACATGATCTCATTCATTCACATGTAGTCGAGTCATACCATTAAGGTGTGAGTCAAAGACCTTGGGGAATCGGGGCTACTTCACTCCTGACCATTGCCTCTCCCAAGCGATGATTGGATAATATATTATGTACTTTGAAGGCCATCATTAGGGAACTCACATCAATGTCCATCCCTACTAATAGCTACTATGTCAGAGATCTACATTATATCATGATTAGTCCTTGATGACATTAGTCCACAATATGTTGTGTGGGAATATATGCTATATTCTCTCAGTTCCAATTAATGGTATTCCTACCACGTGGATGTACTTCTCTATGTATCTGACTATACTTTTGAGTTTCTATAGGTCTCTTCTCTATGATATCTTCCTTCCTCTCTCACTAGTTTACTTATTGTAATGTATTTCGGCAATCATATTCTCTTCTTACCTCATACATGAGGGGGAATTTGTTATAGCTCAAAAAGACACCCCCTATTGGGACAAGGTCCCCCAAGGTCAAGTTTTGCTAAGTCTTAAGTCAAATTTTGATAAGATATTGTAAAGATTCCGCATTTTGAGGAGCAGAGTGCGAGTAGCGTAGGTTGCTAAGAGTCAAAGGCGATTTTAGGCAAGTCAAAACCCCTTATTTTGTAAAGGGATGAGTTGTATTAAGCTCTGCCCATGGTTCGCGAGCCATGGTAATGTAATGTAAACACTATAAAAGGGAGTCATTAGGAAGTTAAGTTAAGCTAATTCAATGAATGGTTGATTCTTAGAGTCTGAATTGTTCTTTTTTATATTTAGGCGAAGGGGAAGGATCTTGTTGCTGTGTGCATGGAGACCTTGGTAAGTCTGCAACTGAGTGCGCAGGCCCCTGTAGCTTTGTGCACAAGGTATGAAAAGTATATGTATTGAAGATCTAGAATAATAAAGAGTATTTGTATCAATTCTATGTTTGAACTATATACTTATGTGTTTTCTATATTTATGCTCAGTTGAATTACATTTATCTGTAAGATTGTCTTAATTACACCACGAAGATCTGGATCTATTGTTATATGTTATTTTATGCATGATTAGACCCTTAGGTGAAGCTCATAACTCTATTTAATTGGAAATTTCTTTAAGTTTGGGGATTTTGAGGATAAGGGTTCGCGAAGGTCAAATCAAGCCTTAAACTGAAGAAATGCCTTACTCCCACATCACATAGCCTTTTGGATGTAGAAACTCGGTTCTAGCATCCCCCAATACTACCTCAGGTGAGATTGCAACCTATGTTAAGCGGGTTGTTGCTGAAAGGGTCGGTAGTGTAGGGTTTCATTGGTTAGTGCAGCTAAGTTTGAGCTTGGATCTAAGCCCCCTCAAACTAATGAATGGTTTTGTTGTCAGGACCGAGATCTATCTGAGGGATGTGTGTTGTGGCATCTATGGATACCAACTAATTAGAAAGAAATCGAGAAGTGGATAGATCAGAATTTTCACGAGTTCGCAGCTCAAGAGAATTGGAATCTGTGCTTTCCAAAAGAAAGGTGATTACAAAAATATCTCTACAAAGAAGTACATGAATTTTTATTTTTGACGTTCCCTTGAAAATTACATGAGTGGCTGTCCAAATTAGCGAATAGCGAACCTGCTTGAAAGCACGATGATCCTATTGTGTGGACTCCAAAATTAGTCAAACATCTTGAAGGATCTGATTATAAGGTTGCAAGGGTTGTTGACTATAGGATTGATAGTATCTTGGGTGGTTTCATCACTGAATTTGAAATCAATACATCTGTGTCTTATAGCGAAGCTGAATGCCAATTCTTCAAAGGTCTGAGAGGTAAGTACCTAAAATAGCTAAAGACCTGGATTAAAATATTGTTGTGTGAAAAAGGGGTTATTCCTTTACATTAATGTTTAAGAGAGGTAAGACTGGAGCTACGCGAAGTGGAAAGAGGTTCTGAGTAGATCTAGACAAATTATTTTGAAGTGAATATAGTCCTTTATTGGAAGAGTCTGGAAGTGAAGAAGAAATAAATGTCCCTAGTACGCCCAGGGGTGTGACGCAAGAAGTGGATCAAGATATTTATGGAATTCCACATCCATCCACTCCACCTCTGCCTTCACCTCCCCCTTATACACCTACGCCTCCATCTCCACCTCCACCTCTGCTATTCAGTATGGCGAATACAGTGAAAATGACTATATTCAGGGGTCAGGGATCATAGGATCATGATCAATTTTGGTTCATTGCAGAAGCTATGTGGAAAGCGTATCAGGTCAACGATGATGACATGAAGAAAGCGCAACTCGTTACAACACTACAGGATATAGCGCTTACCTAGTACATCGGATATAGAACGAATCATCTGACTGCTTCATTAGCTGAGACAAAGGATGCGTTGAATGCTGAATTTAGGAAGTCAAAGCTGCAAGCTTAGTGTGTGACCGAAATAAAGGAGATCAAGCAGAGGGTTAACGAGTCTATGTTAGATATAAATTAGCGACTGAAGTGTTTACTAAGCCAAGCTAATCTTTAGATTTCATATGAACAACGTAAGGAATGGTACATAGCTATGCTATTACCTCACTTAAGATTGTCGTTATGTCAGCAGAAGATTGGGTCTCAGGCTGAAGCATTAGAGATCACGATGAAACTAGAAGCTTGGCCAATCCAAGACATGAATATAGGAGTTCAATAGATCCAATCGCAGTTACCAAGCCTGCATGTGGAGTTTTTGGATCTAAATTAGGGAAAGGAGGTTAAATCGAAAACACGTTCTGAAGTTTGGTGCAAGACTGAAGACCATCATAAAGATCAGTGCCTTGTATTATGGGATTATATAGCTATGGGGGGTCCAAACCCGTTGGAGCCAGAATATTCCACTAGATCAAGCACCAGTGCAAGTACCTAGTGTAGCATCTACCAAGTGTCGGGACAACATTCGACAGATAATTGTTATCTATTACATAATTTTGTACAGTCTCCAAAGAAACTATTCTATAAATTTTTGTAAATCAGTTGGTCATGATGAAAGGAAATTTCAAAGATATGAATTGATGATGGATATGACTCCGTTGTATAGAATGCAGGCTAAAAACCACACGCAAAACGATCAAGGCTCACCTGCAACTCGTGGAGGATTCCAAGGACAGGAAAGAGGAGGAGGAGGAGGAGTTGGAAGAGGTTGGGGCCAGATCATTTACTACAACTGTGGAGAACCAGGACACTTTGTGTGCAAGTATCAAAATCCAACTCACCCTTCTTTTCAATACTGTCGGCAATTTGATCATGTTATAGAAGATTGCCTAGTATTAATAACGAAGTTGAAGGAGAAGAAGAACCAACAACTGATGCAGAATATTCAGAAGATGAGATCCGAGCCACGCAGAGATGATCCCAATATCAACATAGTCACGTGAAGCGGTATTTCCACTAGTGAAGACAAGGTCAAAGGTAAACAACCAATATCAAGTCTATGGTTTCAAAGAGCTAATGGGAAGAATGTTGGGTTTGATTTACATAGAGAAAAATAAATGTTCATGGAGGCAAGAAAACGTTTTATAGATCCAGGTGCTTCTACGTCTAAGAATCATCTGCCACTAGTCCCACAAAAGGAGAAACCTGAAGAAGTTTGTCCATCGTAGGATTCATATCCCACAGTGTTAAAATCATTTCTGCAAACCTACATGAAGTTATTACAGGATCAGAAGGTAGTTGAAGGACTACAAGAGCTGATAGATAATTGTGCCATAAAGGATAAGTCGTTACTAGAAATGCATAGTCCATAAGGTGAACCGAAGCAAGAAAAGAATAGGTAAGGAGATGCGGTTGATAATGCAGATTGGTGATTTTGAAATGTACCAAGTAATCCTAGACTTGGGCTCTGATGCTAACGTACTTCCAAAGAAAACTTGGGAAGGTATGGGGAAAACTAAGTTACAGTGGTCATCGATTCAGCTGCGAATGGCAAACCAAAAAAAGATAATCCCAATGGATTGCTTGCATGGAGAAACTATAGATATTGAAGGCGCATGTGCAATGGCAGATTTTGAGGTTATTGAGATAGTAGATGACAAGAATCCATACCCAATGTTTGTTGGGATTGATTGGGCCTTCGACATGAACACAATCATTATTTTAAAGAAGAAAAGCATGGTATTTGAAAAGAATGATCTTCGAGTGATTGTTCCATTAGATCTAGCAGAAGGTGTGCGATACACAGAACTAGCCTGTGATTATTATGAAGATGAAGACATTGAGCACATATATAAAATAACTACGTGAAATGAATATTGGATCAATCCCACTAGAGATGGAAGGATTAGCTGGGAGAAGGACAGTTCCTACAAATCAGATTCACATGAAGAGTTAGAAAACTGGCAGAATTGGTTACATGAGGACTCTACGTTATGATGCAATCGGCTCACAAAGTCGTTACGCTGTATATCTACCGAGCTATGTAAGGTTCCTTACTATGATGGCTTTAACGATGTCAATATGTTTCTTGGCCATTTTGAAAGGGATATCCTAGAGGAGCATCGATTTTAGTCCTCAAATCTAGCATTGAGAGCTACATTTGCAAGATGGTGGGGTGCGCACAAGGTTAATATTTGTTACTGGAAGGAATATCATAGAATTATGCGATTAAGATTTGGCTATGCAAACAATCGACTCACTGAAAAGTACACTGGAAAGGATGATTCGTGTGAACATCTGGGTCAATGGACTAAGATGTGGGGTGAGGTACCTCAACCAGAGTGGGTGAATATATTTATTGATACCTTGGACTTTATCCCAAGGAACTAGTATTTAGAGATGGAGCTGCAACACATGATTGCTGATTGGGATGAAATGAAGAAGAGTTTCTTGTTGACATTCAATTTCAAAGACAATTTTGAATGCATTAATGAAGCACTTCAGGAGATTGAAGCAGCAATCTTCTGAACACCCGTAGAGCCTATCACTTGGATACAACCTGACTGGAGTACGCAGATACAACATGCTTTGGAATGTTACAATGTTACTACAAAAGAAGGAAATGAGGATCCACAGAATATTAATATCCCTGAGTCAAAAGGACAATGCGAAGTTGCTGGACCTGATGTGAAGATCTCTGATATCTCACACCCGATGAAAACAAAACAGGTAAATATTGTCTCAAAAGAAGAACCAAAATTCGTGAACATTGGCGACTATTGGGATGAAGACACCATGGATAAGGTTGTTGAATTATTACACAAATATTAGGATTTATTTCCAACTAAGTTCTTTGACTTGAAATGGATAGTAGGAGATTTGGGTATGATGAAGATCAATCTAAAACCAGATGTGAAGCCGGTTAAGCAACACCCATATCAGTTGAACTCCAAATACAAGGAAAAGGTAAGAGAAGAACTCGATAAGATGCTCACGGCATGAATAATTGAACTTGTAAAAGAATCAGAATGGGTCAGTCCTATGGTGGTCCAAGAGAAGAAAATGAAGGGTGATATCAGGATCTGCGTTGATTTGCGGAAGTTAAATGATGCATGTGTACATGATCCATTTCCTACGCCCTTTATGGATGAAGTTCTACAAAATGTTGGTGGGCAGGAAGCTTATTCATTCACAGATGGATTTTCAGGATGTCACCAAATTAAGATTGCGTCAGAGGATAGAAGCAAGACTACCTTCACTATAGAATGGGGGTCTTTCCAATATACAACCTTTCCTTTCGGTCTAAAAAATGCTCCTGTGATATTCTCAAGGGTGGTAGTCGCAGTGTTTAAGGAACTCATTCATAATTTTTTAGAAGTCTACTTTCATGATTGGACAATGTTTGGGCTAGTCAAGAAGCATGACTCTAGTCTGCGCCTGATGTTGTATACATGTATAAAGTATCATATTTCCTTGAATTTTAAGAAATGCATTTTTTGTGTACCATATGGAATAATTTTGGGACATGTTGTCTGTAAGTAGGGATTGATCGTAAACCTTGCTAAGATTGTTGTAATTATCAATTTGGATCCACCTAAGAACGTAAAGAAACTACGCACGACTTTGGGTCATATTGCGTACTATAGGAAGTTTATTAACGCATACGCACAGATCACTTCCCCCATGTAGAAGTTGTTAAAGAAGGATACTACGTTCTACTGGGATGACGACTGTCAGAAGAGATTGGATGTTCTTAAGGAAAATATGGTCATGAACCAATCCTAGTATTCTTGGATTGGAAGAAGGAATTTCATGTGCATGTTGATGCATCTTGTATAGCGTTGGGAGTTGTCTTAACTCAACTATGGGCAGGAGATATTGATCACCCAATTGCCTTCACCAATCGAAAACTAGCTAAGGCAAAGAAAAATTATTCAACCATAAAGCGAGAAGGATTGGCCATGGTTTACGCACTACAAAAATTTAGGCATTACCTACAAGGTGCACACTTTAAAATGTACACGGACCATTCTGATTTGAAGTACCTGGTCAATACGCCTGTGTTGTGGGGGGGGGATCTGTACATTGTTGCTTCTTTTCCAAGAGTATGATTCTGAAGTGATAGTTAAGCCTAGGAGATTGAATGTTTGACTTGAGCACCTCTCTTGGATCGAGAATTGTGAAACCCCACCAATATTGATGAAGGGTTACCTGACATGCAACTCTTTGCTGTCAGAGTTCCTGATGAGCATTTTGCAAACATTATTCATTTTTTAGCTACTGGCGTAGCTCCTAAAGGTTATACGCCACAATAAAAGAAGGAATTAGTTTTCAGGGCTACATGTTTTTCTGTGATTGCAGGACACTTATATAAGATGGGATCAGATTAAGTTCTATGTCGATATGTGCTTGAATATGAAAGACACAGTATTCTAACTAAAGAACATAGTGTTGTCACTAGAAGACAATATGTAGGTAAGGAAACTATGCAAAAGATTAAGTGAGCAGGATTATGGTGGCCTAAGGTACATAAATATTCTTAGGAGTATTGTCATGCATGCGATGTGTGTCAAAGGACCAGGAGGCCATCATGAAGGGATGAACTTCCATTAAATCCACAAGTCACGCTACAAGCATTTGATAAATGGGCAATTGACTTCGTTGGACCTATTCATCTTCCACGGAAGAAGACGAGAGCGCGTTATATTATCACTGCGATAGAATACTTAACTAGGTGGACTGAGGCACAGCCTATGAAGGATTATAGCGTGACAACTGCTATGAAGTTTATATTTGAATTTATTATGTCAAGGTTTGGATGCCCGAAGATTCTGATGAGTGACAAAGGTTAACACTTCCTGAATGAGACAATTGTGGTTTTAACAAAAGAATTCTAAATGTACCATCAGAAGAGTACACCGTATCATCCCTAGGCGAATGGAACTGTCGAAGCTTTCAACAAGATCTTGGAGAATGCCCTAGCAAAGGTCTACAATGTTAATAGGAATCATTGGGATGTGCACATACCGACAGTTTATGGACAAGAAGCAGTGATGTTGATGGAATATATAGTACCCAGCCTAAGGATCGCAATAGTAACCATGATGGTAGATCGCGACGTAATGGAGGAACGCCTAGCGCAACTACTTGCGTTAAAGGAAGAGTGATTTTTGGTTGGCTTTCATCAACAGGTGCAGAAAGCTAAAGAAAAGGTGTGGCATGATCGTCACATTAAGCATCCAACTTTTAAAAATGGATATTTGGTCCTCATGTATGATAGCATGTTTACCAAATTTCCAAGGAAGTTTCAGATGCATTGGCTAGGACCATACATGATTAAGGATATTTCAGATGGTGGTGCAGTTCAACTCGCAAAGCTGAATGGCAAAGTGTTTTATGGAAGGATTAATGGGATCAGATTGAAGTTTTACAGGGAAGATCCCACCCTTGCTGTTGTGGGGGAAAGTATCCAACTCGGAATGACCCTAACCCACTCTAAGGGTGACAGTTCCTTAGCAACAGCTGAAAGCAAAGCTATCTAAAGTTTCTTCTTTATGACACGCAAGAGATAAAAGGATAGATCCACTTACCGATGTCTTGCGCAAATGGTCGATCCAATCTCCTTTGATTACCGCTTGCTCCCAGCTCCAAGTCTCTTCACGGGCCCAGCTACACGAGATCCTGCAAACAAGACAAAGAAAGGAAACTACAAGAAGCATGCGTGCATAACTGATTCAAGGACTAGCATAAATCAAAGACGCAAGTAAGACAATACACATTGAAACACATGCGAATAGAAGAACCTCAAATGCTTTATTGATATATAGAAGTAAGGTTCAGGCGGTGATACAACCATGAGAGGTCCAATCCAGCATCACCTTCCCGACGGAGAGAAATCTCTTCTTCACCTCCCTCAAGCAATCACCCAATGCTCACAACTGCAAACCAACAGCGATTCTTTGCGCCAAATTCCGTCCTCCAGATCCCATGGGATGAGATCCTTATATAGAGTTTTGGAGTGAAGGTAAGTCATGTTGGTGTGTGACTTACTGTGCTCTTCAACTCCAGTTGTTCTTCAGTCCTTCACTCAGAGTTTCTGCTGTCCACTTGGAGTTTTAGAAGCTCTTTAACTCATCATTAGGCGAATCTTATGATCACATGCTTTTCTGGAAGCTTTCTGGGCACTGGCAGTTTGAGAACAAGACTCCTCCATAAGTCCAGTTACGCCCAACGCAGGTAGGCTTTGTCCTACCTGCTTTGCAACGCAGGTAGCCTTTGTTGCACCTGCTTTGCAATGCAGGTAGCCTTTTTTGCACCTGCTTTGATCCAAAATTGACCTGTTTTGAGTGATTTTTCAGTGGGAGACTGATTTGCAGAGCTGTGGTTTGCTGACCTTGTTCCTCCAAGGGTAAGAACAACATGTTTAGGGACTTTGGATCCCTCAGATTATTGACATTTCATGCTCCATGCTGTGAGGCACAAAAATGTCTATAACAGTTGCCCCCTAAAGTATGAGGTCGTTTATCGGGTGAAATGCTTTATTAGGAGGATCCGAAGTTCATTCAATCGTCGGGAGGTGACCTGTAACAAAATACAATACAATACATCATTTTTTCATACTTTCTTTTCATGATCTAGCCGAGGCGGGCATTTCCCATGCTCAGCTCTATAAATACATTTGCTGTACATAAACAGACGATCGCCTAATGATAGACTGATAATTCTCTGCTTTTTAATTATCATCCTTTTAGTAGGATGATCATCTGCTGCACATGCCTATGTCTTTATCTCCTGAATATATATCGCAGCCCGGATGGATGAAACTAGATCCGGGGTCTTCAAACTTCCGATCTTCACACTAAGTACAAGTCGATCCATGTGAGAATTTCTTGAAGTCGAACATGGAAAGACATCGCTTGATTACCAGTAGATAATGTAAACTGTTAACAAGCGCGAGAGGAATCATCGATAATGATGATGACCCTCAAGGTACTGCAGCACAATTCACGTGGCGTGAATATAGGATCTGACGTCGAACACCATGCAAAGTCCCCCGGTCGAAGGTCATTAATGTATACCTATCGCCGGGAGTGAGAAACTTGCCATTGAGGCATGCAAGCTTCAAAGTACTGAGGGGGTGTTCCTAGATCAACTTCTTGGATAGTGAGCTGATGTCGACAAGAAGTGATCCGTCAAAGGAGGGCCTTAATGAATCCCACATCAGTGACACGGAACGGGGCTAGTGATGATGGTGAAAACAATTTGTGAAATATGATTCAGGGTGGCGGTCATGGAAGGATGAAAGATGATGTATGGTAGTGGATGGGACCCGGTTGACACTTTTTGAACGACATCTCTTGAACATATAACGACACTGATGTGATGGATTGGTAGCATTACCCCATGTATGGATGGTATGGCGAGACCATGGCGAAGGGACCGGTGAATGATAATAACCCAACCCGATTTTTACGGAGGCAAAAGTGTCATGTTCAAGAGCGACTTGCTACCATTAAGCTTTGAGGTTCTTCCCAATTTTCCCCAGTCATTTCTGACCAGTACCTCTTTATTTTTTGACAAGCTTGAGGAGGATAACATATGCTTGATCTATAACCTGCCCTTCGGGCAAGCCCATCGCTACATTTTTAATGAGCTTAGCGATACGGAAACTCGTTCTCGTCTATAGACAAGTTTGTCGCTTTTCACCCCTTTTAACGAGCCCAGCGACAAAGACAGCTCGGTCCTTTTCATTTTTAGAGAGTCTGAAAAGGGTACATAAAGTGGACTCCAAAGGTCCTTTTTCGTCATCTAATCCCTTAAGTCCGAAAAA
Source organism: Pinus tabuliformis (assembly GCA_031772625.1). Taxonomy (NCBI): domain Eukaryota; kingdom Viridiplantae; phylum Streptophyta; class Pinopsida; order Pinales; family Pinaceae; genus Pinus; species Pinus tabuliformis. Next base: position 904,149,962 of record CM062808.1, read on the forward strand.
GTATAAAACAATACAGAAGGGATGAATGTTCGATAGCTTTATCGAGCCGAACTAGACAAGCGCTCGATCTTTTTGTGCAATAATCCCTCAGGTCCAAAAAGATTAAAATCTAGAGGAGGGATAGCTCTTCCGGTCCTTTTAACGAGCTGGAAGGCCAAAACTCGGCAAACTTTTCATATTTAACGAGTCAGTGAAAAGAGCTCAAAGAAGACTCGTATTTTGAGGAACGAGTGATAAACAGGGATAGCTACAGATTCCAGGTATGGTTTGGAATTTTCCAATCACGACAGTATTACAAGGAAGGCTAGGAGAGATCACTCTTCGCAGTTGTTCGTCAAAATAGGTAAACAATCAAGTGGATGTGAATGATCGGCCAAATGACAAGCGGAGGTGACGGTGCACAAACACGAACAAGGCTTTTATGGCTGATGAATTTACGGTCTCAAATGGTTATTTACCGGTTCATTTTTTCTGAATGAGCTTGAGCTCTGGGGGAAGCCTGCTCACAAGCTTATGTTTATTTTTTAACGAGCATGAATTTCTGCATTAAAACTGCTCGGATCTTGCGTTTATTTTTTAACGAGCATGAACTTTATGCTAAAACTGCTCGATTGATAAGGTCAAATTCATATTTTACCATGACTAGTTTTTCCTTTTCAGAGATAGTACTGCTTTCATCAATTGCTGCAACAAAACTTGTTAGAAATGGATACCATGAAGTAAAAATACTAATACTTTACTTTGAACTACGTAAAAAGCAATTTTAAAAGATGTTTTTACCTCTCATTTTACCATTCCATGTGCATTTGGTTTGTTGGAGCTTTGGAGGTGCCTTTTACCCTTGATTTTCACCAGCTGATTCCGGGAGATTCTGCGGACGATTTTCGGCGCCGTTTCCACCAGGTAGGAGCTAAACCCTAGCTCTATCATTTCATGGTCTCATTTCTCAGTCTCATGCCTGTTTTCCTGCCCCCATGAGCCCCTGGGGTTTCTCTAGGGCGCTCTGCCATCAACCCAGGTGACGCCTATCGAAACCTGCGTTGGGGGCTGCATTTCCAAAGGCAGTTTATGCCCCAACGCTGGTAGACCCTTCTCCACCTGCGTTGGGCGCAGAAAACTTGTTGGTTGCATTGTTTTTCATGAGATTTTTGCCATTTTCTTCACTGAGTCAGGGATCTTACTCCTCCTCTTGTTTGTTTTGCAGAGTTTATTGGAGCAGAATGACTCTTACGTGGCGAGAACGAGAGCATGAAGAGGAGGACATGATTGCCCTCCATGATCCTGTTACCGTGAGTGCGTTGCGGAACTGTGGCTTGCTAAAATTCTTTCGTATATCTAGCATGAGGGCACAGATACGTTTACTGCAGTACCTGCTTGATGCTTGGGATCCTATTAACCAAGCGTTCCAGATTAGGGGCAAGTCCATCCCTTTGACCATAGTGGACATTTACTTCTTGATTGGGTTGTCAAGGCGGGGTGCCCCCATTTCTTTGTCTGGTTCGGCCCGAGGGAATGATTCCGTGAAAGATTATGTCCGTCAGTATTGCAGGGAGGGATCCCAACTGAGCAGAGACGGCAAGGTGTCTCTCTGCGATGTCACTGATAGGTCTCTCAGGTCCATTCTGTACACGATTTGTAGGATGGCCGGCAGCGCATCCCCTCATGTTGCCAACAGGTCTTATGTGCAGCACGCTCTTGAGTGTCTTCAGCCGAAAATTTTCAACTGGAGTGATGCAGTACTGGTTCAGATGAAAAACCAGTTGACCAAAGTAAAGGACGGGAAACTGAAGAATTTTGGTTTTGGTTCAGTTTTGACTGCCTTCGCTTTGGAGAAGATACCCCTGATGCAACCTCAGTACATTATTCTCGACTTGCCATCTCCTACTGAGCCACGCATGCAGAGGTGGGTTGACCACATGGCTAGACATGCAGGTCAATCTAAGATTACTTTCACCGATGCCTTCTTTAGGTGGTTCGAGCGACAGGATATGGCTTTTTCCGAGTATCCATATATTGGCATGGATTTCCGAGGTGATCCGGATTTGGTACTACCGGATGGCGAGCAGTGGGGTGATCTTGGTAAATATTTTGACCTTATCGCCGTTTACTTGTTTTTTATGTATAATGTTCTTGTGCTTTACTCTATCAAGATTCTAATCAAACTCATGTGTGCATGCAGATGTGGGCCCCGTCCGTCCAGCAGTTCGTCCGGGAGTTCCGGCCGCTGCCCCAACAGGGGAGGCTCCAGGGAGGGGTATTCTCCGTGACCTTGACTTGGCCGAGACTCTTGCTGCTGTGCAGGAGCAGGTCGAGGGTCTTACCTTCGGGATTCCGGATGTGCGGATTGACGAGTTGCCTCTGCGATTGCAGCGACATACTGCTGGTGTTCCTAGACGATGGTCTCGTCTTCTGCGCATGATTGCCCAGGCCGTGGCATGTTATCATGAGCATCACTAGGCTAGGGTGCCCCCCAGCCATTTTGAGTTTTGGGGTCATTTGACCGATTTTGTCTTGGTTACAGAACATTATATGTAAACCGTAAACAGCTATATATATTTTTGATTTTCGGGGTTTATTCCAGTTTTTATGTGATCCATGCATGAATCATTGATGATGCTTCTCTTTTATCAATTTTGCAAATGTCTATCTAACACATAGTTTGCTAATGAGTCGGTTAATGTGTTTAAGCTTCTGGAAATGTGTTGATATTGGATAAAATCAAACTGTCTTTCCAAGATTTTAACTCTTAGGAACTTGCGATAAATAGCTGGATTTCGGACAGAGTAGGTACCATTGAGCTGTAGTACCACGAGCTGCGAGTCTAGCCTGACGACTAGCCGGCGTATGCCACGTGTGATGGCATCAGAGAGGAGTTCTATCAACGCGCTATACTCAACGATATTATTTGTTGATTGACCAATACACACCCCCCCTGAAACTCATTAGCTCGCCGCTTGGGTTAAAAATGGCCCATGTTGCTGAGGATAGGTTCCTCGAATTATGACTCGCTCCGTCAGCATATCCAACCCACGGTTCCAATGGATTCAACATCTGCAATAAGTGTAAAAAGCGGATCACTTAAACCAGAAAAACGCTTTAGCGAAAACAAAAATGTAACAAAAGAATACAGGTTACTATTAAGCATAGTAACGCTTAAGGTACTGTTAACACCTAGGTTGTTCCCTATGACTCCCAAGGGAATACGGCCGGGGTAACCACTAACCAATCTTTGGGTTACAGTTCCTAGCCTAACTGCAACCAGAGAGGGCTCTCTCTTTGTGATTTGTCTCTGTTATGATGGTGTTTTAGGCTAGCTATTATGCTCAGGTTTTGTTTATGATTTTGGTTGAAGGATTTCTTTCAGGTCTTATGATATGGTGTTCAGAGAGGAGAATATCATTGGGCAATGGAGTTTGGACTCATGAAATTTTTAAAAATGAAGGATTGATGGTGCTGGAACTACAGGGCCAATATTGTATTTCAAACAAACAAATTTAGCTAAAATGGTGATGTATGTCAACCAACAGAAAGCAATTAAGAATTTTCTATTAAGTTGGTGAGGTGAAAGTGTAACATGTTGAACAGGAGCAAAACTTGAATTCCTATGACAAAAGGCCACCGTGAAAGGTGTATTCTGAAAGTGCAGCAGTTAAGAATTACACTTATCTAGATTACAGCTGAAGGAAACATTCGTTAACAACGCAGATTGAACCCAGGGTACTCAGTGAGTAAATCCTGAAAGTTATTCTTTTTCCTTGTTGCTCAGTATTGAAAATCAGATAACGTATATGGATTTTAACAAAACAAGTAAATAACAGAGAGAGTTACAGAGACTTATTGTATGGTGAAATACACAGGAATCCAGCCGTTATCAACAGACACCAGAACGCATTCAACACCCCAGAAATCCGAGAAATTCCATCACTTTCTTTATTAACTTCTGAAAGGATTACAGCATAAGAACTTCTTCAGGAGAAATCAACAACAACCCTTGCAATCTCATGCGAAGGGGACTTTATAGGAATGCGTATACAAAATATCTCAGGCATTGAGTCATCTGAGAGAGAAAATATCTTCATTACTACGTTCAGAAAGTAGACAAGAAGTTATTACAACTTTGAATGCAGCGTAAATGCTCTTTATGTCTGTCAGAGGATTGTTTTGACTTTTGAGAGTCACTGAGTCGGTTGCATCACTCTGTTTTAATTCTGGAAATACGCTTTTACTTTTGGTTGCGCAGTGCATTCTCGGGTTTGCCAGCTGTGGTCTTCTATTTCTGCTTTGTTGGCCGCTACATCCGCTGAGTTGGCTCAGCTTTGATTTATGCTGCATGCTGACTTTGCTGAACTGTGCTTTTCATAATAATTTGTAAAAAACAGAAATTGGTGAATGCCTTACTGTTTATAAAATTCTCTGTATTGCATCTGTCCACCATTCTTGTGTAGGGAGCTGATGCCTGAGGATGGCCTCCATTGTCTCTTCTGCTTCTGTATATTTGAAAAAATTTGGGGCCACATCAAACAAGTGATTAATTTCATTCATTATAAAAAATAGATTTTCTATCTTACTGTAGAAAACCTGCCCTGTAATAGGCCCTGTGTCTTCTGAAGTGCTGGCCCTCTCATTGATCTGTGCTGAGGCAAAAACATTTACTCTTTTAGCATACTGTTCATGGGTGAATAATTTCCCTACGCTGTTCAGTAAGCTAGGGAGTCCTCTACTCTGCAATACCTGAAATTTCTCCATGAACCTGTTCACCTCTGTCTGCATATCCTGGGTTCTTCTGTCCAATGTCTGTACCAGATTTCTAAGAGTAAGAACCCTCTTGATCAGTTGAATAGTCTCAGTTCTATTTGTGATTCCAATGGTGGCTAACTGAGAACTTGTTTTGTGGTTAAGCACATTGATCATTCTTGTAGCAACTTCAGGCATATTTCCTAATAAGGCTCTTGATGTTCAGATTTCCTTCTGTGCCTTTGGGATGAGCTCTAGTTGCTCATGGATTGTCTCAATACATGGCCATTGGTTGGTGATGGATTGGCCAATATTGGACCATACCATTGCTCTGATCTCAGATATGATTTTATCTAGCTTGAGCTCATTCTCAAGCTCCTTGATCCTATCTTTAAGGGCTTTGATTTCCTTGCTCTTTTCTGCCACCTCTCTTTTTGTCTTATCATGCCTTTCATTGACCTTGGCCAACTTGTCTCTGGTTTCATGCAACTCTGTCATCTGAGCTTCCAAGATTTGTATTTCATTCTTTAATTTCTGCATGTCTAGGCTCTGTGCCTGTTCTGTACTGGTAGGTGCTGCTGAAGTGGATGTAGCTGTTTGTTCAGCTTGTTGAGGTGGAGGCACAGTGGTAGGAGCAGCGTCCTCAAGATTGATGACTTGAGGAGGAGGCTGAGAAGTCTGACCCTCTTGTCTTTGCTTTAGTGCTGCTTGTAAGGCCGCTTGAGTAGCCTCAGACTCTCCTAATTTCTCTTGTGTCTGCAGGAGCTGCTTATATATAGATATTAGCAGATCTGTGGCATCCTTTTCCATCCTTTGTTGGGCTACCTCATCTGTTTGGGGGTGAATGGTAGCTGGGAGTTTGACTTTCTTCCTTAATGCAGCCATGTCAGCATCCCTTAGTTTCAAGATCTCCTGTATCCCTTTGATGTCAATGGGGTTATGCCCAATTTCCACGATGATGTCCTCTAGGGATCTTATCCTGTTGTCTTTGGCCTGAGATGAAGCCCTCTCCAATTCTAGTTGAGAGGCTGTAGCATTGAGGCTGCTTGTTAATTTGTAATTCTCCAACGTTTTGTCTGCCAAGGAGGCATACACCATTTCGCCAGTTTTCTTGTGCAGCTCAATTTTATCCATTGGGTGGATGTCCTTGGCCAGGACCTCTAGATTAGTCCTGAGATAATCTGCAGTAGATTGTGGCTGGAGCGCTGTGGGTATGAAGTGACTCATAGTCAACTTGCCTTCGTCCACATCAAAGGCAGACATTAATCTTTGTTGGTTGGAGGGAGCCATTTTCAACAAATGGTTATATAATTTGACTTTCATGGGTTCACTCCTTCTTTTGATGTCTATAAACTGCTGTTTGATGCCTACCTCTCCTTCCCTCTGCTGGCTGGAGGAAGTGACCTCCCCTCCCATGGTTCTGTCTTGTTCTTGGTGGAAGGAACTGACCGAGGCTTCCCTGCTGGGTGGGCCCATACCCATTGCTTGTCTAATTGCCGCATCATCCTTTGAGAAGTCATTTAATCTCTGTCTCTTCTCCCCTTGGTTGATGGATGAAGTCATGGGTGTTTCTCTGTCCCTTTTTCTACTTAGGTCCTCCTTCTGTGGAGTTTGAAGGACCGAGGCATCAGTGATGTTTTCAGGCCTTGAGTGTTCTACATTTTGGGCCTGCTGCTCAGTGGTAGTTGGGGTATCTACCACTTTTTCTTGCTGTAAGGGCTGCTGTGTTTCAGGTTTCCCTTCTCCTTGCCGCTGTTGCTGTTTTTGTTGTTGCTGCTGCTGCTGCTCCTGCTCTGCCTGTTCTTTCTCTCGCTTCTCTGGCTCTATCTCCATCTCCTGTTCTTTTCCCTTTTCTGATATATTTCCAGCAACTCTTGTAGCTTGCTGTTGGGCGGTTGAGGAGGATGCTGCTGCTCCAATTTGTGTGCTCGGCAGTGAGCTGACCTGTGAATAAAACTCAAGGTCAGCCATTTTCTTTATGTTTCTTAGAGCTCTTTGATTAAGCTCTTCTTGAGTAACAGCTTCTTCTAAAGTCCCTCTCCTCCATTTTCATTGATTGGCATGTTTTTCTATGTGAGGAAGGCTGCAATGATCATAAGCAGACAATTTGTATTTAAGCCTCCTCATGGTAATGAAGTTGTTAGGGTCGTAAGGTTTCCATAGGAAGCTGTATTTGAGACCAAGGCCCCCAAGCATTCTATCTGCTTCCTTCCACCCTTCCTCCCTTTCGTTATAGAGGAAATGGCCAAGTTGACTTTTGACCTTTAGCTGTGCCTTCTTACCTTTGCCTGAAAAGTGGAACATATCCACAAAGCCAAACTGCCTAAAGTATTCTAAGGCAAGTAGCCTCATAGGCACAAATCTGGGTAGTCTAAATGGGGGCAACTCACACCCATATATTCTGATGACGGTGTGGTGTTGGTAGAAGTACCAATCCCCAATACTGCATGCTTTTGATAAATGCAGGAGTCTTTGCATCTCATCTGTCAATCTGGGAGGAGGTGAGCCCAAAAGTAGAGTCATGGCTGGATGAATGAAGTGATCAATGAACTCACAGTAGGTGTATGGAGAATAGCAATTGAGGTGGAAAACAGATGTCCAGTACACCACAGATCTCAAATTTCCCTGTGCATCTTCTCTCTTCATTGGGAAGGAGAACTTCTCATGCTGGAAGTATAGAAGCAAATGATATATGTAGGAAGTGTATTTAAATACCCTGTCTCTTGATAGGTTCATCAACTGCTCATGCATCTTGTCTGAGATGTATGTGGCATAGTCATAGCAGACTGGTTTTCTACTTGGAGAAAACATGAGCATTATGTGCATAACCGTTTCATCCACATATTCCACTGAATCATATCCCAGGATGGGACTGATCATGTCAACAAGGTCCAGGCCCAATTGGTTGAGGTAGACAGAGTTGATGGGAGGAGTTTGTACAGTGTCAGCTTTGATGAATAACTGGTTAAGCTTTGTAATCTGGGCCTCTGTTATTCTGGCTCCCTCTATTATCAAATCAGCTAGTGATAGAGGGACCAACTTCTTATCTATTTTGAACTGCAGCATCTCCCTGATGGCTTCAGGGGTAATGAGAAACAGAATTGCGGCTGAAGAATCAAGCACTGCCCTCTGGGATGCATCATAATACTCAGCACATAGGTGGATGAGTTCTGGGAATTGGTTGACCTGAGGTAGCTTGAAGATTGGGAGAGAGGAACCCCAAATTCCCAAGATGTCTGTCCCATTCTGATGTTTGATTTTAATTTCATTTAATATTTGGAGATGAAACCTGCTCCTACTCAACATTTCTTCTGATATGTTATAGTCTAAGTCAGCTAATGCTTTCCAGCCCAATGCTCTGTGAGGGGCATTCAGAGGAGCTACATTGAGGGCTATGGGAGCCACAGGGGGATCCATGTTTTCTTTAGGATTCTGTTCTTTTTAGGACTGGTGTTACTATGCAGAGTAACACAAAAGGGGCTTTTCTGAGGAAGATGGGAATTTCTGAGGGGAAAGAATGAAATAGGGAAGGATGCAGCAATTGAAATACTGACTTTGAACCAATAGATGATTTGCAGAACTGAGCAGAGTTTGTTTTTGAGGCAAATTTGATTTTTGCGGGTAACTGGTTCACGATTGCGCGAACCAGCGAGGAATTTATGTTCAATTTGCCCAATGTGGTTTTCCAAACGTGTAATGGTAGCTCTGGTTCGGTATTACTGCTGGTTCAGTGGAGTTTAGTGGTGAAATCGGCGTTTTAAGGTCTGCTTACAGGCTACACTCGGAATTTACGAAAAAATGGATTTGCAGAGTAAAGATGGAGAATACCTGTGGAATTTTGCCGATTAAAACTTGCTAGTGCATGAAGGATGGACGCTCTGGCGGTCTGGAAGTTAGCTCAGCAGGCTGGTGCAGGTTTGAACGTAAAATTTCATGCAGAACAGACAACAAATCTCTCGCCAAAAATAGCAAAAAACGCGACTTTTTGACATAAATATAGTTTTTGGTGATTTTGGCGCGTTTTCGTGCTGACGTCAGCATGACGTCATAGGTGGGGTCAGGGTCGGATGACGTCAGCAGGACGTCATCCGGCCAGGTGGCGGGCTCTGGTTGGTCCACGGGGATGGCGAGGTGGCGGGACAGGTCGACCAATAGTTGAGCGGAAGGTTGACGTGGCGGCATAAGTGGCAGTGACGTGGGGTGACGGAGCAATGACGTGGGGATGACGCAATGCGGGCGGAAAGGAAGAAACCGGAAACCGCCGGCGGTTTCATATCGCACCGCCTATGGTACGGTGGCGGTAAGTGTCAGTGGTACCTCCGATGGGCCGTGGAGGTGACGCGTGGCTGCCGCGTGACGTAGCCAAAATACGGCCGTCGGAAGATATCGTCCGGACAGCGGATCTGCTCCGATGCAGCGATGGCCGTCGGATCTGGAGGGACATGATCTGACGGCTATCGGAGGTTAGATGTGATATGGGGATAGGGTGGGTAACGGGCGATCCTCGGAGAGGGTCCGATGCGACCAGAGCCGTTGGATGCGCAAGATCAGATCGGACGGCTGTTAAGGTCGATAACATGATCGGGGGGTACGGCAAGGCGCGGCTTTATTTAACATATTTTTCGGGATGCGCGCTTAGGCGGAAAATGATCGGGGGTATGGTCGTTTGGTAAGGTTTTTTGATGTATTTCGAAAAACAAATGTATGCGCCCAGACTTTAGTTTAAGCGGCGGAAGTGGGTTTTTGAGATTATGGGTAAAAAGGGTTTGTATAGGGTTTATATTTGCAAATGGGGTACAAATGGGTTTAAACTGGATTCAGAAACGGGAGAGGAGGGCTAGGTTTAGGTTTATCAACATGACCAGGAGTCATTTGATCCCTTTTTTAGAGAATATATGGCTATAATGCCAAGGGGAGGGATATTTACATAAAATTTGGGGTTTTTATACACCATGGTGTTAATACTAGTAGGGGAAAGGTAATAAGAGGGATTTATATAATAGAGTTAGTGTTAGCATGGATGATGGAAGTGAATGAAGGGGAAACCATTAAGTTCATTTGAGACAAACTTGGTTTTGAGAGTAGATCAAAATGCAAAGAATTTTTAGACAAGAAATGTGGCTTCTAAGGATAACAATTCAATCATATTACCACAAGTAGTTCCATGAATGTCAATTCAAAGGGGATGTTAGTAAATGACATGAAAAGGGGAAGAGTGGAAATTAGACATGCTTCTTAGCTTTTCCTTTCTCATTTGGACCATCAAGATTGAAATCTGAAGTGAAGACCGCTTCTGCACCTCCTTCTACTTACCCAACTACTTTGCCTAGCATTTTTTTTGTTTCTTCTTGGAGGGTGCATTTAGGCTTACAAACCCTTGCTTGTCTTTTCTTTTCTTTGGCTTTTTCTTTTATTTTTCTATCTACTTCTAACCTTATTGCTTCCAAGGTCCCAGATTAAGCAGTTGGGAGCCTTATTTTCTCTACCTATGCTATTTGTCTGCCAAGATTAAACAGTTTGGACAGACTTCTTTCTCTAGTCTACAACTGGAAATTGAAAGCAAGGCATGATCCAGATTAGACTGTTGGATCATCCATCAAAATAGAAACAAGGCCATCAAAATTGAAACAAGGAGAAGCTCTTTACACGCCTTGTTTTTCTAGGAAATATGGGATCTTTGCATAATCAAAGCAGAGCATATTTGGACTTTCCCTTGCCAATCATGAAATATGAAACCTATTGGTATAGGTATCCAACAGTGGCTCCACATGGGGATGGTTTTTCACTTGAAAGACCAAGAACAGCAGGTCAGATTGCCTTGGCTCTTGACATGTTTTATCCCAAACTTGAAGTGTGCTGCTTTGAAATGCCAAAATTGTGCTTTTCCTCCTTGGTTTATCTCTGATTCTATGGGTGCTCTGCTAATAGTCAATAATCTCCAAAAAACTGCATTTTTACAATCTAAACTGAATATAATATATACATCTGCATATATACAAGGGAACCTCAAGTTGCACTTATGGGAAGTAGTCAAAATAGTGCTTCAGCATCCTGCCATTGACAGGACCTTCATCCAAGTCAGTTTCAGTTAGACTTTTAAGGAAGTAAGTGTTGTTACCTTGTACTGCTTGGACAGCAAATGGTCCCCTCCATAAGGAATCAAATTTTCCATGCTTTCCCTTTTCTTCTCTTCTTGCATCCCACTTTAGGACTTTGTCTCCCACATTGAAATCTTCTGCTTTGGTTCTCCTGTCAAAGGCCTTCTTTAATTTTTCTTGTAACCCTTGAACTCTGCTGAAAACCTGATCTCTAGTTTGCTGCAGACATATGATTTGATTTATCCTTCTTTGCATATCATTTGGTTCGGCTTGGTTTTCTTGAAGAAGCTTCATAACAGGCACTCCTATTGATGAGGGAAATTTGGCTTCTAGTCCATAAACCAACTCATATGGGCTGGTCCCAATTGATCTTTTGGTTGTTAGTCTATCTGCCCATAAGGCATTGACTAGTTTCTTGTGCCAATTCTTTTTGTTTTCTTCCAGCACCTTTTTTATGATGTTCACCAGGCTCTTGTTAGATGATTCAGCTAGGCCATTTCCTTGGGGATAATATGCAGTAGAGTGACCCAAAGTAATATGATATTTGTGGCAGAAGTTCACCATTTTCTTGGATCTGAAAGCAGCAGCATTGTCTGTTATTATTTTGTCAGGACAGCCAAACCTAGCCAGTATGTTGTTCTCCAAAAACTGAATGATTACTGAGTCATTTGCTTGTCTGCATGGGGCAGCTTCAATCCATTTGGTGAAGTAGTCTGTGGATGTCAAAATCCATCTATGTTGGCCTGAAGATGAGGGATGAATTTCCCCAATGAAATCCAAACCCCATTGTTGAAAAGGTCTCTCTGTTGCAACGGGTCTTAGGGGGAGTGGCAGCAACTGTCTTTTGCCCTCAAACACTTGGCATTTGTGGCATGAGTTTGTGAATTTCTTGACATCAGAGAACATGGTGGGCCAGTAATAACCAGCCCTCAGTATTTTGTCCACAGTGGACTTCCAGTACAAATGTCCACCACAGTCTCCTGCATGAAAATCTTGCATGATATTGTTAGTTTCATTTTCCATTAAACAGTGCAGCAATATACCTTCATGGTTTTTCCAAAGTAAATTTCCATCCATCACACAAAATCTAGATGTTTTCATTTTTAAGAACCTACACTTAGTTCTGGACAGTCCTGGGGGAGCACACAGGTTTTGTAACACATAACAGATGTCAGAGTACCAAGGGGATTGTTCAAAGGCTACATTGATCTTTGGAGTCGCCAGCTCTGTTTCACTGTCCAGCTGATTGATATCTAGGGCTTGGAAATTTGCTTCTGTCATTAACTTGGCCAGACCTTGCCCTTTTATTAGCTTTGTAGGTTTTATTTCGATGTCAAATTCTAGTATGTTTGCAATCCATTTTCCTCTTCTGCCCTCTAGGTTTTCTTGAGTGAGTATGTCTTTTACAATAGGACTTGGCACATATGCTATGACATGGGAATAAAGGATATAAATCCTAAAATCCTTAATTGCTTTGACCAAAGCATAAGCTTGCTTTTCCATGATTTGGTATTTCAGAGGTGCGTCTCTAAGGGCTTTGCTAAAGAAAGCAATTGGTTTCTCATTTCCTTGGTCATCTTTTTGCAGCAAAACAGCAGCAATAGTATGCTGGGAGGCGAAAGAGAAAATGATAAAGTCTCTGTCAAACTGAGGATTGGTTAACACTGGGGTTTGAGTCAAGGCCAATTTTATACCTTCAAAGGCTTGATTTGCTTCAACAGTCCACTTTACTTTTGAATCCTTTTTTAACATGTTGTTTAATAATCTGATTAGTTCTGCTAAGTTTGGGATAAACCTTCTTAAGAAATTGATTTTTCCTAAGAATCCCTGCAACTCCTTGACATTCCTTGGGTGGGGCATTTGTAGGATAGCTTGTATCCTATCTGGGTCAATTCTTATGCCATCTTTTGAGATAATGTGTCCTAAGAGTTTACCTTCTTCCAAGCCAAATAATGATTTCTTGGGATTTAAGGAAATGCCATATTTCCTGCATGTTAGGAAAATCTGTCTCAAATGTTTCAGATGTTCTTGGTCAGATTTTGAAAAGGGTGTAAGATCATCTAAGTAAATGACTAGGAAGTCATGAATCTCTTTTGCAAAAGCAATATCCATTGCTCTTTGAAATGTTGCCCCTGCATTTTTCAATCCAAAGGGCATTTTTACATATTTGAAAGTTCCCCACGGGGTTGTAAATGTTGTTTTGTCTTGATCATCAGGGTGAACTAAGATCTGATTAAAACCTGAAAATCCATCCAGTAATGAGATCCTTGAGGCCCCCACCACCCTTTGAAGAATGTGATCCATTTTGGGTAAAGGGTAGTTATCTTTGAGAGAGACTTGATTTAGATTCCTTAAGTCTACACAAAGTCTAATCTCACCAGTTTTCTTTCTTGTAGGAACTAAATTTGAAATCCACTCAGAGAACCTGATTGGTGCTATGATACCAGCTTTGAACATTTTTTGCAATTCCTTTTCAATGGAAGGAAGGAGTATAGGATTGATCCTTCTCAACTTCTGTTTGAATGGTTTTTGATTAGGCTTGAGGGGAATGGTATGCTGGATGACAGAAGTATCATAGGACTTTAGATCCTCATAACCCCATGCAAAGACATCTTGCAACTCTTTAAAGAGGTCAATGTACTTAGGTTTTTGATCAGGGGGCAAAGAAGCAGACAGCTTTATTATTTTGGGCTTGTCAATGGTACCAATATTGCATTCTTCAACGGCTGCATCTAATGGCTGCATTTTTGGCTTCCTAGGGATGTCATTTGAATCAAAGATGTCTTCTAGTGGGGTCAGGCCTGTTGGTAGAAAATTGTCCTTTAGCTCAATGATCTCAGTTTCGGTATTGGACGCCCCCTCTTCCCAGTCAACTTGTTGAATTTGCTGGATGTTTTCATTGTTGAAAATGGTTGGATTCAGTAATTGTTTTGATGTTCTAGGTGATATTGGATGAACAATTTGTTGAAACTGTAGTTGTGATTGTCTTGCTCTGTCAAGCATTTGTGTTTGACTTGCTGACTCAAGTATTTGTGATTGACTTGCTGCGTCAGTATCAATATTTAATCCTGCAAACTCTTGTTGTAAGGTTAAAAAATTGTTTATTTGCATATCATCCTCAAATACTTGCCATTCTTTGACATTGTTTGGAATGGAGGGTCTGTACTTGACCTCGGCTGTGAAGCAGTTGTTGGGTTCCAGTGGAAATTTGAAGGTGTTGGCAAATGTTGCCAAACTGTGTGCATGGAGATTGTGGCTCCTTGAAATTTTTGTGATAAGGAACTCAGAGAAAGTGTCCAATAGTTCAATTACAGCAGACCTGTAAGACCTCAACCTTTTGTCATTGGTGACAAAATTTCCTTTCACTTGTTGAATCACTAGATCAGAATCTCCCATGATCGAAACCCTAGGAGCTTGTAATGACTTTGCTAGCTTGAGACCTAGTAACAGAGCTTCATACTCTGCCATGTTATTAGTGCATCTAAAGTTTAATCTATAAGCTCTGCCTTCTGCATGGTTTTTCTCTTTGTTATGTATCCAAACTCCAGCTCCTGCCCCTAACTTGTTGACTGAGCCATCAAATTCTAGGACCCACAGGATATCTTGCTGGAAAGGAGATTTAAAGATCTGTTCATGGGATGGCAATGTAAGCAGGAGTTGGGGTTTCTTCTCTAGCTTGTCTTCTAGGACAGTTTCATCACTTGATTGAAAATCTTTGACAACTAGAGGAGGGGCAGTGTCTAGTGCTTGACTGATTGATGTTTTATGGGTGGTACTTCCTTGATTAATGTTTTGTTCTTGCATGAGTGTTTTAGTCCCAATATCATTGTTTGAGAGGCTTGCGCTGTCATTGAAGAGAATGAACGAGTCTATGTCTGAATGGACAACATATATAGGAAAATTTTGAGGCTTTTCTTCACTGCTGACCATGTATTTCATGAGTGTTTCTCTGTAGAGTCTTTTTGGTTGCCCAAAGACAGAGATGGTGGCATATGACATATCTAATTGCAGGGAGCCTTGGAGTTTAGCTCCCCATGATCTTGATAACAGCATCCCATATTTAGGTGGGATATCAGCGACTACAACATCCATTAGAATGGTTTTGTTAGGGTATTGAACAAGAGACACACATAAATCTTTTATTAGACCTAAACACTTGACTTGGTTGGAGTCAAAGGAAAACAGGTCCTTGTATGGTCTTGTTATATCCAAATTCAATCTTTCCATGACTGCTTTTGGCATGAGGTTATGAGAGGCACCTGAGTCAAACATTGCATTATGCAGTATTTTGTCATGAATATGCAAGCTGACATAAAAAGGTAATATCCCTGTGACTACTATTTTTCCATCTACCTCTGGGCCAAACAGTAATTCCGGAGTGTCATCTAACACATTTACATCATCTTTGCTATTAGTGAGTTGAAGGGATTTCTTGATCTGTTGCTTATAGATGTCATGCTTGGCTAGCTCTGAGAGGGGAATTGCTATCTTTAGCTTGCCAATCTCTGTGCCTAGGTCAAAAGGTTTATTAGCTTGGGTTTTGGAGTTATGGATAGCATCCCTTTCTTTGTTCATTAAATCTTCTTGTTGGTTTTCATCTTGACTTTGAGACCTGCCCCTTTCACTCATGTCTTGAGGGGTAATATTTAAATCAGGGTGAGAGGACGAAGTTGCCATAGGCTGATGTAGTGGTGACAATGGTTTGGTGACCTCTTCAACCACTACTTCTTCTGTAGGCAAGTTTGTTTTGTCATTAGGTTCTGTGACTATGGTTCCTTTAGACTGCTGTTTATCCTTTATCTTTTCAGGCTGATTTACATTCACAGTCCTACTCCTTAGCTTGTACTGTTTATGGACTTCATAGACAGCAGTATCATATCCTTGTTTAAAATCAAAGGATTCTCCTGATTTAGTTTGGAATATTTTGATTTCATCATCCTCATGATCCTCTTGTGTTAAGAAAACTTGGCTTTTACCATCTAGACCCATTAGATTAATCTCAGGATCTTCATTGAGTTCATTAGATGTGGAAGTTTCTGCATAATTTTCTTGGAAAGGGGGTCTAATGTCTTGGTCAGCACTTGTCTTACCCATGTTTGGGTTTTGAGTTCTCCTAAAATTCGGATTTCTAGGAGGGTTGTTTTGTGGTGCTTCCCATGATGACTTTCTTTCAACCGATTCCACTCTTTCACCCAATCTCTTCATGCTATTTAGTATTGCATCCAGCTTTTGATCAAAGCCCGAGGGTTCTTCTTTGAAGGCAGTCCTTTTTTCCAACTTTGCCCTGTTTCTTTTGGCAATTAGGTTAGCTTCCACTGTGACAGCAACCCTTTGAGCTTCTGCAAGGGTTGGAGGATCTCTTTCCTTCAACTGATAGGCCATATCAGGGTCAAAACCATCAGGGAATTTATATAGGGCTAAATCAGGAGGGGGCCTTAAGTTCTGTGGGATAGCATTATATACATTGTTAAACCTAGCACAATATTCCAAAACTGTCTCTTGGGGACCTCTCTTAATAGTGTCATATTCACCAAGTATGTGGAGAGGATCTTTCTTCTTCTCCCATCTGTTAGTAAAAGCTTGGTAAAGCTCATCAGGAGTTGTAATGGAGTTTGCATTCAGGGATCTAAACCAAGTTCTAACATCCCCAGTTAAGCTTTGAACAAAAATTCTCATTCTGACACTGTCATCATCTATTTCATAGGTCTCAAAGTGGTCTTGCATCTTCTTAGCATGCTGAACAGCTGTCAGAGGGCCGTTGGAGTCAAAAAATGAGATTTTGGTTTGGTAGTCTTGGGGTAAAGCTGCAGCATTAGCTGGTATCTGCAGAGGTGCATACCTGTTAGCCATATTTATGGGATTTAGAGGGTTGATAGGAACAAACGGGACAACAGGGATCACTGGTATAACAGGGTTAATGGGATGAGTAGCTAATGGGAAACTGGTTAAAGGAGTATGTGCAGTGGATGAAGATGTGAGAGGAGGACTTTGAGATGTTGATGGTGAACTAGGGGAACTAGGGGTGGACCGGAAAAGAACTTTGCAAGGAGTGGGAATGAGGCTGGGATGATCTGAACTTATATTTGAATCAGCAGGCTTCTCCTGCTTTTGCTGTCTCCTAATGTTTCTTCGGATGGTATTTGGATTATCAACAATGATGGGTGGATTAGGGTCAGGATTTGCCCTAGTGTGCCTTGGGTTTTTCTTGGGAGCCAGTTTCTAACTGTTTTTCAGGACTTTTATAGGAAGTTTTATATATGCAAGGACTGGATGAAGATTTTGGAATGGCTATATATGTTTCAAAGCTAAGATGAAGATTCCCTAACTAGCTCTTCCCTAAAGCTATCACTGTGGTACAGAAACAGTTCTAAGGCCTCTTGGCTGGTTTCAGGCTTGATGGTAGCTTTGGAAGATAGATAGTAATTGAAAAATCCTAAGAAGTCCCCAGCGGAGTCGCCAATTATGTTAACACCCAGGTTGTTCCCTATGACTCCCAAGGGAATACGGCCGGGGTAACCACTAACCAATCTTTGGGTTACAGTTCCTAGCCTAACTGCAACCAGAGAGGGCTCTCTCTTTGTGATTTGTCTCTGTTATGATGGTGTTTTAGGCTAGCTATTATGCTCAGGTTTTGTTTATGTTTTTGGTTGAAGGATTTCTTTCAGGTCTTATGATATGGTGTTCAGAGAGGAAAATATCATTGGGCAATGGAGTCTGGACTCATGAAATGTTTAAAAATGAAGGATTGATGGTGCTGGAACTGCAGGGCCAATATTGTATTTCAAACAAACAAATTTAGCTAAAATGGTGATGTATGTCAACCAACAGAAAGCAATTAAGAATTTTCTATTAAGTTGGTGAGGTGAAAGTGTAGCATGTTGCACAGGAGCAAAACTTGAATTCCTGTGACAAAAGGCCACCGTGAAAGGTGTATTCTGAAAGTGCAGCAGTTAAGAATTACACTTATCTAGATTACAGCTGAAGGAAACATTCGTTAACAACGCAGATTGAACCCAGGGTACTCAGTGAGTAAATCCTGAAAGTTATTCTTTTTCCTTGTTGCTCAGTATTGAAAATCAGATAACGTATATGGATTTTAACAAAACAAGTAAATAACAGAGAGAGTTACAGAGACTTATTGTATGGTGAAATACACAGGAATCCAGCCGTTATCAACAGACACCACAACGCATTCAACACCCCAAAAATCCGAGAAATTCCATCACTTTCTTTATTAACTTCTGAAAGGATTACAGCATAAGAACTTCTTCAGGAGAAATCAACAACAACCCTTGCAATCTCATGCGAAGGGGACTTTATAGGAATGCGTATACAAAATATCTCAGGCATTGAGTCATCTGAGAGAGAAAATATCTTCATTACTACGTTCAGAAAGTAGACAAGAAGTTATTACAACTTTGAATGCAGCGTAAATGCTCTTTATGTCTGTCAGAGGATTGTTTTGACTTTTGAGAGTCACTGAGTCGGTTGCATCACTCTGTTTTAATTCTGGAAATACGCTTTTACTTTTGGCTGCGCAGTGCATTCTCGGGTTTGCCAGTTGTGGTCTTCTATTTCTGCTTTGTTGGCCGCTACATCCGCTGAGTTGGCTCAGCTTTGATTTATGCTGCATGCTGACTTTGCTGAACTGTGCTTTTCATAATAATTTGTAAAAAACAGAAATTGGTGAATGCCTTACTGTTTATAAAATTCTCTGTATTGCATCTGTCCACCATTCCTGTGTAGGGAGCTGATGCCTGAGGATGGCCTCCATTGTCTCTTCTGCTTCTGTATATTTGAAAAAATTTGGGGCCACATCAAACAAGTGATTAATTTCATTCATTATAAAAAATAGATTTTCTATCTTACTATAGAAAACCTGCCCTGTAATAGGCCCTGTGTCTTCTGAAGTGCTGGCCCTCTCATTGATCTGTGCTGAGGCAAAAACATTTACTCTTTTAGCATACTGTTCATGGGTGAATAATTTCCCTCCGCTGTTCAGTAAGCTAGGGAGTCCTCTACTCTGCAATACCTGAAATTTCTCCATGAACCTGTTCACCTCTATCTGCATATCCTGGGTTCTTCTGTCCAATGTTTGTACCAGATTTCTAAGAGTAAGAACCCTCTTGATCAGTTGAATAGTCTCAGTTCTATTTGTGATTCCAATGGTGGCTAACTGAGAACTTGTTTTGTGGTTAAGCACATTGATCATTCTTGTAGCAACTTCAGGCATATTTCCTAATAAGGCTCTTGATGTTCGGATTTCCTTCTATGCCTTTGGGATGAGCTCTAGTTGCTCATGGATTGTCTCAATATATGGCCATTGGTTGGTGATGGATTGGCCAATATTGGACCATACCATTGCTCTGATCTCAGATATGATTTTATCTAGCTTGAGCTCATTCTCAAGCTCCTTGATCCTATCTTTAAGGGCTTTGATTTCCTTGCTCTTTTCTGCCACCTCTCTTTTTGTCTTATCATGCCTTTCATTGACCTTGGCCAGCTTGTCTCTGGTTTCATGCAGCTCTGTCATCTGAGCTTCCAAGATTTGTATTTCATTCTTTAATTTCTGCATGTCTAGGCTCTGTGCCTGTTCTGTACTGGTAGGTGCTGCTGAAGTGGATGTAGTTGTTTGTTCAACTTGTTGAGGTGGAGGCACAGTGGTAGGAGCAGCGTCCTCAAGATTGATGACTTGAGGAGGAGGCTGAGAAGTCTGACCCTCTTGTCTTTGCTTTAGTGCTGCTTGTAAGGCCGCTTGAGTAGCCTCAGACTCTCCTAATTTCTCTTGTGTCTGCAGGAGCTGCTTATATATAGATATTAGCAGATCTGTGGCATCCTTTTCCATCCTTTGTTGGGCTACCTCATCTGTTTGGGGGTGAATGGTAGCTAGGAGTTTGACTTTCTTCCTTAATGCAGCCATGTCAGCATCCCTTAGTTTCAAGATCTCCTGTATCCCTTTGATGTCATTGGGGTTATGCCCAATTTCCACGATGATGTCCTCTAGGGATCTTATCCTGTTGTCTTTGGCCTGAGATGAAGCCCTCTCCAATTCTAGTTGAGAGGCTGTAGCATTGAGGCTGCTTGTTAATTTGTAATTCTCCAACGTTTTGTCTGCCAAGGAGGCATACACCATTTCGCCAGTTTGCTTGTGCAGCTCAATTTTATCCATTGGGTGGATGTCCTTGGCCAGGACCTCTAGATTAGTCCTGAGATAATCTGCAGTAGATTGTGGCTGGAGCGCTGTGGGTATGAAGTGACTCATAGTCAACTTGCCTTCGTCCACATCAAAGGCAGACATTAATCTTTGTTGGTTGGAGGGAGCCATTTTCAACAAATGGTTATATAATTTGACTTTCATGGGTTCACTCCTTCTTTTGATGTCTATAAACTGCTGTTTGATGCCTACCTCTCCTTCCCTCTGCTGGCTGGAGGAAGTGACCTCCCCTCCCATGGTTCTGTCTTGTTCTTGGTGGAAGGAACTGACCGAGGCTTCCCTGCTGGGTGGGCCCATATCCATTGCTTGTCTAATTGCCGCATCATCCTCTGAGAAGTCATTTAATCTCTGTCTCTTCTCCCCTTGGTTGATGGATGAAGTCATGGGTGTTTCTCTGTCCCTTTTTCTACTTAGGTCCTCCTTCTGTGGAGTTTGAAGGATCGAGGCATCAGTGATGTTTTCAGGCCTTGAGTTTTCTACATTTTGGGCCTGCTGCTCAGTGGTAGTTGGGGTATCTACCACTTTTTCTTGCTGTAAGGGCTGCTGTGTTTCAGGTTGCCCTTCTCCTTGCTGTTGTTGCTGTTTTTGTTGTTGCTGCTGCTGCTGCTCCTGCTCTGCCTGTTCTTTCTCTCGCTTCTCCGGCTCTATCTCCATCTCCTGTTCTTTTCCCTTTTCTGATATATTTCCAGCAACTCTTGTAGCTTGCTGTTGGGCGGTTGAAGAGGATGCTGCTGCTCCAATTTGTGTGCTCGGCAGTGAGCTGACCTGTGAATAAAACTCAAGGTCAGCCATTTTCTTTATGTTTCTTAGAGCTCTTTGATTAAGCTCTTCTTGAGTAACAGCTTCTTCTAAAGTCCCTCTCCTCCATTTGCATTGATTGGCATGTTTTTCTATGTGAGGAAGGCTGCAATGATCATAAGCAAACAATTTGTATTTAAGCCTCCTCATGGTAATGAAGTTGTTAGGGTCGTAAGGTTTCCATAGGAAGCTGTATTTGAGACCAAGGCCCCCAAGCATTCTATCTGCTTCCTTCCACCCTTCCTCCCTTTCGTTATAGAGGAAATGGCCAAGTTGACTTTTGACCTTTAGCTGTGCCTTCTTACCTTTGCCTGAAAAGTGGAACATATCCACAAAGCAAAACTGCCTGAAGTATTCTAAGGCAAGTAGCCTCATAGGCACAAATCTGGGTAGTCTAAATGGGGGCAACTCACACCCATATATTCTGATGACGGTGTGGTGTTGGTAGAAGTACCAATCCCCAATACTGTATGCTTTTGATAAATGCAGGAGTCTTTGCATCTCATCTGTCAATCTGGGAGGAGGTGAGCCCAAAAGTAGAGTCATGGCTGGATGAATGAAGTGATCAATGAACTCACAGTAGGTGTATGGAGAATAGCAATTGAGGTGGAAAACATATGTCCAGTACACCACAGATCTCAAATTTCCCTGTGCATCTTCTCTCTTCATTGGGAAGGAGAACTTCTCATGCTGGAAGTATAGAAGCAAATGATATATGTAGAAAGTGTATTTAAATACCCTGTCTCTTGATAGGTTCATCAACTGCTCATGCATCTTGTCTGAGATGTATGTGGCATAGTCATAGCAGACTGGTTTTCTACCTGGAGAAAACATGAGCATTATGTGCATAACCGTTTCATCCACATATTCCACTGAATCATATCCCAGGATGGGACTGATCATGTCAACAAGGTCCAGGCCCAATTGGTTGAGGTAGACAGAGTTGATGGGAGGAGTTTGTACAGTGTCAGCTTTGATGAATAACTGGTTAAGCTTTGTAATCTGGGCCTCTGTTATTCTGGCTCCCTCTATTATCAAATCAGCTAGTGATAGAGGGACCAACTTCTTATCTGTTTTGAACTGCAGCATCTCCCTGATGGCTTCAGGGGTAATGAGAAACAGAATTGCGCCTGAAGAATCAAGCACTGCCCTCTAGGATGCATCATAATACTCAGCACATAGGTGGATGAGTTCTGGGAATTGGTTGACCTGAGGTAGCTTGAAGATTGGGAGAGAGGAACCCCAAATTCCCAAGATGTCTGTCCCATTCTGATGTTTGATTTTAATTTCATTTAATATTTGGAGATGAAACCTACTCCTACTCAGCATTTCTTCTGATATGTTATAGTCTAAGTCAGTTAATGCTTTCCAACCCAATGCTCTGTGAGGGGCATTCAGAGGAGCTACATTGAGGGCTATGGGAGCCACAGGGGGATCCATGTTTTCTTTAGGATTCTGTTCTTTTTAGGACTGGTGTTACTATGCAGAGTAACACAAAAGGGGCTTTTCTGAGGAAGATGGGAATTTCTGAGGAGAAAGAATGAAATAGGGAAGGATGCAGCAATTGAAATACTGCCTTTGAACCAATAGATGATTTGCAGAACTGAGCAGAGTTTGTTTTTGAGGCAAATTTGATTTTTGCGGGTAACTGGTTCACGATTGCGCGAACCAGCGAGGAATTTATGTTCAATTTGCCCAATGTGGTTTTCCAAACGTGTAATGGTAGCTCTGGTTCGGTATTACTGCTGGTTCAGTGGAGTTTAGTGGTGAAATCGGCGTTTTAAGGTCTGCTTACAGGCTACACTCGGAATTTACGAAAAAACGGATTTGCAGAGTAAAGATGGAGAATACCTGTGGAATTTCGCCGGTTAAAACTTGCTAGTGCGTGAAGGATGGACGCTCTGGCGGTCTGGAAGTTAGCTCAGCAGGCTGGTGCAGGTTTGAACGTAAAATTTCATGCAGAACAGACAACAAAGCTCTCGCCAAAAATAGCAAAAAACACGTCTTTTTGACATAAATATAGTTTTTGGTGATTTTGGCGCATTTTCGTGCTGACGTCAGCATGACATCATAGGTGGGGTCAGGGTCGGATGACGTCAGTAGGACGTCATCCGGCCAGGTGGCGGGCTCTGGTTGGTCCACGGGGATGGCGAGGTGGTGGGACAGGTCGACCAATAGTTGAGCGGAAGGTTGACGTGGCGGCATAAGTGGCAGTGACGTGGGGTGACGGAGCAATGACGTGGGGATGATGCAATGCGGGCGGAAAGGAAGAAACCGGAAACTGCCGGCGGTTTCATATCACACCGCCTATGGTACGGTGGCAGTAAGGGTCAGTGGTACCTCCGATGGGCCGTGGAGGTGACGCGTGGCTGCCGCGTGACGTAGCCAAAATATGGCCGTCGGAAGATATCGTCCGGACAGCGGATCTGCTCCGATGCAGCGATGGCCGTCGGATCTGGAGGGACATGATCTGACGGCTATCGGAGGTTAGATGTGATAGGGGGATAGGGTGGGTAACGGGCGATCCTCGGAGAGGGTCCGATGCGACCAGAGTCGTTGGATGCGCAAGATCGGATCGGACGGCTGTCAAGGTCGATAACATGATCGGGGGGTACGACAAGGCGCGGCTTTATTTAACATATTTTTCGGGATGCGCGCTTAGGCGGAAAATGATCGGGGTATGGTGGTTTGGTAAGGTTTTTCAATGTATTTCGAAAAACAAATGTATGCGCCCAGACTTTAGTTTAAGCGGCGGAAGTGGGTTTTTGAGATTATGGGTAAAAAGGGTTTGTATAGGGTTTATATTTGCAAATGGGGTACAAATGGGTTAAAAATGGATTCAGAAACGGGAGAGGAGGGCTAGGTTTAGGTTTATCAACATGACCAGGAGTCATTTGATCCCTTTTTTAGAGAATATATGGCTATAATGCCAAGGGGAGGGATATTTACATAAAATTTGGGGTTTTTATACACCATGGTGTTAATACTAGTAGGGGAAAGGTAATATGAGGGATTTATATAATAGAGTTAGTGTTAGCATGGATGATGGAAGTGAATGAAGGGGAAACCATTAAGTTCATTTGAGACAAACTTGGTTTTGAGAGTAGATCAAAATGCAAAGAATTTTTAGACAAGAAATGTGGCTTCTAAGGATAACAATTCAATCATATTACCACAAGTAGTTCCATGAATGTCAATTCAAAGGGGATGTTAGTAAATGACATGAAAAGGGGAAGAGGGGAAATTAGACATGCTTCTTAGCTTTTCCTTTCTCATTTGGACCATCAAGATTGAAATCTGAAGTGAAGACCGCTTCTGCACCTCCTTCTACTTACCCAGCTACTTTGCCTAGCATTTTTTGTTTCTTCTTGGAGGGTGCATTTAGGCTTGCAAACCCTTGCTTGCCTTTTCTTTTCTTTGGCTTTTTCTTTTATTTTTCTATCTACTTCTAACCTTATTGCTTCCAAGGTCCCAGATTAAGCAGTTGGGAGCCTTATTTTCTCTACCTATGCTATTTGTCTGCCAAGATTAAACAGTTTGGACAGACTTCTTTCTCTAGTCTACAACTGGAAATTGAAAGCAAGGCATGATCCAGATTAGACTGTTGGATCATCCATCAAAATAGAAACAAGGCCATCAAAATTGAAACAAGGAGAAGCTCTTTACACGCCTTGTTTTTCTAGGAAATATGGGATCTTTGCATAATCAAAGCAGAGCATATTTGGACTTTCCCTTGCCAATCATGAAATATGAAACCTATTGGTATAGGTATCCAACAGGTACAACCCGTTGCGGGGTTGCGCCAGTGGGATTCCGTCATAATCTATCAACTCGTAGGCACCTTTTGCTAACACATTTTTAACAATATAAGGGCCCATCCATAAGGACTTGAATTTTCCAGCTCCCAATTTATCGGATTCTTGGTCGTAAAGCAAAACCAAATCACCTTCCGAGAAGACACGGGGTTTGACATTCTTGTCGAACTGCGCTTTAACTCGTTTCTTATGTGCTTCATTGGACAAGGTGGCGTAACGACGGGTTTCATCCAACTGGATTAATTCCAAGAAACGAGCTTCTTCTTCTGAGGTTCCAGGGAGAAGATCAATTGCGAGTTTAAGGGACGAAATTTCACACTGGATTGGTAGGATTGCTTCTAGGCCGTACACCAGTTGAAACGGTGTGAACCCAGTGGCATTCCTTACCGATGTTCAGTAGGCCCACAAAGCCGAGTACAGGATCAAATGCCATCTTCTTTTGTGAACCCCCACCATCCTTTGCAGCATGCGCTTCAGGACTTTGTTGATCGCTTCAACTTGTCCGTTAGCTTGCGGATAGTACAGAGTAGAGCTTTCGTGAGACAACCCTAGTTTGGCAGTTAATTCAACCATCATGTGATTGCGAAAATGCGATCCATGATCTGTTACTATGGCCTGTGGTACGCCGAATCTAGCGACTACATGATTAAAAAAGAATAGGGCTGCTGTTTCATCAGTGTTATCCAATGTAGGCATCGCCTCGGCCCATTTGGTAAAATAGTCAACTGCGACTATAATATACCCATGCCCCCCAGTCGAGGTGGGGTTACATTGCATGAAATCGATGCCCCACTTGGCGAACGGCCCCACAGCTATTATTGGCTGTAAAGGAGCAGGGGGTCTTCTGGTTTTGCTATCAAAAATCTGACATGCATGGCAACTTCTGACTGCAGTTATGCAATCTTTGAACATGGTTGGCCAGAAGTATCCTGCTCGTAAGATTCTTTGTGCTGTAGCATATCCAGATTGATGCCCCCCACAGGTGCCTGAATGACATTCATTCAGGGCTTTTTCGGCTTCCTCATGGGTTAGACACCTTCTCAGAACCGTATCAACACCACGATGGTAAAGCGTATCACCGACGATCATGTAGTCTTTAGCTTGGTATCGAATGCGTTTCTGTTCTGAGTGTGAGGTGTCTGGCCGAAATTTTTGGGTTTGGAGATAAACTATTATATCTCCATACCACTCGTCACTTGCTGATATCAGAAACAAGCTCTCGTCCACGATTGATTCTTTGGACGTTTCATCGTTGTACGATGATGGGAGATCGCATAATAATTTTGCGAAAACTAAAGCTTTCTTTGATTTGGATTTAACAAATTCCAGATCAAACTCTTGAAGGATAGCTATCCACTTCGAATATTTGCCCCCAAGCAACTGTCGCGACAGTATATACGTCATGGGGTTGCAATCTGACAATACAGTGGTCTTCCTAAAGAGGACATAATGCCGAAATCTTTGTATCGCTTGAACAGCTGCCAATGCTAGCTTTTCAACATGAGAATATTTACTTTCCGTATCATTTAAGTTTTTACTTAAATAATATATAGGGTGTTCAATTCCATCGACTTCTTGAACTAAAACCATCGCAATGGTCGTATCTGCTGCAGCCAGATACAGGTTAAAATCCCTTAGGTAGTCTGGGGCGTACATTAATGATGCTTTGATTAGCGCTTCTTTCAAAACATCAAAGGAAGCTTGCGCAACCTGGTCCCAGACGAACGGCACATCCTTTTTTAGGAGACGGGTATAACCTTTAGCAAGTTCTGCATAATTTGGAATGAACCTCCTCAGAAAGTTTGCTTTCCCTTGGAGTTTCTGAATCTGAAGCAAGTTCGAAGGTGGAGGCAAATTAATGATTGCCTGCACCTTGCAAGGGTCGAGACGAATCCCATCCTTGGAGACTATAAAGCCAAGTAAACGACCAGAACCGACGCAAAACACACATTTTTGTGGATTGAGTCTTATCTTGTAGTGTCGGCAACGTAGAAATATCGCTCTTAAATGATGCGGATGATCAGTCCGCTTTCGCGAATGAGCCGGAAGATCGTCGAGATAAGGTTGAATGATGTTCTTGATGTCATGGAAAGCATAATTCATTGCTCTCTGAAACGTCGCCCCTGCGTTCTTTAAACCAAAGGGTAATTTTCGATAAGCGAATGTGCCCCACGGACAAATAAATGCAGTCTTTGACTGAACCTGTGGGCGGATATTAATTTGATTATACCCGGAAAATCCGTCCATAAACGAAAAGATTTCACATCCGGCGCATTCATCAATTATCTGGTCGATGAAGGGTGTAGGGTAGTTGTCCTTTGGACAAGCTTGATTTACATCCCTATAATCGACGCACACTCGTATTGTCCCTTGTTTTTTCATAACAGGGACAATATTCGATACCCAATCGGTCAGAGGAACCGGGTAGATGAAACCAGCATGGAGGAGCTTTTCAACTTCCGCCTTAATGGCAACGACTTTCTTGGGGTGCACCTACCGAAGCCGTTGTCTCACTGGTTTGACATCAGGATACATCTTAATTTCATGTTCAACGATACTCGAGTCAATGCCTGGCATTTCATCATATGACCAAGCAAAGACATCTCTAAATTCGCGGAAAAGAGCTTTATATATTTCTTGTTCTGAAGGGGAACAACCTTTGCCGACATAAATCTTCTCTACAACGTCTATTTTTGTCGAGATATCTATGGCTATAGTCTCTTCTATATTGGATAGGTTTCTCTCGGAGTCCACCGTATTTACAGTATTTGTTAGGAATTCAAATACTGAAGGGTGATACAGGTCGCCTTGAGTATCTTCCTTTGGAAGGGAACGATGGTGGTTATCATCCCATGGTGCCCCCTCAATCATCATTGATTGAAGGATTCCTTCATCACTTGCATGCACTCGTGACCAAGGATCCGAAGGGGTTCCACATTCTCCTGACCTATCTACCCAGACACTTGACGAGCGTTGATTGGGGCTCGCCTCCCATGCCTGAAATATTGATTGCTACAATATTTCGATTGGGCTTGGGTGCAGAACCATTGCCCGATCCATGATGACTTTGTCTTTTGCGACCTTCGTGGAAGATATCATGTTGCAGGTAGCCACCAATGGTACATTTCCTATGTACGTATGATTTGGTAGCGAGAAAGTCCCCATCATCGTGGGGTCTTTCAACAGGCCTACTCCTATATCTTGAATTGAATGGTCGCCTTCATGGATCATGGGAATGCTTCCCGTAACTTGTGAACCATTAAGGAGGAAGTTCTGTTGGTCGACGACCGTAATCCCTCCTTCAAACGGGAAAGCAATCTTCCTAAAATAAGTCGACACGACAGCTGCCATGGCATAAATCCATGGTCTTCCCAGTAGGATGTTATAGTCCAGATTTCCATCTATGACCTCAACATCAATCTCTACTGTTTTTCCACCTAGTTCAACTTTCAAGTTACTTAGGATACCGTAAGGGGTATATGTCCTACCGTCGAAAGCCTTTAGTGTTGTCGAAGATCTCGACAAGGTTGGTGACCCTAGTGTTTTCCAGCAGCTCATTGACATAATACATGTCGATGCCCCCTCGTCAATAATTGTTCTGTGAACAATTTTGTTGAGGGTCTTTACCTGAATAAGGAAAGCTAATTGAGCTGGTAACTGAGGGTCATACCCTTTGTGATCAAAGGACACAAGATTGGAATCCTTAGGATCAACCCCCCCTATTGCTAATAACAATGCCTGCCTTTGGGATGGACAATTTTGTAGTACTTCTAGGGTCGACATAGCAGATGGCGATTGAGCCCAATCTTCTACTATATTATAATGCTGCGCCGCTCTGGCACGAGGATTAAACGTCGACTTGTGTACTACAACCTTAGGTGGCTTTATTGTTAATTCTGGCATTACAGGTGGGACAACTTCTGTCGAAGTTGTTGTCGAACTACTAGGTTGATCTTTACCTTTTTCGTTCGACAGTTGCGGATTCCCGTAATCTGTGCTCCTTGTCGAAATCAAAGCATCATTTTGGTGCTTAGAAACCGATAACATCAGCACTTGCGACGGGGAAGCATTTCCACTATCAACCATATTTTGACCTGGATTGGGAAATGGATCCGTCAACACAGCTGGGTTCTTTGGAATTTTAAAGAATCTCTTGAGCTCAGCTTTGTATGGACAATCTGTTGTCTTGTGATCTTCGTCACATATCATACAGGGCCATTTCTTTTTCCCTTTCTCAGGAGAGTTTGAAGAAGTTTTTTCAGGTGACGGACTATCCTGTTGCTTCTTCTTCCCTTTGTTTTGTTTCTTCTTGCTTCTTGGTTGATTGGTTTCTTTGCCTTTATCTGTCGATATGGCATTTACTTCCGAAGCAAGAATCTCGTCATGGGCATTTCGATCTGAAGTCTTACGGGCTTTCTGAGGTGAAGCCTTTCTTGACTTTGCGCTTGTAGTGCCAATCACGCCATCTCCGGCATGAGAGTCAATATTCGATTTAGGAGGGGGAGGAATTGAAAATTCAGGTCTAGGGGCGTCAGGTATTTTTTCGTAGAGCGTGCCCAACTGAGTATATACTAAGTCTAAATATTGAGCACGAGCGATGACTTGCTCTTCTGTTACGACTCCCCCTTTGGCCACATCTTCAGTTATGGCCGGAAGTAATGACTTTATAAACCACTCAGCTAATAGCTGATAAGGAACGTATGTTTTCACCATCCTACGTCGACGACGCCACTCATGTATATGATCTGATATGTGAGTAGCTATCGTCTGTTTGAAGTTGTTCAGTATCTCGGTTCCTGTTTCATACCTAATAGGTAATTGAAAATGGGTTAAGAAAGTCGTGGCTAAGGAGCTGAAATTGTCGAAAGAGGCTCTCGGCAATTCTATATACCATTTAGCCGTCGGACCTGTCAATGTCCTCTGGAAGAGGCGAAGTCTTATCGAATCATCGTTCAGTGTGTTCGATGAACACCACAGATGAAAGGTCATGACGTGATTCGACGGGTCTTCGCCCGGGTTTCCATTGAATTTAGGAATGTCCGAGGGAAGTTTGTGAGGAATCGCGGGCCACCAAGGGGCGTAGGCGATAGGATCGTTCGTCAACCGGTGTAGGTCGGGTAACTCTAGAGTTGCCACGAATGGCAGCTGCTGACTCAAGTTAGGTGAAGCGTACCCAGGGTACAACGGAATCGCCTGAGCAGTTGGTCTTTGCATACCAGCATAATGTAATTGATGCTGATATGATTGATACGGTTGATGGACTACTCCACTATATAGTGGTTGGTTTTGACCATATTGTAGGTACGGTTGTCCATTGTTCGCAAAAATTTGCTGCTCGGTACCTTGGTACACTTGCTGGAACTGCGGTTGTTGATACCGCACCAACCATGGTTGTGACACCATTGGTTGTTGTGCGATGCTTACCACTGGGCCAAGATGAGGGGTAAGGGTACCCATTTGTGCTTGTGTCGCCCCGCCAGTCGGCGATTGTGGTTGAGTAGCAGGGTCAAAAGGTTGTTGCATTACAACCTGAGAAAACTGAGGTTGACATGTAACAGGTATCGTTTGAACTTGCGAAACAGTCACAATCGCTGGTGTCGTCGGGATGTTCATCACAGGCATCTGTTGTTGCATAGAATACACAACTCTTGGTTGCTGGGGTAGCATAGGTATCCAACCACTGGTAGCTATTCCAGTATAACTTGGGTATGGTTGTGAACTCCCGTATGGGTAACCTCCCGAAGGGGGTAGTGAGAAAGCATATTGCCCCCCATACGGCGGTGGTCCGGAGCCAAGAGGATTTATTACACCTCGAGGACCGGTTTGCCCGAGCGGATTTCCGAAAGGATCAATCTGTTGAGTTCCAACATAGGAGTTACCGGGTATTATCCCGGTAGAACAAACAGGAACAGACCATTCTGTCATCACGGCCCCCGAAGGGACCCTCTCCATCTGTTGAGAGTTAGGGACAGATGGTACGCCGGCGAACATTGTCGGGATGACTGCAGGGAGTTCTGCTATCGCTGTGTCGTTTGGCACAGTCCTAGATGTCAACGGTTGTTCAGACATTTTTAGTCTATCCAGTAGATTGCCTAATGATTCTTCAGGAACTTCTCTGGGTGATAGGCTAGCTTTTGATGCAGTAGGAAGTAGAGTGATCCCTGCTCCAAGATGTGTTGGAGTAGTTGCTTGCGGATCTTCTATAATTTCTTCTATTGCGATCAGACCGGGTGGAAGAGGAAGACCGTCAGGTCCGTAGAATATTTCTGGTGCCGAAGAAGGGGTTGTTTCGACAGCGACAGTTGTTTGAGGAGCAAGACTCTCTGAACCGACCACTGATGGAACTGGTTCAGTAACACAAGTATTTGCTCTCAGACTAGGATCAGTATTACTGTCCTTCTGGGGCTGTTGAACTTCTTCAATAAGGGCAGGGTTTCCAGAAATGTTTAGAGGAACCGGAACCTCAGATGTCGTCGGAACACTTGTTCTGACTTTGACAGGAGATTTGGAACCAGTTGAACGAGATTGCTTTGCCCGGGTTGTTTTCGAATCCGGAGACAAAGACGGTTTTCTCGTATGCCTCTGCGAACGACAGTTCATCGATTGATTTTCTTCCACAATTACGGATTACTTGATCAACCAACAATGCACAGGGTGAAATGTGTTTTCGAATTGAATTAATTTTAGACACTTTTTAAGACACAACTCGCTTTTTCATGTTTTAAGAGTCGAGAAAAAGCTAAAGATGACTCTAGTCTCCTTCGATGTATTAACGAGCCTGAAGTGACAAATGCTCGGATGGACTTTTTCAGTTATAGAGTTTGAAAAAGGCCAAAAGAAACTACTCTGGAGTTCTAGGCAAGGGTGTGCCAAACCTTTCGCGAAACCACAGAATACGTTTTACGGTACGAGTGGTCGATCTTCGTGAATGCTGTGTTCACTGCATCGTGATGAGTAGGGTGGTCGACACGGCTTCCTATGGATAAAGGCTTTGTTCCTATAGGGGTCCCCCAATATACGCGACGGTACGCGGGGGCACAAGTCCGTATTAGTGCTATCGTCCCTCAGGAGGAATCACCCACCTTCGTAGAGATCGACAGTCACTATGTTTAACGACGCTGGTTCACGTCTCTACCTAGACCTCTACTGTGTGTCGTTATGTTTCAAAGCGTTGTTAGATAAATTCAGTTCTTTTTAGGTTGATCTTGTTTAGCAGTTTTCCTTTATGGATCACCACGTGATGTATGAGACAACTCCTAAATGCAGTCTAAGAATGATAAGCAAGTTTTTTCAATTCTTTCAACTTATGAAAACCTTAACTACTGAAGGAAAAGAAAGACATCATCTTTTCAAACAGATCATGGAGCACACACTAATGCACTTTCCCTAAATCGACATGCAAACTGTCAAAATGCGCATGCACAATGCAAGTATTTCTTTTCTTCTTTCTTAATGTTGTGTATGACAAAAAGAAAGTTGTTGTACGATTTCGAATCCAATTTCAAGCGAAAGAAAACAAGTATTGTCCAACAATCAAAAGAACACCTTAAGATTTTACTCGTTTCTACGCAAGAAATACTGAAATTCGAACCAGATAACGAAAGAAAATGTTCAAGTAGCTATGAACAACAATAAACTAGCTCTTAGAATCACAACGACACTTTCTCAAAGGTCTAGATCCAAGAGGTCACAGCAAGACTAGCTCACTTTCGGTGCGGGAAATTGTGAATGAAAGCAAGAAATACAATAAGAACAATCACGATTTCAACATACAACTGAGGCGGAATGAGGGCAAAGAAAAGTGGTTTCAGCTGGGTATACAGGTTGACAGCAGGCTGCAAAACAATACTGAAAACTGGGCAACAGACAACAAGGAATCCCAGTTGCACAAGGCAAAACTGGATCAGCGCAGGTAGATGCACTGTCAGGGAGGGATGCAGCGCAGGTAGCCCCTTCGGGACCTGTGTTGCAGCGCAGGTAGCCTTTGTGGCAGCTGCACTGAACGAGACAACTCTCGTCCGTCCCAGATTCCGGGTCACAGTTTGCTCAAAAATCAACAGTTTTTGCTCAAATCAGAAGCTATCAGTCAAGTATACTCTAGAGGATGATTAAGGAAGATGAACACTATCACAAAGAGCAAAAAAGAGTCCTTGTGGATCAGCTCTTCAAATCATGAACACGCCCAGCACTGGGCTTAGAGTAGCTGCCCTCTACTTTGCATTCGAAGAACTCGCATGCATTTCGATTCGGTACTCTCTCTTGTTCAAGAGATGAATAGCAAGAATACACAAGCTACCAACAAGACACGCTCCCCAGCGGAGTCGCCAGTCTGTTGTGGGGGAAAGTATCCAACTCGGAATGACCCTAACCCACTCTAAGGGTGACAGTTCCTTAGCAACAGCTGAAAGCAAAGCTATCTAAAGTTTCTTCTTTATGACACGCAAGAGATAAAAGGATAGATCCACTTACCGATGTCTTGCGCAAATGGTCGATCCAATCTCCTTTGATTGCCGCTTGCTCCCAGCTCCAAGTCTCTTCACGGGCCCAGCTACACGAGATCCTGCAAACAAGACAAAGAAAGGAAACTACAAGAAGCATGCGTGCATAACTGATTCAAGGATTAGCATAAATCAAAGACGCAAGTAAGACAATACACATTGAAACACATGCGAATAGAAGAACCTCAAATGCTTTATTGATATATAGAAGTAAGGTTCAGGCGGTGATACAACCATGAGAGGTCCAATCCAGCATCACCTTCCCGACGGAGAGAAATCTCTTCTTCACCTCCCTCAAGCAATCACCCAATGCTCACAACTGCAAACCAACAGCGATTCTTTGCGCCAAATTCTGTCCTCCAGATCCCATGGGATGAGATCCTTATATAGAGTTTTGGAGTGAAGGTAAGTCATGTTGGTGTGTGACTTACTGTGCTCTTCAACTCCAGTTGTTCTTCAGTCCTTCACTCAGAGTTTCTGCTGTCCACTTGGAGTTTTAGAAGCTCTTTAACTCATCATTAGGCGAATCTTATGATCACATGCTTTTCTGGAAGCTTCCTGGGCACTGGCAGTTTGAGAACAAGACTCCTCCATAAGTCCAGTTACGCCCAATGCAGGTAGGCTTTGTCCTACCTGCTTTGCAATGCAGGTAGCCTTTGTTGCACCTGCTTTGCAACGCAGGTAGCCTTTGTTGCACCTGCTTTGATCCAAAATTGACCTATTTTGAGTGTTCTTTCAGTGGGAGACTGATTTGCAGAGCTGTGGTTTGCTGACCTTGTTCCTCCAAGGGTAAGAACAGCATGTTTAGGGACTTTGGATCCCTCAGATTATTGACATTTCATGCTCCATGCTGTGAGGCACAAAAATGTCTATAACACTTGCGCAATGACTACATGATAGCAGGAAATTCTTAGTGCTTCTGGTAGTTGACAGAGAGTGTAGGACTTGTTATAGCCTAAATCTACCTCAGGTTGAGAAAGGTAGGTCTAGGGTAACATCAAACCACGCTTAACCTGGTAGCTAGCCCTACTAGGTCAGGAGAGGGCTCTCTCCTTGTCAATCTCAAAGAAAATATGATAAGTAAGGCTTGAGATGACTGGTATGAATACTACTTTTAGGCTAGGTATATGCTCAAAGGATTTTGATTGATTTTAATGGTTGGTTGCTGGATCAGATGAGGAAGGCAGCTTTGGGTCTGAGAAATCAACACAAATTTGTAGAAGTTTCTGTGGGGCGAGGTAGGAAAGTGTTTTAGAACTTTTAAATGAATGTGATGGTGAGTCTAAAGACTGGTGAGGAGTTGGAGAGGGCATGCAAGTTTCATGAGTCCTCTTCAAACAGCAAAAAACATTTAGAACTAAATAAAACCCCAAGGCAGAGCATTGAAACATCAATGGATTCCACCCTTTAATCTTGATTCATTTAGTTATGCAGAAAAAGAGATATGATGACACATATCCACATAAGATAAACTAAATAACAGAGGAGAAAACAATGCTAATTCACATTACCACAAGAATCCCACAAAATGTTGCAAAACCCTCGTTCATTTCCTTGCCAAACTACAGAAGTGATTTACAATAGTGCTCAATGTGTCCACAAGAGTCCAACCTTGACAAATGACTAAGAAAGTACAATATATAGGCATCAAACCACCTATGCTAGCCATCAGGGGCCGAATCCATGAGTTAAGGAGCTGTTTCAACAAGATCTAAACTAGGAACTAAAAAATAGACAGTGGAACAACTTGCCTCTAAAACTATGGAAACTGATTCATTCATTTTTAAACCAACTCTAACTGATGTATCTACCTCCTCAAGTCATTTTTTCATCATATTACATCAAGTTATATCATATTACATCATTAAATGACTACAATAGAAGAAAAAGTCAAACTGACAGCAAACTGGGCGAAATTATGAACAAACAGGCAAAAATGGTAAATTTTTCTCCTATGCATAGCGCCACTAATTCTATGCGTAACACGTATTCCAGGCTAGTTTTGGAAGGCTTCCCAAATTCCAAATCAGGTGAAGAATAGCTCATTGGAAAGCTTGGTGAGTCTAATTTCTGGGACAACTTGAATTTTTTTATTTGGAGTCCATTTGCCCCTCCCAAAATGAAGTCTCCCAAGATTGCTTCCTGTGTGGCAAAAACGTGGCAGAGAGGGCACTTTTTGGGTGTTTTTGGCCCTTTTGGAGGTACAAAACTTGTCAAAAATTTCTCAGCCATTTTTGAGAATACATAAATTTTCATGCTGATTCCAAAAATGTATACTTTTT
Source organism: Pinus tabuliformis (assembly GCA_031772625.1). Lineage (NCBI taxonomy): Eukaryota > Viridiplantae > Streptophyta > Pinopsida > Pinales > Pinaceae > Pinus > Pinus tabuliformis. Next base: position 904,185,401 of record CM062808.1, read on the forward strand.
TTTCAAATGGAGGCCCCCATCAAAAGCGTAGCGCCGCATCTATTGGAAAAACCTATTTTTTGTTTCAAAAATTCCAAAAATGACAAAAACTTCACCAAATTTCTTGAAATTTGGCATGAGTTATCCTTTTTATGTGCTATTCTAGGCCAATGATGTTTTAGCCAAGATCTTGAGTTTATCATGCTCTTTCTTTTCTCCTTAATGCCTTCCATGGAACTGTTACTAAGGGTTTCTTCCTCTTTTTCAAACTCATTGTCCATCTCCATTGTTTTCCCTTGGTTTTGAAAAATGTGGTTGTATATGGATGTTTTATGGATAATAGTGTGGAATAAGGTGAAGGAATAAATGGGTAGAGTGTGTGAAAATGTATGATGAACAGAGTTTAGGGATGAGTAGGGTTTTAGGGAGAGTGGGTAGAGTTTGATGATGTGAGTAGGGTTTGGACAGTGTAGAGTTTGGGAAATTATATGTGGAGAATTGGGTTAAGGGGAAAATGTATGAGGGGAATGAGATTAAGGGGATAGGGTATACAACCACTAGTGTAATGAAGAAAACTAGGGTTTCACCCTGGAAGCTAGGGTTTCAGTTTGAAGAACACAAAACACCAATCTTAGTAAACAAACCCTAACACACAAGATAGGATTCATGTACTTACTTTTTTAGAGGGATAAATTGAAATTTTGAGGCAAAATGGTGAAATTTGCAACAATTTGTAGCCCAACTGCCAGGTGTGTAGCGCTAGCTGATAGGTGCGTAGTGATTTTTGTAGGACACTTTTGGAGGCTTTCCCCGTGTCCAAATTGGGTGTGCCATAGCTTGTTGGAAATCATATCGTGTCTAATTTCCAACACAACTTGAATTTTTTGATTTGGAGTTCATTTTCCCTATCAAAAGTCAAATCTCCCAAGACTGGTCAAAATGTGCAAAATTAGGCTGCCTAAATGAAGAGTGTTGTTGCAGTCAACTTTTGAAGGTATTCCTCAACTACAGATTGAGCTCATGACAGCTAATTGGAAATATATTTGTGTCTAGTTATCATTTAATTCATCAGTAAAGTCATTTGGCAAACTAGGCTAGGAGAAATCTTGATTTTCCCAAGGCCACTCCAGAGGTGCAACAACTCTCCTGCGGCAACTTTATTTTTAACATTTCTCTAAAACCATGACACATGTGTAAACAGTGAAGGAGGTTTTTCTTCCTTGGCCTATTATGGACAAAAAACTCTCTCAATTCTTCTAAATTCATTTTTTCATGCTCAGAAACATCATTTGAGTAAAACCTATCCCGATGTGTGGAACGGAGGATTTGTCGAAATGAAGGGAAATGAAGGGGATAAGAGGCTTCTTAATTCTTGAGAAAATTTTTGGAAGTAGGGAGGGATGTTAGGAGGTAGGAGAAAGTTGAAATTCAAATATTGAGTGAGGGGAAGGGTCCAAAATGGAAAAACACGTGCTTAGCCTAGAAAATTGTCAAATTGTAGCAAGAAACTAGGGTTTGTAGAAAAATGAGGAATTTGAAGGATATCAGTGATTGGAAGTGTTTAATAAGGTACATTAAGGATAGGGGAAGGTGTTTTAGCATTAGGATACAATTTTTGTTGATGATTTTACCATCCAAGAGAAATTACCTTCAAAACCCTAGGAGAGGGAAATGAACCTTACCCAAGTACAACTGAAGCATGAACAAGGTGTAAAACGACCCATTGGAACTTGAAATATTGATGGCAACTCTTTGAATGATGGTACACTCAATTGAATGGTGACATGGATTGACACTTGGAAAACTTTGGAAGGAGTGAAAACAAACCCTAGACCTAATACCTAGTGACCAAATGTTACTTGAAAACTCACTGAAATGACAAAATTTGACTTTGACACCTTATAATTTTGTAAGAGCATCTTTGATCACTGGAGGAAGGCTTCAAAGACTGACACTAACATTGGCTCCAATGGGGATGGTAGCTTCTTGGAGGTGCCAAGAACCACAGATCTTTGGAAGAGCATACCAATGCCTTATCCATTGGGCATGGAGTCAAAAATGCAAACTGAAATGCATGACTGAAAACTGACGACTTGACGACACAAACTAACTTGAAATTGACTCAATACTAAAACACAACTTACAAACTAGAAAATATGCTCAAAATTGAGCTTATTCAATAAAACCTAATCTAATTGTTCCATTCATCACCTGATCAAGTGAAATGAAACAACCAATGCAACCAAGTAAGCATTCTGGCTGCTATTTGCATTCTCCACAAGTGCTTGCTTATGAAAAACAAGAAAGAACTACTAAAAGGCAACTCCGATGAAAATTTGTAAACAGATCCATTGAATAATATGGATTCTCTATCTGACTCCAAAAACACTGCATAAGGATCTTGAAATTCATGCACACTGGGACTTAGCTCATCCAATGGATTACTTTTCTTCTCCTCGTACCATGAATGCAAACTTTCATTTGAGCTTTATGTCGAGAGTCCTGCTGAAAATGACAAAGAAACTGGCTGCCGGATCAAGTTTGTACCAATACTTGTTTCAGTCTCATAGTTAGCTAGTGGAGAAGGACTTTGACTGCAGAAATCATCCAAAACATCAGCTATTGGATCGTGAAAAACTTGAAAAGATTGCTGCAACCCATTTTCTATTGGTTTCGATGAGATTACATGATACCCTACAGGCTGCTCATTTGAAGATATACTATGCAAATTTCCCTTCAAAAACTGAAATGATTCAAAACAAAATGGTACATAATCATCTTGCATCATTTGATCATATGTGCAAACTTCCAAGTCTTCATTTGCAACTTGACAATCAATGGCATTCGGAGGCTGCAACTCTGGATATGCAAAGTCTTGAACAAGGATTTCACTACCTTCAAGATGGTCAAGATCGAAACTTGTCGACAGTTGATTTCTGATTGCATGAATGTTGTATTTGATGAATTGGAAGGAAGCAAAACAGAAAGGCAAAGATCCTTCACTTACTTCAAAATTTGTTGCACTTTCCTCCTCATTTTCATAACTGATCTGCAACGTTTGATCACTGTATTTGAGCTGAAAGTGAACTTCCTCCTCCCACAAACTAGCTGCTGATTTGTCTACAAGGCTAGCTTCTGTTTGGAGAACATAATCATCATCATACTGATCAAACTGAGGCAAATCATCAGTATAAAACATATCATCAAGAATACATGTCATCTCAACAAATCTCTCTTCTCCAAGATGATCTATAAAACAATCACTATCAGAACTATGACAACTGGGATAAGAAAGAAAATGTTTTGGATCAACCACTTTTTTTTTCCTCAATCAGCAAGCCATGTTCTTGAACATCATACTCATTCTTTGTGGTGAACTTTTGCTTCATTTCTTCCACTGTACTTACCAAAATGTCAAGCTTTACCTCTAAGGATGTCGATTCCTTTGGATCTATGTTCTTCACCTCTTCTTCCTTCAACTTTGCCCTTTTGATCAACAAATTAGATTCTACATCTACTGCATTGTTCTACATCTTTTCAAGTGTTGCAAGTTTCATTTCTCTCAGCTGAAACTCCATTTTCGGATCAAAAGCATTTGGATAGTGCAAGAGAGCGGATCTAAGAGGAGGTCTTATATTAACCGGCATCGAAAAAGAGACTTGGTTAAATCTGGCAGAAAATTGTTGTACTGTCTCCCTTGGCAGTGTTTTCAACTGGTTATACTCTTTTATAATCAAGAAAGGGTTTTATCTGACCACCCACCTTTCGAGGAAAACTTTGACAAACTGCTGTAAATCTGAGATGATCGCATCAGGCAGGGTCTTGAACCAACTCTTAACTTTGCCTTGCAAAGAAAGAGCAAAAAGCCTAATACTAACATCTTCTTCATCAACTTCAAAAAGATCAAGAAAAGACTCAAAATTCAATACATGTCTCTCAGCAGTGATGTTGTCACAGTCACCATCAAATCTTGGTAGATATAGGTCATGATTTTTAGGGAAAGCATGGGATATAGGAGGTAAAATCAGAGGCTTGTATCGATCTGGAATTTTACAAGGTATAGGGGTATGTACAGAAGCTGTAGAATCAGTCTTGGTCTCTTGAGGCTCATCAGTTTGAAGACGGTCATCACAAGATTCAGAAGATGGGTCTTGATCAAAATCAAAGGCATGCGAATATTAGGTATTTACAATCTTCAAAAGGAAAGAATCAAATGCAGGTATGGGATCTTTTCTCAAACACAGTATACTTTGTAAAACCTTCTTGACATTCTCGGGAAAAGAGAACAAATAATTTATAACAAAGAACATAACGTCTTGGATGAAATGCCAACTTGAATACCTGATCTTTCCATATTGTCCTTTCATGTTTTTGCTGGTCAGGTTCATCCTCCAGTGGAGTCCTTGGATCTGATCTCGAAACTGATTTGGAGTTGCCAGGTGAATGATTTCAGCCTTGCTGTGTCTGATCGTTGTTCACCATCAACAATCAGATCTGAGCTTGATTACATTTTTCTGAGGAACATAAAATTACATTTCCCCAATATGGTCTCCACTATGTTATAGCCTAAATCTACCTCAAGCTGAGAAAGGTAGGTCTAGGGTAACATCAAACCACACTTAACCTGGTAGCTAGCCCTACCATGTCGGGAGAGGGCTCTCTCCTTGTCAATCTCAAAGAAAATATGGTAAGTAAGGCTTGAGATGAGTGGTATGAATACTAATTTTAAGCTAGGTATATGCTCAAATAATTTTGATTGATTTTAATGGTTGGTTGTTGGATTAGATGAGGAAGGTAGCTTTGGGTCCGAGAGATCAACACAGATTTGCAGAAGTTTCTGTGGGGCGAGGTAGGCAAGTGTTTTAGCACTTTGAAATGAATGTGATGGTGAGTCTAAATACTGGTGAGAATTTGGAGAGGGCATGCAAGTTTCATGAGTCCTCTTCAAATAGCAGAAAACATTTAGAACTAAATAAAACCCCAAGGCAGAGCACTAAAACATCAATGGATTCCACCCTTTAATCTTGATTCATTTAGTTATGCAGAAAAAGAGAGATGATGGCACATATCCACATAATATAAACTAAATAACAGAGGAGAAAACAATGCTAATTAACATTACCACAAGAATCCCACAAAATGCTACAAAACCCTGGTTCATTTCCTTTCCAAACTCCAGAAGTGATTTACAATAGTGCTCAATGTATCCACAAGAGTCCAACCTTGACAAATGACTAAGAAATTACAAGATATAGGCATCAAACCACCTATGCTAGGCATCAGGGGTCAAATCCATGAGTCAAGGAGCTGTTTCAACAAGATCTAAACTAGGAACTGAAAAATAGGCAGTGGAACAACTTGCCTCTAAAACTATGGAAACTGATTCATTCATTTTTAAACCAACTCTAACTGGTTTATCTACCTCTACAGGTCATTTTTTCATCATAGTACATCAAGTTACATCATATTACATCATTAATTGACCAAGAGAGAAGAAAAAATCAAACTGACAGCAAACTGGGCGAAATTCTGAACAAACAGGCAAAACTGGCAAATTTTTCTCCTATGCGTAGTGCTACTAATTCTACGCGTAGCACTTTTTCCAAGCCAGTTTTGGAAGGCTTCCCAAAGTCCAAATCAGGTACAAAATAGCTCATTGGAAATTTTGGTGAGTCTACTTTCTGGGACAACTTGAATTTTTTGATTTGGAGTCCATTTGCCCCTCCAAAAATGAAATCTCCCAAGACTGCTTCCTGTGTGGCAAAAAAGTGGCAGAGAGGGCACTTTTTGGGTGTTTTTGGCCCTTTTGGAGGTCCAGAACTTGTCAAAAATTTTCGGCCATTTCTAAGAATACATAACTTTTCATGCTGATTCCAAAAATGTAAACTTTTTTGCAAATGGAGGCCCCCATCAAAAGCGTAGCGCCACCTCTATTGGAAAAACCTGTTTTTGTTTCAAAAATGAAAAAAACTTCACCAAATTTCTTGAAATTTGGCATGAGTGATCCTTTTTATGTGCTATGCTGGGCCAATGATGTTTCAGCCAAGATCTTGAGTTTATCATGCTCTTTCTTTGCTCCTTAAGGCCTTCCATGGAACTGTTACTAAGGGTTTCTTCCTCTATTTCATACTCACTGTCCATCTCCATTGTTTTCCCTTTGTTTTGAAAAATGTGGTTGTATATGGATGTTTTATGGATAATAGTGTGGAAATAAGGTGAAGGAATGAAATGGGCAGAGTGTGTGTGAAAATGTATGATGAACAAAGTTTAGGGATGAGTAGGGTTTTAGGGAGAGTGGGTAGAGTTTGATGATGTGAGTAGGGTTTGGAGAGTGTAGAGTTTGGGAAATTATATGTGGAGAATGGGATTAAGGGGAAAATGTATGAGGGGAATGGGATTAAGGGGATAGGGTATACAACCACTAGTGCAATGAAGAAAACTAGGGTTTCACCCTAGAAGCTAGGGTTTCAGTTTGAAGAACACAAAACACCAATATTAGTAAACAAACCCTAACACACAAGATAGGATTCATGTAGTTACTTTTTTAGAGGGAGAAAATGAATTTTTGAGGCAAAATGGTTAAATTTGCAACAATTTGTAGCCCAACTGTTAGGTGTGTAGCGCTAGCTGACAGGTGTGTAGCACTTTTTGCTGGACACTTTTGGAGGCCTTTCCGGTGTCCAAATTGGGCATGCCATAGCTCGTTGGAAATATTACTGAGTCTAATTTCCAACACAACTTGAATTTTTAAATTTGGAGTTCATTTTCCCTGTCAAAATTCAAATCTCCCGAGACTTTTCAAAATGTGCAAAATGAGGCTACCTAAATGGAGAGTGTTGTTGCAGTCAACTATTGGAGGTCTTCCTCAACCAAAAATTGAGATCATGATAGCTCATTGGAAAGATATTGGTTTCTATTTATCATTTAATTCATCAAGAAAGTCATTTGGCCAACCAGGCTAAGAGAAATCTTGATTTTCCCAAGGCCACTCAAGAGGCGCAACAACCCTCCTGAGGCAACTTTATTTTTGATATTTCTCTAAAACCATGATACCTGTGTAAAAAGTGAAGGAGGTTTTTCTTCCTTGGCCTATTATGGAAAAAAACCTCTCTCACTATTTCTAAATTCATTTTTTCATGCTCAGAAACATCATTTGAGTAAAACTTATCATGATGTGTGGAACAGAGGATTTTCCAAAATGAAGGGAAATGAAGGGGATAAGAGGCTTCTTAATTCTTAAGAAAATTTTTGGAAGTAGGGAGGGATGTTAGGAGGTAAGGGAAAGTGGAACTTCAAATATTGAGTGAGGGGAAGGGATCCAAAAGGGAAAAACATAGGCTTAGCCTAGAAAATTGTCAAATTGTAGCAAGAAACTAGGGTTTGTGGAAAAATGAGGAATTTGAGGGATATCAGTGATGGGAAGTGTTTAATAACGTACATTAAGGATAGGGGAAGGGGTATGAACATTAGGATACAAGTTTTGTTGATGATTTGACCATCCAAGAGAAATTACCTTCAAAACCCTAGGAGAGGGAAATGAACCTTACCCAAGTACAACTGAAGCACGAACAAGATGTAAAATGACCCATTGGAACTTGAAATGATGATGACAACTCTTTGAATGATGGTACACTCAGCTGAATGGAAACATGTACTGACACTTGGAAAGATTTGGAAGGAGTGAAAACAAACCCTAGACCTAATACCTAATGACCATATTTTACTTGGAAACTCATTGAAATGACAAAATTTGATTTTGACACCTTAAAATCATTTTGTAAGAGCATGTTTGATCACTAGAGGAAGGCTTCAAAGATTGACACTAACATTGGCCCCAATGGAGATGGTAGCTCCTCGGAGGTGCCAAGAACTAGAGATCTTTGGAAGAGCAGACCAATTCCTTATCCATTGGGCATGGAGTCAAAAATGCAAACTGAAATACATGACTGAAAACTGACGACTTGACGACACAAACTGACTTGAAACTGACTCAATACTAAAACACAACTGACAAACTGGAAAATATGCTCAAAATGGAGCTTATTCAATAAAACCTAATCTAACTGTTCCATTCATCACCTAATCAAGTGAAATGAAACAACCAATGCAACCAAGTAAGCATTCTGGCTACTGTTTGCATTCTCCACAAGTGCTTGCTTATGAACAACAAGAAAGAACTACTGAAAGGCAACTCCCATGAAAATTTGTAAACAGATCTGTTGAATAATATGGATTCTCTATCTGACTCCAAAAACACTGCATAAGGATCTTGAAATTCATGCACACTGGGACTTAGCTCATCCAATGGATTATTTTTCTTCTCCTCGTACCATGAATGCAAACTTTCATTTGAGCTTTGTGATGAGAGTCCTGTTGAAAATGACAAAGAAACTGGCTGTCGGATCAAGTTTGTATCAACACTTGTTTCAATCTCACAGTTAGCTAGTGGAGAAGGAATTTGACTACAGACATCATCCAAAACATCAGCTATTGGATTGTGAAAAACTTGAAAAGATTGTTGCAACCCATTTTCTATTGGTTCCGATGAGATTACATGATTCCCTATAGACTGCTCATTTGAAGATATACTATGCAAATTTCCCTTCGAAAACTGAAATGATTCAAAACAAAATGGTACGTAATCATCTTGCATCATTTGATCATATGTGCTAGCTTCTAAGTCTTCATTTACAACTTGACAATCAATGGCATTAGGAGACTGCAACTCTGGATATGCAAAATCTTGAACAAGGATTTCATTGCCTTCAAGATGGTCAAGATCGAAACTTGTCGACAGTTCATTTCTGATTGCATGAATGTTGTCTCTAATGAAATGAAACGAAGCAAAACAAAAAGGAAAAGATCCTTCACTTACTTCAAAATTTGCTGCACTTTCCTCCTCATTTTCATAGCTGATCTGCAACATTTGATCGTTGTATTTGAGCTGAAAGTGAACTTCCTCCTCCCACAAACTAGCTGTTCATTTGTCTACAAGGCTAGCTTCTGTTTGGAGAACATAATCATCATCATACTGATCAAACTGAGGCAAATCATCAGTATAAAAAACATCATCAAGCATACATGTCATATCAACAGATCTCTCTTCTCCAAGATGATCTATAAAACAATCACTATCAGATCTATGACAATTGGGATAAGAAAGAAAATGTTTTGGATCAGCCACTTTTTTTCTTCAATCAGCAAGCCATGATCTTGAACATCATACTCATTCTTTGTGGTGATCTTTTGCATCATTTATTCCACTGCACTGACCAAAATGTCGAGCTTTACCTCTAAGGATACGATTCCTTTGGATCTATGTTCTTCACCTCTTCTTCCTTCAACTTTGCCCTTCTGATCAGAAAATTAGCCTCTACATCTACTGCATTGTTCTTCATCTCTTCAAGTGTTGCAAGGTTCCTTTCTCTCAGCTGAAACTCCAATTTCGGATCAAAAGCATTTGGATAGTGCAAGAGAGTGGATCCAAGAGGAGGTCTTATATTAACCGGCATTGAAAAATAGACTTAGCTAAATCTGGAAGAAAATTGTTGTACTGTCTCCCTTGGCAGTGTTTTCAGTTGGTTATACTCTTCTATAATCAAGAAAGGGTTTTGTCTGACCACCCACTTGTTGAGGAAAACTTTGATGAACTGCTATAAATTTGAGATGCTCGCATCAGGCAGGGTCTTGAACCAACTCTTAACTTTGCCTTGCAAAGAAAGAGCAAAAAACCTAACACTGACATCTTCTTCATCAACTTCAAAAAGATCAAGAAAAGACTTAAAATTCAATACATGTCTCTTAGTAGTGATGTTGTCCCAATCACCATCAAATCTTGGTAGATATAGCTCATGATTTTTAGGGAAATCATGGGATATAGGAGGTAAAATCATATGCTTGTATCGATCTAGAATTTTACAAGGTATAGGGGTATGTACAGAAGCTGTAGAATCAGTCTTGGTCTCTTGAGGCTCATCAGTTTGAAGAAGGTCATCACAAGATTCATAAGACGAGTCTTGATCAAAATCAAAGGCATGCGAATATTTGGTATTTACAATCTTCAAAAGGAAAGAATCAAATGCAGGTCTAGGATCTTTTCTCAAACACAGTATACTTTGTAAAAACTTCTTGACATTCTCGGGAAAAGAGAAGAAATAATTTATAACAAAGAACATAGCATCTTAGATGAAATGTCAACTTGAATACCTGATCTTTCCATATTGTCCTTTCATGTTTTTGCTGGTCAGGTTCATCCTCCAGTGGATTCCTTGGATCTGATCTCGAAACTGATTTGGAGTCGCCAGGTGAATGATTTCAGCCTTGCTGTGTCTGATCGTTGTTCACCATTAACAATCAGATTTGAACTTGATTACATTTTGCTGAGGAACATAAAACTACGTTTCCCCAGTATGGTCGCCACTATGTTATGGCCTAAATCTACCTCAGGCTGGGAAAGGCAGGTCTAAGGTAACATCAAATGATGCTTAACCTAGTAGCTAACCCTACCAGGTCGGGAGAGTGCTCTCTCCTTGTCAATCTCAAAGAAAATATGGTAAGTAAGGCTTGAGATGAGTGGTATGAATACTAATTTTAGGCTACGTATATGCTCAAAGGATTTTGATTGATTTTAATGGTTGCTTGCTGGATCAGATGAGGAAGGTAGCTTTGGATCCGCAAAATCAACACAGATTTGTAGAAGTTTCTGTGGGGCGAGGTAGGCAAGTGTTTTAGCACTTTGAAATGAATGTGATGGTGAGTCTAAATACTGGTGAGGATTTGGAGAGAGCATGCAAGTTTCATGAGTCCTCTTCAAATAGCAGAAAACATTTAGAACTAAATAAAACCCCAAGGCAGAGCACTAAAACATCAACGGATTCCACCCTTTAATCTTGATTCATTTAGTTATGCAGAAAAAGAGAGATGATGGCACATATCCACATAAGATAAACTAAATAACAAAGGAGAAAACAATGCTAATTCACATTACCACAAGAATCTCACAAAATTCTGCAAAACCCAGGTTCATTTCCTTGCCAAACTGCAGAAGTGATTTACAATAGTGCTCAATGCATCAACAAGAGTCCAACCTTGATAAATGACTAAGAAAGTACAAGATATAGGCATCAAACCACCTATGCTAGCCATTAGGGGTCAAATCCATGAGTCAAGGAGCTGTTTCAACAAGATCTAAACTAGGAAATGAAAAATAGGCAGTGGAACAACTTGCCTCTAAAACTATGGAAACTGATTCATTCATTTTTAAATCAACTCTAACTGATGTATCTACCTCCTCAAGTCATTTTTTCATCATATTTTACATCATAGTAAATCAGGTTACATCATATTACATTATTAATTTACTAAGAGAGAAGAAAATGTCAAACTGACAGCAAACTTGGCGAAATTCTGAACAAACAGGAAAAATTGGCAAATTTTTCTCCTATGCGTAGCGCCACTAATTCTATGCGTAGTGCGTTTTCCAGGCCAGTTTTGGAAGGCTTCCCAAAGTCAAAATTAGGTGCAGAATATCTCATTGGAAAGCTTGGTGAGTCTACTTTCTGGGACAACTTGAATCTTTTGATTTGGAGTCCATTTGCCCCTCCAAAAATGAAAATTCCCAAGACTACTTCCTGTGTGGAAAAAAAGTGCCAAAGAGGGCACTTTTTTGGTGTTTTCTGCCCTTTTGGAGGTCCAAAACTTGTCAAAATTTCTCAACCATTTCTGAAAATACATAACTTTTCATGCTGATTCCAAAAATGTAAACTTTTTTGCAAATGGAGGCCCCCATCAAAAGCGTAGTGCCGGTGGCGCTACGCACCTATTGGAAAAACCTGTTTTTTGCTTCAAAAATTCCAAAAATGACAAAAACTTCACCAAATTTCTTGAAGTTTGGCATGAGTGATCCTTTTCATGTGCTATGCTGGGCCAATGATGTTTCAGCCAAGATCTTGAGTTTATCATTCTCTTTCTTTGCTCCTTAAGGCCTTCCATGGAACTGTTACTAACAATTTCTTCCTCTATTTCATACTTACTATCCATCTCCATTGTTTTCCCTTGGTTTTGAAAACTATGGTTGTATATGGATGTTTTATGGATGATAGTGTGGAAATAAGGTGAAGGAATGAAATGGGCAGAGTGTGTGTGAAAATGTATGATGAACAGAGTTTAGGGATGAGTAGGGATTTAGGGAGAGTGCGTAGAGTTTGATAATGTGAGTAGGGTTTGGAGAGTGTAGAGTTTGGGAAATTATCTGTGGAGAATGGGATTAAGGGGAACATGTATGAGGGGAATGGGATTAAGGGGATAGGGTATACAACCACTAGTGCAATGAAGAAAACTAGGGTTTCACCCTAAAAGCTAGGGTTTCAGTTTGAAGAACACAAAACACCAATCTTAGTAAACAAACCCTAACACACAAGATAGGATTCATGTACTTACTTGTTTAGAGGGAGAAATTGAAGTTTTGAGGCAAAATGGTGAAATTTGCAACAATTTGTAGCCCAACTGCCAGGTGCGTAGTGCTTTTTGTAGGAAACTTTTGGAGGCCTTCCTGGTGTCCAAATTGGGCGTGCCATAGCTCGTTGGAAATATTATCGAGTCTACTTTCCAACACAACTTGAATTTTTCAATTTGGAGTTCATTTTCCCTGTCAAAAGTCAAATCTCCCAAGACTGGTCAAAATGTGCAAAATGAGGCTGCCTAAATGCAAAGTGCTGTTGCAGTCAAATTTTGAAGGTCTTCCTCAACTCCAAATTGAGCTCATGATAGCTCATTGGAAATATATTTGTGTCTAGTTATCATTTAACTCATCAAGAAAGTCATTTGGCCAACCAAGCTAGGAGAAATATTGATTTTCCCAAGGCCACTCCAGAGGTGCAGCAACCCTCCTGAGGCAACTTTATTTTTGACATTTCTCTAAAACCATGAAACTTGTATAAAAAGTGAAGGAATTTTTTCTTCCTTGGCCTATTATGGAAAAAAACCTCTCTCACATTTTCTAAATTCATCTTTTCATGCTCAGAAATGTCATTTGAATAAAACCTATCTCGATGTGTGGAACAGAGGATTTGTCGAAATGAAGGGAAATGAAGGGGATAAGAGGCTTCTTAATTCTTGAGAAAAATTTTGGAATTAGGGAGGGATGTTAGGAGGTAGGGGAAAGTGGAAATTCAAATATTTAGTTAGGGGAAGGGGTCCAAAAGGGAAAAACACTGCTTAGCGTAGAAAATTGTCAAATTGTAGCAAGAAACTAGGGTTTGTGGAAAAATCAGGAATTTGAGGGATATCATTGATGGGAAGTGTTTAATAAGGTACATTAAGGATAGGGGAAGGTGTATGAACATTAGGATACAAGTTTTGTTGATTATTTGACCATCCAAGAGAAATTACCTTCAAAACCATAGGAGAGGGAAATGAACCTTACCCAAGTACAACTGAAGCACGAACAAGGTATAAAATGACCCATTGGAATCTGAAATGATGATGACAACTCTTTGAATGATGGTACACTCAGCTGAATGGTGACATGGACTTACACTTGGAAAGCTTTCGAAGGAGTGAAAACAAACCCTAGACCTAATACCTAGTGACCAAATTTTACTTGAAAACTCACTAAAATGACATAATTTGACTTTGACACCTTAAAATCATTTTGTAAGAGCATGTTTGATCACTGGAGGAAGGCTTCAAAGACTGACACTAACAGGACTATCGGGGAAAAATTCTATTCGAAGAAGGAGGGTTTCTTGATGTTTAAGAAGATGGTGTAGGTGGAAGCTGCGACGAGGTATATGTGCAATAAGGAGGGGTCCCATGCAACCTTCCCAAAAAGTGACCATTGAAACAACTACAATTGATTTGATAGTGATGTTGTCGTTAAAAGGAGTGGGGGAAATGCATTTAAGGATCATATCTATGAAAATATGCCACCAAAAACGCATTAATGAGTGAAATCTGGAGGGAATCAAGTGGTTTGAATTCAAAAAAGCTATAAATATGGCACCCCACTCCACATTCAGACACTTTTCTTTCAGAGAGCTTATTTTGTGATTTTGTGCCTAAGTGTGAGCCAAGCGAATTGTTGGATGTCTGAGTGGAATTTGGGAGAATTAGAGAGGGAATTCTTGCAAAGTGGGCTTGGATATATCATGATTTCTGCACTTCCTTCCTGTACTACGATGTCGAAATCCCATAGAAAGCAGCCTACTGCCTCAACAACAACTAAGAAGCATAAATAGCTACAGCAGACCCTGGTTCGGCAATCATCGTGGAAAGTTCCAAATGAGCAGAGATAGAAGGGCAGAATGGATAAAAACAAGCATTTAATGGAACCGCGGGACTTGGATGGGGAGGACTTGTTCGGTGGCCTTGAAGAAATCAATGCCGACAAAGTAGAACCAATTTCTAGGTTGCCTCTATATTTGCCACTACAGAAGCAAACATCCAAGGTCACAAAGGATCCGGATGCTATTAAATATAAGGTTTTCACTCCGTTGTTACCTGAAGACGTACCTATTGAGGTTGAGTTGTTGGCCTTGGTACCGTACCTGGAAAATGGAAGATTGGGATTTAAGTGATCGAAGTAAATATCCATAGTTTGAGCCCAACCAGTACCTAAAATTCTTATATTATGAACAAGAAGGGGTCACACGAGTTGAAGCAATGAAGTGGGCTGCTATAATTCAATGCGCGAATTTTTAAACATGATGTATGATCTGCATTTCACGCATAGTAATATAAATACTATCTGTGTGCGCCAACTGCTGGCTCTAGTGCACGATGAGTGTCTTTGGCTCAGGATGCCCATCCATATTGATGAGATGTTAATCAAATGGATTATCACGCTACCATGTTAGGGGGGAAATCTTGATGATGCTTTACTAGGAAAGTCACAGGAGAAGAAACTAGCAGATCAAATGAAGAGTGACTTTGGATTGATCAAGAAGTCTCAGGGCTACACTGTTAGCTCTATCAACGATGAGGTTGTGTGGTTTTCCACCTCTATTTTGGCCAGGAAGATTATGAGAAAGTGTCACGCAGATGAAGTGTCAGCCCCTATTGTCTCCTTGACTACGCAGTGCAACCAGGGTGTCCAGTTCAACTGGGAGGGCTACCCATGTCGAGAATTCCTAGATGATTGTCATGAAGCACATGAGGAAGGAAAGTCGTTTCATTATGCATGGATGTTACTTCTGATTGCATTAATAGCTTGGAGAGCACTGGAGGAATCACAGTTCCCCATGGTGGACTCGAATATCTATGAAGTTGCACGATATGCCTCATTATGGGCATCCAAAGATCCTACAAGGCCATGGAGAATAATATGTTTTGGGTTCTGTTCAAAATTGACTTGCGCATGGCAATTAACCAATGACTATAGTTATCACTTTCCCTATTTTCTCAATACCTCGATGTTGAAAATTTCAAGGCTGATTTTCACAATGCATATATATGTGCCAAGAAGGATTTGACAAAAGATTGGCATGTGTTACCATATCTGGCAGCAAAAGAAAATATTTGGGCTATTATCTGCAAGTGGTCAAGTGATTGGCTCACCCCGACCGACACAACGTCAGTAGATACAAGCAAGACCTTTGCCAAGACGAAGGCTAAGAAGAAAGATCCAAAGAAAGACACTCATCAAGGACATACCAGCAGAGTGACTCGAGACGAGTCACATCTTTGTGTTCGAGGCCTGTTGGGATGAGGTCCCTTGAGGTTAAGTTTTGCTAAATCTTAAGTCAAATTTTGAGAAGATATTTTAAAGACTCCACATTTTGAGGAGCGGAGTGTAAGTAGCATAGGTTGTTAAGAGTCAAAGGGGATTTTAGGCAAGTCAAAGCCCCTTATTTTGTAAATGGATGAGTTGTATTAAGCTCCACCCATGGTTCGCGAACCATGGTAATATAATGTAAACACTATAAAAGGGAGTCATTAAGGAGTCATTCGGTAGTTAAGTTAAGCTAATTCAATGTAATGATTGATGCTTAGAGTCTTAATTGTTCTTTTCGGTATTTGGGTGAAGGGGAAGGCTCCTGATGTTGTGTGCGCGGAGACCTTGATAAGTCCATAATTGAGTGTGTGGGCCCCTGTAGCTGTGTGCATAGGGTCTGGAAAGTATATGTATTGAAGATTTGTAATAATAAAGAGTGTTTGAAGTAATTATGTGTCTGAACTGTATAGTTATGTGTTTTCTGTATTTATGCTTAATTGAATTCGATTTATTGTAAGATTGTCTTAATTACACTACGAGGATATGGATCTGCTATTATATGTTATTTTATGCATGATTAGACCCTTAAGTGAAGCTCATAACTCTATTTAATTGGAAATTGCTTTAAGTTTAGGGATTTTGAGAATAAGGATTCGCGAAGGTCAGATCAAGCCTTAAACTGAAGAAATTCCTTACCCCCACATCACATAGCCTTCTAGATGTAGAGACCTAGACTGTTCTAGCATCCCCCAATATTGCCTTGGGTGAGACTATAATCTGCGCTAAGCGGGTTATTTCCAAAATGGTCGGTAGTGTAGGGTTTTGTTGGTTAGTGCAGCTAACTCTGAACTTGAGTCCAAGCCCCCTAGAGCCAACACCCCCTAAGGTCAAGAAGACAAGCACATCCTTTGCTAAGCCATAGGATCAATGTTTTATTGGTGACACATCAAAAAACAAGTGTTTTGAGGGATCAACGCTCCTTCCTAGTTGTGGGAACTGAACCAAAAGGCCCAACAAAGCCCTTTCATAGTGGTGCAGACCAAAATAGAAGACCATCAATGCCTCTCTTCACAAGAGTGGGGAAATAGTGGGAGAATATGATTGGATAAGCTTATATTAAGTCTAATTTAACAGATTTGGTTAAAATAATCATTATTGGTTAAAATAATGATTGATTTGGTCTACCTTAATCATAAACTTGATATGCTCAAGAAAGTGTTTTGGTGCAACGAAAACAAAGCATAAGGAAATATATATAAATGGATTTTTTCACTAGTCACAGTGAGAAGAGAGGAAATTATGTCGAAATGTTGCCAGATTTGTGACCACAATAAACTTGTGCATTCACACTAGTGAGAATAGAGGTTGGGAAGTAGATCAAGGGTAAAGTCTTGGAGAACTCATCGATGTACTCCATTTCAATCAAAGAGGAATAGTAATGAAGATTTCCCCATATTCATCTCTTATGCTTCTTTGATATGTTATATGATCGATGTATTTTTTTGCATTAATATTTCTTTGCATGAAGATAAAATTGGTTTATTTCCCTTTGTGCAGACGATCTAGGAGATCCAGGAGAAAATATCTTGGGTAGATCTTCCTAGAGATGGAAATGTCAAATAGAGTTGAGGATTTATAATTTAGAGGTATGTTCTCTACCTTCTTCCCTATAATCTAAAGTGTTTGGGATTATCTGATTTACCTCATTCCACTTATTCATTCACACACACCATCTAGGAAAGCTCTAGACAAAGCTTGTTGGGATTAAAATAACCTACTAGTGTAGGAAAATTTATTTCTTAAATGATCTACCTTCCATTTGTTATATTGTTGTTGAAGGAACCTAATCTAATATGAATTGTTGGAAACTAGGAAAATATCAAGAACGGGGGGCGTGAATGAGTATTTTAACACTTTTAACAATTATTTAGCCAACTTAACATACTTAGTAATACTATAATAGAAAATAGTGCACCAATCACAAAAATATTTGACACAATGCATTTATGTGGAAACCCATAGGGGATAAACCACAATTTTTTTTTTATTATGATGTAAAATGAAAGCTCCAAATAAATATTACATAAAATTATGTAGGTACCAACCTACAAGAGCATCCAACCCCCCTTTCCTTGCAAGCACCAACTTGATGGAAGCACCAAATCCTACAGTTTACGAGAACCAATGTACTGGAGGCACCAACCCCCACTGATATATAAGAACCTACTTTCTAAACCTATCATATCCCTCTTTCATTAATTTTCACACTCATGTAAGGCTCTTTTAATTAAAATATTATTGATCTAGTTGTTTAATTCTCATATCTATTGCTCCTTTCTCTACCAGCACCCATCTTCCTCTTATTCAATTCATATTTCTCAACCTCTTAGGATTCTCTCTCTCGAATATACTCATAGATGCAATATCTTTTATGAAATTGCATTTTTAGTGCTTAATATTTGTAGTTATTCAAACTCAAAATTGTTTTGGATCTCAAACTTGTCTATAGACATAGCCTTTAACCATCAAATTACACTTCAACTATATTTCATATTTTCTCCTATTCACTCTTTGCTTGACTCCACCTCATCTCTTTGAATTGTATATTCTTGTATAAGTAAAAAATAACTGTAGGCATTTAAATTTGAATGGGAACACTTCATATTCACATCATTTGGATTTTTCATTAATAGGTCACACTTTATTTTTTCCTCAAAACAACCTTTAATCACTTAATTATGTTTTGGCATTGAATGCAAAATTTCACAGTCATGGCCTTCAAGCGTTAACCATCACAAACCATATGACCTTGGGCAAGGACCAACAACTTAGGCATAAAGGAACTTAGCTTTATAGCTTGTGCAATGAGACATTTTCTTGTTATGAAAGTTTTCCTAAATCTAGCATCCAATCAATTCTTATCTTTCTTATGCTACTTTATTCCCAGATGGATGGATGATTCCAAGGTGTAACAAGGACCAAAAAAATTGTGACCCTTCAACCTTAGCTGAATTCAAATCCAATTTAGATGCTATCTCTCTCCACTCCTAGATGGGAAGACGTTTGGATGTTGGTTTATGCCTAGAAGTTGACACAACTAGATATATCCAAGGATTTGGGATCCAGTACCCTACTCACCTTTGCATCGACATTGTGCAACTATCAGGTAGGATGGTTAGATGGCACACATTTACACTGAATGTCCAGATGGTCTTATTCCTCTGAATGCCAACACAAAAAAAATGCCAAAATTCATTAACACAAGAGATCCTTACCAAACAACTTTTTGGTATGAATATTGAAGCTTTACCACCTCATATACCATGTGATTCCCTATCACCAGTCATGTCATGTCTTGTCACTTCCACATCACCTTCTTTCACGTGTCTTTCCATGTCACTACCATGTGTCGCTCAGAAAAGGGGCACTTGGCCCCCAAAAAGGCCAAGTTCACCTGCCATGTGCGATGACCACAAAGTGACAAGTGTCATTTTTTTCACATCACTACCATGTGTCTTCATCTCACTGGGCCACATCATTATCCTACCACCTATCTATGCCACCTTTTTTGATCAGGAGCTTAGGACCAAGTGTCGTAAAATGGTCAAAAATGAAAGTGCTCAGAATTGGTTTCAACCTGAATGACTGGATAGAGCTCATCCTCCTGATTCCGGCACCGTGAACGGTTCGGAAAATGGTCGCCGTATGAGAAAGTTATTGCAAAAAGACGAATTGCCCAATAATACTGAAATTTTGAATTTAAAAAAAATAAATTAAAATAGAATATTCTGTTTTGGCAACGAATGGCAGACTGCCATGTGGCAGGCCCGGAGGCAGCAACGTGGCCTGGGTGACATCATCATAATCGGTTCATATGTTTACAATTTTGGCAGTCAGGCGTTTTGAACACGAGACCTCCGAATTACAAGCCCAACGTTTTACCAACGAACCCCGAAGGCGGAACTTGAAATAAAGTTGGACCAAACATTATTTAAATGTTAAAATTGTTTTGGGCGGGAAATGAGGGGGCCAGCCCCCCATACCACGTGACCAGCGCCCGAACCTTGGGCATAAACTCTAACCGCCAGCACATAACGTTTAATGTTATGTAACGTGTTCACATTAACATTTAGTCCAGGAGTTAAACATTCAGTTAACAACCAGTCGTGGCACGCAATCCTATGCAGCTTAACCGCCAAGCTATAAACGCGGTCACATGCCCATTAATCACAAACGGTAACTGCCAGTTATGATGGCGGGAATTTTGGCGGACCGCCAAATTTGGGCGGTCCCACCATAATTGGCGGAGCTAACTGAACTTCCACTACAGTTAGCTGGAGTGATTCTAGGCCACACTGGAGGAAATCTTCAATGAGCCATAACTTTGGCTAGGAAATTCCTTTTTGGACGAATTTGTTTTTGATTTTGGGTCTATTAGACCTTCTGAAGCCATTGGCATAGGTTTGATAGCCATCTGAAGTCATTTACAGGTGATTTTGCTTCGGGGAAGTTCCAGGAGCCACTAGGGCCAAATCAATTTGGGAGCTGCATTGGGAAGTGTGCAGCCATTGAATGTGGAGTGAAGGTCATTAATGAAGTATTTCAGTGTTCTGAATCCATTTCTACAACTCGTTTTTCCTTTTGAGGCATTCTTCTCACTATTTATCTTTAGGGAAGCTTTCAGGGCCACTAGGGCCATTTCAGTGATTGAGCTGTGCTGGGCTAGGTTCATCTGTTTGAGGTGAAACAAAAGCCTATTTATGCTGTAAGGAACCTTATGAATCTAATGCAGGTGTTTTCAGAAGAATTTGGAGACTTCTAAACTACGATATGCTGAAGAGAAGCTTCAGGCAGCCCAGAGCCATCCATGGGAGAAAGCCTAGATTGGGGATACAGTGCTCATTTTGAGCTAATGAATAGTCATTTGTTTATGTCAGAGATGTAATGGAGACAGTAGAAGAGGTTTCAGAGAAATTTGAAGCATTCTGAAGGAGTTTGTGCCATTAAGAAACTCAGGGAAACTTAGTGCACCTACTGAAGGAATCAAGTCTAAGGGAGCCTTGATCTGCCTGCACAAAGTGGACAGCCATGACAGGGATGTATATGGTTTTTCTAAACCCATAGGTTCAGTCAGTAACCTTTTGGAGTTGAGTGTGGAACTTTTAAAAGAATTGAAGCCATAATCCCAAAGAGCCAAGTCTAGTTGACTAGAGCTCACAGGAGACGTAGCCCACGAGATTGGGGTGAACTCCTTATTAAATTTGCTGTTATGTGTGATGTTTATTTGCTGCCTTATATGTCTGATATATATGGTTAATATCAGCTGAAAAAAAATCAAGTTAAAACACATAAACATAAGAAAATACATACACCTCTTAAACATGTATGTTTACTGAATTGAATACCTTTCTAAGCATTTACATGTAGTTTCAAATTCAGATCATTTTTCTACCACCTCGCTAGGATCCTTGAAGGCCAAATAAATTTGGTTATCCACCCATCCGACCTTTCAACTAGCATCCATCTAGATTGGCCACTCAAATATCTCGATAAGAAATCATTATCTAAACTTCAAACCATGACTTTTTTTCATTGCTTGAGAGTTATGCTAAGTGCCATATATTAATGGAAAGCTCTCTAAGGGGGGTATACGAAAAAAAACTTAGATTCTTTATTTCAACTAAGGAAATAAGGAAGACATGCATTCAAATATAGGCTACCTAAAAAACAACCAAATGACACCATAAGCTAATTAGCATATATACAACCAAGACATTAGTGACATCATATATGCCCATTAAGCTTCCCCTAAACTTGACATCACTAACTATGCTTGATGTCAATAAAAAACCCTTCCAACATACTTAATAGGACATGCTATGAATAATTATATAGTTCCTAATCAATTGAAACAATTGACAACAAAAATGTTGTTTGGAATATTTAATTTTTTTCTATAGAAGAATCCAAAAACAACCAAGTATTGAAGGAAATACTTGTTTGAATGGGAAAGGCATGTCAAGTCCTTAGGCCTTGGGAGATTTCTCTACTATTGGTATCTTAACGTTGTCATTAGTGGTATGATCATTAGTTTCAATTGTGTACTTTGTATCTTAGGAATCATCATTATTTATTTATAAGCATAATATATAGAGGAGGTTTCCTTTTCAAAGTGACCATTTTATTTAATCATATTTTATCATTCTCTGTTAGTGTGAAATTTCTTGGAAGGTGTACCAAAAACACTTCACTTAAGTGAGTAGGTGACAACTGACCCTAACAACAAGTTGATGGTTTCTTATGATTGAAATCTGAAATAAAAGTATAAACGATTAAGAACAGAAAGCAATAGAAAAAATATCCAATGAAATAAACCAAATGGAAAGAGCTTAATCAAATAAATTCTTTATTAAAAACACTTGTTGAAGGAGATCTATAGATGGGTCTTGTTGTCACTCACTGCTTCATAAGGTTATCAGTTTCCCAGAGTGCATAAAAGCAGTAAAGTTTGAAGCCATTTCCCAAGCCACTGAAGCTCTCAAGGTCGAATCGGACCCTCTCCACTGCATAGTGCTCGTGATAATCTTTCCAATGATATATAGAAGTAAAAAATCGACTTCTAGATCAGAAGTGCAGTTTGAAGATGGGGGTTTTGTTGCCTTGAAATGAAAGAGAGGAGCACATTGGAGGGCCTTGGGCACAGCGAATCCCTCATTCCCACGATTTCGCATATCGGCCATATCGCATCCCGCATTCCCACGATATCACAGTCCCATAGTCCTGCGATATCGCAATCCCGCATCCCACAGGTCTCGTAGTACCGTGATACCACACTCCCACAGTACTGCGATCCGACAGTCCTGTAGTCTCGCAGTCCTGTAGTCCTATAGTCCCACGATCCCGCAGTCCCACAGTAAATCCCGCATATTATTAATTGGCATGGCGATGAGTTTCTAACTTTAATAACCTTGTGATATCGTCGATTTGCGATACAATGTTAAATTGTTGGGGAAAGGCTTAAATCATTTAACAAAGGAAATTCATGCAAAACCAAAGCTGAGCGAGACATTTTCTCTCTCCTCCAAGAGGCCATGTGGAGCATCCCATTGGCCCATATGTATGACATGGCAGTTGAAGTCATCAATGACGTGGCAATATGGAAGTGATGTGTCAGTACGGAGGACACGTGGCATTCAAATTCGGCATTTTCAGGGGTCCTATAGGGCAATTTTCGTTGATACATGTCACCACTCATAGGGTGACATGTGGCAGTGATGATGTTACCCCATAGATCAGCAATCAGTGATCACAAAAAGTAAAAGCTTATTCCTCTGTTGATACTCCTTCCTAGCCAACAATTGTGATATACGGGGGATCCTCCCGAATGCGATATGTCATGGATTATATTTTATAAGGATTTCACGTCCAGAATATTGGACAGCACTACAAAAGAAGTATCAAACGCTTTCTGTATTATAAAGGAAAGGCCCCCCCAGACAATAGTTGAAAGCCTTAGCGGATAAAGGGCTAAGCACTTGGTGCAATCCCTCGGTCATATGAAGGAAGTCGTAGAAACAGGCTGAAAGCATGAGGGCTTAAAGGGAAGTTGGAACTCGCTTGTTTTGTCTTCTTTTTGTGTTAAATGCCCGCACCCGATAAACTGCTTGTTACATCATAAAATGCATCCCCAGGTGTATCATAGTGCCGAAAAGGATTGCGCAGAGCTTTAAAGGACGTATGGGTCAGTAGGTGGGGTGTTGAATGGAAGTATGGAGCATTAAATCTAGGTATGGGAACATTCAAGATAAGGCCCTCTCGTAGCATGCATCGAGAGTTGGCGCCACAAGAATTTAAGGGAGAATGGACAGTGAACCGCCTCAGCAGCATAAAAGAGCATGATGACAGAGACATGGTTTGATCAGAAGCCTTCACAAGAACCGCAAAGGACCTCTTCCTCCATTTTCCTCCCGTTTCTTAATATTTTCTGTAGTTTCTTATTTCCAAGAAATGGAGTAGATCCGATTGTAATCTTTGGGAAAAAGAGCCTTACACTGGCCGAGACAGCTAGAGCTCAGGCCAAGATATTTGCTTTAACTATCACCAAATCTCTTCCCCTCTTCTTATAAATAGGGGAAAGCACCATTATACAAAGGTTCCTGAATTTCTCACCCGATGGGTCTGAACTCTGTGATACCAATTTGGTTCATAAATCTGTAAGAGAATGACTTGTATTTGAGACTGTATTACTTTACATAGGAAAATCTTTTAGACTAAGAAAAGAAATGGTGGTGATTCCCCCTCCTAAGTATTATAGTATGTTATCCTCCTCTTTAATTCCATTATGTTCATGTTATTATTTGCATTCATGTTATAATAGTTGCTATAAATGATTTCATGCTTCCTTGCATATCCATGTGTGTTGATTTATCAATGCATATGCCTGAATGACAGGTTGAAATTATATCTTTAAACTGCTCTATATGAATCATAGCACCCATCCTCTCTTCATTCCATTATCTCTTCTTGTAACTCAAACAAGTGTAGAATTTCCCATTGCTTGCATCTCTATGTGTTCACTATAGAATTCTGGATGTTTTGGGCCCTATATGATGAGTTATTCTTTCTCCTAATCCTCTCTCATTTACTCAACACAACATATTAAGATGTAATCCCCTTTGAAGTAATTGGCCTCTATCGTTCTATGTGATACTTCTGGGAACTGTGTGTGAGGAAGTTCCTGAAATACATAACTCATACCTTTGGAGGAATGAACCAAGCCCCCTTATTATCTTTCATTACATGACAATTAGATTGTTACAAACCCCTCACATATAACCTTTTGATGCACTCCTCTATTTAAGATGTCCTAGGAACTAGTCTACAATCAACCCAGAGGATGTCTCTAGGAGGCTTTCTATCTCCCCTACAACTCTTGTGCTGCTAGTGCTATTTGAAGCGACAAAATCTTTCTGGAATCGTTACCGGGGAATGGATTAGAATATTTTTCCCTAGGTATGACAAAATTTTACATTCCCTTTGTTAGGTGAGCAAGGGAAGTGTGGGTTGAAGATCTCTCACCTTGGTGACTCCGCTGTCAATCTTATGGTAAACATCTTGGCAACCCCATTTTCCATATCTCTATTTGATCATCATGGATTTCAAGCAACCCCATACTCACTCAAACGCTACAACCTCCCAAAACTCTCCCTACTTTTGAAGATGAAATCAATCATATAGGGAGGTTTTCGAGATGGCCCTTCCTGCATTCCTGGCCAACCAGTTTGCCCCACTTGATTTCTCTTCTATTGCTGGTTATCCCAATCATTCCCTTGCATTTCATGAGTGGAATACCTATTTTCCTAGATTTAGTGGGAACACATAGAGAAGTCCTGACCAACACCTCAAAGAATTTCATGAATGCATGGAACAAGATGACATTTCTCTTGATGTACAAATGAAGTTTGTCAAGTGGTCTTTAGATGAGGATGCTAGAGTTTAGTTTAAAACGATACCTCGTGGCAGTATATCTTCTTTGTTTTCATATAGAATTCTATCAAAATTTCAAAAGATTTTATCCACCCAATGCTCTATTGGAATATTGTCATGCACATTTTGATGATGAATACATTCCCAAGGTTAATGACCATGTTGAAGATGTGTGTGAGACTCCATTCCAAGAAGATATCTACTCACATGAAGAAGCATTTCCTAATGAGCGAGAAAGAGAAGAAGTAAACATCATCGAGTTTCAAATAAACTCTAAGGGAGTTTACTTAGTCGAGTTTGGTGTTTCTCCTTCTTATGATGTCCATGACTCTGATGGAGAGTTAAGTGAGGTGGAGCCACCACAACCTCAGTCATGGGAAGTTGCATAAGAAAAGGAGGTTGGACAGAAGGTTAATAAAGAAGCTCTAGTTCACAATGCACACCCTTCACATGAAAAACCAGATCAAAAACCTCCTCCCATTTATGATGAATACTATTCAAAGGAAGATGAGATGATTGTAGAGTTCCAGAAGGATCTGTTTACCAGCGAGTGGGAAGAAAGCTCCCAACAACATGTTTTTCAAGGAGAACCCAAAGCTGAAAGACCATGCAGAGTTTGTTAATGTTTGTCATAGAAATTTACTACCAGGAATTCTCAGCAGAGCCTCCAGTTTATGAATGTTATAGTTCATGAGCTGAAGATTCCATTGAATATTTCCAAGAGGGCTGGCCCTTTGAAGAATGGGGAGTAAAATATCAGCAACAATATTTTCTTGAAAGACCTAAGGTTGAGGGTAAGTAATTTTGGCTGCCCTGACCAAGAGGATATTGGTCAGCAGATTGCTCATGGAAAAGAGGCACCTGCAAACTTTCCTTGTCCATTCCATGACCATGTGGCTGAGTACATGGGCATGTTCTTAAGCCAGCAGCAAAGGTTATGTCTAGAGCATGCATCAAGCTTTTTATTTGCAGATTTTTCATGGTGCCTACTTGTTTTAATTTTTATTTTTCAGCAGCGTGAAGGCATAAGGTCCAGTACTCAAATGTTGTCCTGGCTCCATTGGAGGGTTGAACTCACTTAGGTGAATTGAGCCATGTGCATAAGTAGGAATGTATATAAATAATCTCACTAGATAAGCATTTAATTTCTAGTTGTTACAATATTTTATTTTATTTTTCTGCATTTCAGTTTGAGGAGGAAGTGACTCCCTGCAATCAAAGTTTCATGGAGATTTTATGTAATTTCATATATTTATGACTCCATGCCCAATGGTGAAGAATAATGGTCTTCTTGTTCTGAGCACCTTGCCAGCAAGGTACAATCCCCAATTGGATCCAATGTTGTCACTCACTACTTCATAAGGTTATTAGTTGCCAAGAGTGCAAAAAAGAAGTAAATTTTGAAGCCATTTCCTAAGCCACTGAAGCTCTCAAAATTAAATCGTACCCTCTCCACTGAATATTTCTCATGATAATATTTCCAACGATATATAGAAATCCAAAAATGGAATTCTAGATCAGATGTTAGAGCAATTTGAAGATGGGGGTTTTGTTGCCTTGAAATGAAAGAGAGGAGCACATTGGAGGGCCCTGGGCACAACAAATCCCACATTCCCACAATCCCACATATCGGCCATATCACATCCCGCATTCCTGCAATATTGTGGTCCCACAATCCCGCGATATCACAATCCTGCATGCCCACGATATCCCAGTCCCATAGTCTCGTGATATAGCAATCCCACATCTCGATGGTCTTGCAGTACCGCGATCCCGCATTCCCGCATAGCGGCAATCAATGTGGCAGTGAGGTTCTATCTTTAAGAACCTTGTGACATCACTAATTTGCGATACAATGTTAAATCATCGGGGAAAGGCCTAAATCATTTAACAAAGGAAATGCATGCAAAACCAAAGTTGGGTGGGCCATTTTCTCTCTCCTCCAAGGGGCCATGTGGCACAAACCCATTGGCCCATATTTATGACATAACAGCTGATGTCATCAATGGCGTGGAAATACAGAAGTGACGTGCCAGTACATAGGACACGTGGCATTCAAATTCGGCATTTTCAAGGATCCTATAGGGCCATTTTGATGTGACATGTGTCACCGCTCATAGGGTGACACGTGGTAGTGATGACTTCACCCCACAGATCAACGATCAATGATCACACAAAGTAAAAGGTTATTCCTCCGCTGATACTCCTTCCCGACCGACGATTGTGATATGTGGGGGATCCTCCCCGATGCTATATGTCATGGGTTATATTTTATAAAGATTTCGCATCTAGAAGATCGGCCAACACGGTAAAAGAAGTATAAAAGGCTTTCTATGTTATAAAGAAAAGGGCCCCCCGGACAATAGTGGAAAACCTTAGCGCCTAAAGGGCTAAGCACTTGGTTCAATCCCGTAGTCATATGAAGAAATTCGTAGAAAGGGGCTAAAAGCATGAGGGCTTAAAGGGAAGTCGAAACTTGCCTATTTCATCTTATTTCTATGTTAAAGGCCCGCACCTAACAAACTACTTGTTACATCATAAAACACATCCCCAGGTGCATCAGAGCACCGAAAAGGATTGCGCAGAGCTTTAAAGGATGCATGGATCAAGAGTTGGGGTGTTGAATGGAAGTATGGAGCATTCAAGATTGGTATGGGCACATTCAATATAAGGCCCTCTCATAGCACGCATCCAGAGTCAACATCGAAGGAATTTAAGGGAGAATAGACAGTGAATCGCCTCAGCAGCTGAAAAGAGCATGATGATAGAGACGTGGCTTGATCAAAAGCCTTCACAGGAACTGCAAAGAACCTCTTCCTCCATTGTCCTCATGTTTCTTATTATTTTATGTAGTTTCTTATTTCCAAGAAAGGGAGAAGATCCCAATTGTAATCTTTGGGCAACAAAGCCTTACACTGGCCGAGACAGATAGTCTAGCAGATAGCTAGATCTCAAGCCAAGATATTTGTTTTAACTATAACCCAAGCTCTTCCCCTGTTCTTATAAATTGGGGAAAGCAACATTATACAAAGGTTATGGAATTTCTCACCCGATGAGTTTGAAATCTGTGATACCAATTTGGTTCATAAATCTGTAAGAGAATGACCTATATTTTAGACTATATTACTTTACATAGACATATCTTTTAGATTAAGCAAAGAAATGGTGGTGATTCCCCCTTCTAAGTATTAAAGTATTTTATCCTCTTGTTTAATTCCATTATGTTCATATTCTTTTCTGCATTCATGCTATAATAGCTGCTAGAAATGATTTCATGCTTCCTTGCATATCCATGTGTGTTGATTTTTCAATGCATATGCCTGAATGACAGGATGAAATTATATCTTTAAACTTATCTATATGAATCATAGCACCCATCCTCTCTTTAGTCCATTATCTCTGTTTGTAACTCAAACAAGTGTAGAATTTCCCATTGCTTGCGGCTCTATGTGTTCACTACAGAATTATGGATGTTTTGGGCCCTATATGATGAGTTATGATTTCTACTAATCCTTTATCATTTACTCAACAAAACCTATTAAGTTGTAATCCCCTTTGAAGTAATCACGTCTGTTGTTCTATGTGATACTTCTCGGAATTGTGTGTGTGAGGAAGTACCTGAAATACATAACTCATACTTGTGGAGGAATGAAACAAGCCCCTTTATTATATTTCAATATATGAGAATTAGAGTGCTGCAAACCCCTCACATATAACCTTTCGTGCACTCATGTTTTTAAGATGTCCTAGGCATTGGGCTACAATCAACCCAGAGGCTGTCTCTAGGAGGCTTTCTATCTCTCCTATAGAACTTGTGCTATTGGTGCGATTTGAAGTGACAACAAGTCTATGAGTCCCCCTCCGTGGGATGGGTCCTTTGATGTCCTCGACACTTCAGAAAATGATCTTCTCTCTCAATATGTGAAAAACCCAAACAAAATGTGGAGAACTCAAAATGGGAGCTCAAAGAAAAAAGATGATAATGGTGACGATGATTATGATCATGGTGAAGAATGAATAAAAAAACCCTCCTAATTATAACAAAGTATTGAGTTAATATCGTAAACAAAGAATAATAAAATAATATTAACCAAATTAAAATCTAACTGCTTGGAATACTTTATTATATTTATTGGAGAGGGAAAAGATAATTAAAATGGTTAAATATATTTATTTAGAAATAATTAACAAATGAAATGATTTATTGATTATTTCGGGAGAATTAAGGATGGTGTTAAATCAAAATAATTATTAAATAGTGATTTAATAATTATTCGAATAACCAAAATAAGGAAAATTAAATAAATAGTGATTTATTGAAATATTCCAAAGGGATTTAGTCGAACATGACAATGAATAATTATTTAAATAATGATTTAATAATTATTTCTAGAGAAAATTAAATAAATAATTATTTATCTAATTATTCTCATGGGGTTTTTCATTTAAATCAGAAAATAATTTAATAAAAGTGGTTTACTAAATTATTTTCCATAGTGAAATTGATTTTACTATAATAAAATTAAATTTATATAGTATATTTCGATCCACCTAGTTAGAAATGGCTAGGTGATCATTTTTTGGTGACAACATTCTCAATGCATGACATTACTTATTCTTTATATTATTATTTTTTGGATTAATTAGATAATAACATAGGGTCCCCTATTGCATATTCTCTTTTATTTCTAGTATTTGGTGATGAGTTGAATCTACTAGATACCTAAGGCCACCCATTTAGACACTCTCCTACTAGTTGATATCTATCCTCAGATCTACGCCATGATCTATCCCATAACATGTTAGAGTGCTTCAATTCACATCCTCAACAAATCAAAATTTGTTTGCGCACACTTTATGAAGGATTCACTAGGTCAAACCTTCCTTTTTCCTAGCCTAATTTCTTGGTGCCAAGTGGACCAAAAGTTTTAGACACCATACCTCCACTATAAGTCATCATGAAATGTAATTAGCTAGCATAACAATGATTAATAAGAAATTATTCAATAATTATAAACTATAGAAAAGTAAATAAGGGAGACAACAATATTAAACTCACAAAATATAACCCTTGTGTTTATAATCCCAAAAAAGGGAGTGTTAGAAATATGTTTTCATTGATGGAAAAGGAGAATTAGATGATAGCAAAGACAAATATGCTAAAGGAACCAATATTTTGGAGCCATTTTAGGTACAAAAGATCATTTCAAGTGTTGTTGGAAACTTCTCAAATGGATAGATCTCTGAAACAACTTTCCTATGGTATATGGAATTTTTCAAATGGATTTTTGGTTCAGAAGTTATTTCTAGTCAAAGATCAGGAACCCCAAAGTCAAAGGATAAATAACAAAACGTGGTGTTAAATCGAAAATGGTAAAAATTTGGTGATTTGTCAAATTCGGTGGAACATATTGGCAGAGCAGAGAAATGTTATACAGTGGGAATATTTTTATGATGGATGTGCACCAAACCTCCTTTTAACCCCATCAAAGAAATTACATAGGGCCATGTCCACCCAAGGGTTAAAGAAAAATAAGATTCCACTATTGTTGGTATTCCCCAAAAATTGATTAGGGAGATTAATGATGTAGATTAAATCTAGGACCCCCTCCCCTTTTTCCACTAAACCATCCACAGGGGTTCATGAAAACCACAATGGTTTAATGACAAATTTGTGTGACAGATGTTAGTTGAAAAGAGTTGGAGAATAACCATCAAAGTTTCCATATTGAGACAGAGATCTCAGAGGATTAGAGATTTCTTTGAGAGAAACTTTGAGTTATTACAGAGATCTACATAGGCGAGTAATAGAGATAAGGAACAACAAGGTGACTTGGCTACCCCTTCCTCCTCCATACCCTTGACCACATGGACGAATTGAATAAGGATAAATGACATGATTTTAGTGGCTCATAGAGATGAAGTAGGAGACACAATGGCATGATGACATCAGTAATGACATGGCTTCGATGAGAAGGTGACATGTGGCATGTAGATTTTGCATTTTTAGGTACGTAAGTGGACCAAAAATCGGTGATACATGGTACCACTCAACGAATGACACATGGAATCCTTGCAGAGGTAGAAGAAAACAGGGAGGTATGCTGGAGCATAGGTGGGATTGTTAGAATCTGCTCTCAACCTAAATAGTTCTTGGAAGAAAATATCTTGAAAGTTATTAAAAAGATAGGCAGTAAAGTCTAAGAAGTAAAATTTGAGAAATAAAAATTATCTCTAGGACACAGTGGCATTGAGGTGGCATCTTAAAAAAAATGTGGCTAGTCCATGTGTCAAGTAGGTGGTCCCCGAGGACACATAATCTCAGAGAAAACTAACCCCAGAAGAAATCTCCTTGCAAGAAATAATCTTAGAATTTTTACCAAGTGTCTTAAGTGGAAAATTCTGAGAAGACGGAAGTCAAGAGATAGTGAAGTTGATGGTAGGATGCAACAACACTTATGTTCTAAGAGGACGTGGTATACAATTCATCCTGGCAATATTTTGATTGGTCGTAGTAGAAGCTTGGTGGACCGCAAAAAAAATTCTTGAAAGAAACAATTCTCAACAAAAAACAAGGGTGCTTCATGAGTTTTCGTTGAGAGATTAAGGTTTGGAGCTTCAATATGGAACAATGCCATGTTTTATGCAGATGGAAGACCAAGAGAATGGAAGGTTGAATAAACGGTGGTTAAATAACTCGAGGCTTATAATAGAGGAACCCAATGGAGGTTATATGTGGAGGTTCTATGTTAAAAGAGCTCAGGCTTATATGATGTGTGAATAGGTCGGCAAATTGGTGAAATTTTATGATTATGCCATATTTGGATGTTTGGAACCAAACAGGAAGTGCATAAAGTTTAAAAACAAAGGAATGAATGATTTGGAAACCAATATGGAAGAATGAACATATTTTGAGGAAATTTTCACAAATTCGCTAAATTTGGAGTTAGCGAAATTTAGAAGAAACACTACTAAAACCTGTAAAATTCTAGAATGGTGGAAAACAACAGTTAAACTTAGTTTTTCTCATAGAGACAACATATCATAGATTGAAGACTTATTGTGCACATCAAGAGGACATTCCAAAAATAGAAAAACAAGAAGTTAATGAGATCAAAACCTTTGATAAGTGAAATTCAAGTTCAAGATGAATAAATCTCAAAGACCTAAAAATATTAGTCATAATTCTTTATAAACATAATAAATTTGGTGTGATTTTTTTAGAATTTATGGTTTAGAGGTGGATGGTCATGGATTGGTTAGTAATCAAAGATTGTTGAAGGTGATTTTATAGTGTTTGTAATTAGTGTTTGAAGTGATAAATTTAATTGTTTTGAAAGGAAGTGGCCTTCATGATTTGAGTCTGAAAATGATATGAAACATGAATCATTGAGGCCAAGTAAGTGGTAGCTTCCTAATAAGGGGTTGTAGCTCCTTCCAATAGTGGCTAGTAAATAGCTAGGGTTTGTAGATCCTTTCAATGGTAGATGATAAATTAGGGAGTAGTAGCTTCCTTCCAATTGTAACCAAAGAACTTTGTAACAACAAGTAGAAGCTTTCCCTCGTGAAGTAAATTGAATAAAAATTTTGAAGAACCTGTGCGAAATATTTGTGCTTCTTGTATTGATTATTTTGATATTGATTTGAATTGTTGATAAAGTACTTATTGGTGTCCTAGTATTATGCATTAGTAAAAGAAAGTTTTAAAATTCCTACAATATTGATTCAAACCCCCTCTTAGTATTGTTCTAGTTTCTAACAATCAGTATCAAAGAAACCAGGTTACTTCATATCAATTTAACAACTAGAAGAAATATCAAGGACCATGGAAAACTAGGAAGGAAGATACACGAATAGGGCACTATGTTCAATGGAACAAACTGTGTTTTCTGGAAAGTAAGGATGAAAACCTATATTCAATCACTTCGAGTTGATGTATGGGATGAAATGGAAGAAGAACATCAAAGATTCCAAGATTTATTACAAGAGACCAGAAGATGGAATTTACATGTAATGATAGATCTATGAATGCCCTTCTTGTTAGCCTACCTCAATTAGAACTAGTCAAGGTCATGGATTTCTCTAATACAAAATCTATTTGGGACAAGATGAGAAACTACTATGAAGGTGATAACAAGGTCAATAAAGACAAACTTCAAGGTATTATAATGCAATTTGAGTATTTGAATATGCATGATGATGAAGATATTGTTAAATACTTTCTTAGAGTTGATGAGGTTGTGAACAATATATGTGGTCTTGATGAAAAGTTAGAATAGCCTATAGTAGTTGAAAATGTGTTGAGATATCTCCCTAATAGATTTAATCCCTTGGTTTCAGCCATTAAGGAGATGAAAGAGCTAAATACTCTCACTCTTATTGCTTACAAGATGAGAATTTTTAATGGAAATCCAATAATTCATACTTCAAAGAAGATAAGAAGCCCAAGGAAGAGCATGATGATTCATGTTGTGAATCTGATGAAGAGGAAGCTAACTTGGTGAGGAAGCTCAAGAGAGGCTCAGGAAAGTACAAAGATAAGCTACCTTTTAAGTGCTTTAACTATGGTAAAGTTGGTCACCATGCCTCCAAGTGCCTTGAAAATAAGAAGAAAGAATATGACCCTAGAGAAACATTTAGTGAAATTCAAAAGGAAATAAAGAAGGCTAAAATAAAAGCTTCTACACCCAAGATGTCAACTCCTCTAAAAGTGAAGGAAACCAATCTTCAAATAAGGAAAAAGATAATGAAATTCCAAAGGAATTTATGCTTATGGTCATAGATAATCTCGAAACAAAAGCTATTATTTTTTATGGAGAAGAGCCCGAAGTTGACTTAGAAGGAGATATGGTCAGTTCTCTTGAATATTTTCAAAGGATGAGTAAGAAAAATAAAGATCAAAAGGAATTGTTGATCAAAGACAAAGCTGAAGCCATTGAACCTCTAATCCTACAAATTTGAGAAGGTGAGAAAATTCAAGAAACTTTGAATCAACAACTTAGTGAGAAAAATCAAGCATGTGAAAGGCTTTAAGGATAAATTGTTTTGCTAAAGAAAGAGATAGAGAAGGAAAAAATTAGAAAAGAGATTGAAAGTTTAAATGAGATTCTTGAAGCACAGAGAGTCTCAAATAACATAACTGGTCTTGGATTTGAGGTTGAGTCAAACTCAACAGCTGAATTAAAGAGAAAAAAGCAATTACCTTTGTGCAAGCAACAAAACGTGGAGACAACACAATAAAAGGAGATCCAACTCAACAACAAAGAGACAAAGGTAGCACGTAGCCCAATTTGCAACAAAAAACTAATCAAGCGTAGCTAAATAAGAGGGGCAACTTAAACATCAGATCTAATCTCACAAAAAAAGGGAAGAACAACTGGAGTGGAAAATCAAATTTATCAGAGAGGCACTCAACGAGTGTTTAGAGATTGATTTTATCCCAGGCATGAAGATATTTTTCCAATTTGATGTTTTACATGCACAAATTATGGGCATAAGGCATGAAATTGCAGGGTGAATCTATCATGTAGACAACTTAGGCCACGAAGAAGAAATTACCATCCAAATAATTAGTCAATTAGACAAAGGATGAATGGATCCAAGCACAACAATCCATTCAGTCCTTTGAATAATTTGATTCAGTGTTATAACTATCATAATTTTGGCCATGGAGTAGTTGATTGTAGAATTAGAAATAAAAGGCTTGATCCAGCTATCAAGCAAACAAATCAGGAAACCAAAGTCTGGAAAGAAAAGGAGAATACAAAGAAATATAATATTCTCTTATATTCTCAAAATGAAGGAACTCATTGGTAAGTGGACAGTGGTAGTTCTAGACACATGTTAGGATACAAAAGTAAGTTTCTATCATGGAAACTAGTTGAGAAAGGAAATGTAACTTTCAGAAATAATGCACTTGGTAAGATTATTGGTAAAGGAGTTGTCAACCTAGAAAAAGGTATAGGTAAAGCCAATAATGTGTTGTTTGTTGATGGGTGGAAGTGTAATTTACTCGATGTGTCTTAGATGTGTGACCAAGGTTATGATGTGTTGCTCAAAGTTAAAAATTGTCAAATCAAGTTTGCAGGCACTTGAGAAATATTAGTTGAAGCTGTAAGAATAGAAAATAATGTCTATGTCCTAAAAACGAAGATAATGAGGTGTTGTTTTTCAAATATTAATGAGAGTTGGTTGTGGCATAAAATACTTGGACATCTGAATTTTGATCAGATTTTCAAATTGGGCAAGAAGAACATTGTTAGAGATATGCCAAATCTTGAGAATACTATTTGTAAGTAATGTTATATTGGTAAACAAATACAAGTACCATTAAATTCCAAGGAGAAATCATCAAATGATCCATTGTAATTAGTAAATATGGACTTATGTGGACCTTCAATAACTTAGAAACCCACAGGTAAATTGTATTTCATGCTTATCATTGATGATTTCAACAAAATGATGTGCGTTTCATTTTTAAGAGAAAAATCATAGGCCTTTGACTTTAAATAATTTAAGGCCATGGCTAAAAATGAGACAAACTGTAAAAATTAAGTGCATAAGGTTTGATAATGGAACTAAGTTTACTTCAAAATAATTTGATGACTTTTGCAAGCAACATGACATCAAAAGGAAACTTACCATAGAAGAGACTCTACAATAGAAGGATGTAGCAGAGAGAGCCAATAGATCAATTCAATAGTTAGCTAGAGCCATAATTGGAGAAATAAATATTCAACATATATTTTGGGCTCAAGGTGTTCATACATCTGTGGTGATTTTAAACAAAGCTCATTTCATACCAAACAGTGACAAAGCTCCAAATGAGCTTTTGTATGGAAAACCTGCGATAGTTAAGCATTTCAAAATGTTTGGAACCACATGCTATATGAACAGGAATGATGAAAATCTTGTTAAGTTTGATGTAAGAGATGATGAAGGTATTTTTCTTGGGTATTCTCAAAATAGCAAGGGCTATAGATGCTACAACTAGAATACCAAGAGGATAATTAACTACATTGATGTCAAAGCGGATGAGAACATTGAATCTGAAGTTTACCAGCTAGTAAATACCAACTCAAATGATCCAGTCAACAGTGATAAGAAGGATGATGAGCCACCTTTAGATGAAGATAATGAAGATCCCCTCAATCCTGAAACCAAAGATCCTACAAGGTATGTGCAAAAACATCACCAACTAACCAAATTGTTCATGATTTAAATTTAGGTTTCTAGACAAGAAGAAGATTGTTAAATACCCCTACACAAGTGCATGTAGCTCTGCTATTTATAATGGAACCAAAGGACTTTTCTCAATCCAACCGAGATGATAATTGGTTAAAATCCATGCATGAAGATCTTGATTAGATTGAGAAAATTCACACATGGGAACTTGTTCCTAGACCAACAAACAAAAATGTGATTGGCATTAAGTAGATCTTCAGGAACAAATTGAATGAATATGGTAAAGTGGTAAGAAGTAAAGAAAGGTTAGTTTTCAAAGACTGTGCACAAATTGAAGGGTTAGACTTTGATGAAACCTTTTCTCTTGTTTCTTGGTTAGAGGCAATTCGAATGTTTTTATCTTTTACTAGTTTCAAGAAATTCCAGATACATCAGATGGATTTCAAATCTACTTTTTTAAATGGAGAATTGCACGAAGAATTCTACATTTAATATCTAGATGGTTTTCAATTGACAGATAAGCTTGATTATGTTTACAAGCTGAAAAATGCCTTGTATGGTCTTAAGAAATCCCCACGAGCTTGGTATTCCAAGTTGGATATTTATTTTCTCAAGTGTGGTTTTAAAGGAGTTGCATCTGATAGCAATTTATATGTGAAAAATAATGATGGAAAATTGTTATTGGTGGTTGTCTATGTTGATGATATCATTTTTAAGTGATTTAAATTTTCTAACTTGTCAGTTTGCAACTAATATGAAGGTTGAATTTGAGATGTCTATGGTTGGAGAACTTTCTTATTTCCTTGGTTTAGAGATTTCATAGTATTTCAAAGGAATATTTATGTCAAAAAGTAAGTATGTCAAGGAAGATTTTAAGAAATCCAGTATGGAAGAATGTTCTTTGGTAAGGACTCCAATGGTTACAAGTTGCAAGCTCAACAAGATTGATGAATCACTAGAGGTGGACCAGAATTTATACATATCTATCATTAGTAGACTCATATGTTTGACAACCTCAAGACCAAACATCATGCAGGAAGTTGGTATTGTTGGAAGATTTTAAGCAGCCCATAGAAAGAGTCATCTTCTAACAACCAAGAGGATTCTGAGATATTTGAGAACCACAATGGGCTATGGACTTTGGTACCCTAGAGGTAAATATTTTTCACTAAATTTTTTTACTTGTGTTGATTGGGCAGGTGATATATATGATTGAAATAGCACTATTGGTGGTGCTTTCTTTCTTAGTGAATGTATTGTTTCATGGTTGAGCATATTCCAATCAAGTACCACTTCCTTTAAGAGCAAGTTGCAAATAAGATTCTCAAGTTGGAGTATGTACCTACAAAATAGCATGTAGCTAATATATTCACCAAACCTCTCCTATGAGATTAATTTGAGTATTTAAGGCAATGACTGGGACTAGTTCCTCTTGACTCCCTCCACTATATCTTCCTTAAGAGGAAGAAAGGAAACCAACAGGCACTCATCATATGAGACGAAAGTTTTCAGGTCCATAGGAAAACAAGATAGGGGTACATTGTTGACAAGGGAAGCACATTAGTTTCTTTCCCATTTATGTCAAAGTGGGAGAAGTACCTCAAAAAAAATAAAGGGGGAGAGTTAACACCAAAAAAGGAGAAGTGAAATGGAGTAGAAGTACACAAAAGGAGAAGCGCATCATAGGGGGGAAGAACCCACATGGGGAGAAGAAAGAGAAGAGAGAAGAAGGAAAAGTAAGAAGTATATTTTGCAATTATTCTTGTTCTTTTGTGATGTTTCCATATGTTTATTTATGGTGTTTCCATCAATGCCAAGAGGGGAGAATGTTGGAAATATGTTGTCATTGATGGAAAACGTGAATAAGATGATGGAAAAGGAAAAGATTGTTAAGGAACAAATACTTTGGAGTCATTTCTAGTACAATAGATCATATCAAGTGGTGTTCTTAACTACTCAAATAGAGAGAGCTCTAAAAGAGATTTCTAGTGGTATATGGAAGTCTGCAAATGGTCTCCTAGATTAGAAGTTGAGTCCAATCGAAGATAAGGAACCCAAAAGTCAAAGGTTGCACAACTAAACTTGGTGATAAATCCAAAATGGTGAAAATTTGGTACTTTTCCAAATTCGGTGGAACATATTGGCGAAGCATAGCATTGATATATAGTGGGAAGCTTTGTGTGATGGATTTGCGGTATGTGTCCTCTCAACTCCATCAGATAGGTTGCAGAGGGCCATGTTCACCCTAGGGTTAAAGAAAAAGGGGGTTTTGCTATTGGTGGTATTTCCAAAGCAATCAATCAGGGAGATCAATGGCGTAGGTTAAAAGAGGGACACCCTCCCCTCTCACAACTAAACCACCTGTAGGGGGAACACAAAAACCACAATGGTTTAGCGATAGAGAAGTGCAATAGATGTTAGTTGACATGAGTCAAAGAATAGCCATCAAAGTTTCTATCTTGGGACAAATACCTCAGAAGAAAATCCTCACTTATTTCTTTGATAGGAACTTTGAGCTTTCGTCGATATGTGTAGACGTGAGTAACAAAGATAAGGAAACAACAAGGTGACTTGACCCAAGGCCCCTTCTCCCTCTATACTCTTAGCCGTATGGAAAATTTGAATAAAGAAAATGGCACAATTTTATTGGTTCGTAGAGATGATGTAGGAGACATAATGGTATGATGACATCAACAATGATGTGGCACCAATGAGAAGGTGAGACATGGAATGCAGATTTGGCATTTTTAGGTATCTAAGTGGACCAAAAATGGGTGACACATGGCACCACTCAGCGAGTGACTCATGGCATCCTTGCAAATGTTGCAGACATGTTGGAGCACAACTGACATCATAAAAAACAGTTCTCAGAAGAAAACTATCTCGAAGGTGTAGATTTTCCTGTAGATTCACAACTCATGTAATTTCAACAATGTAAACTTTGAAACAGGAACTGATGCGATTACACATTTCATTGAGGTAGCAAAAAGTTGACCGATTTTGAAAAGTGGTGATGTAGAATACACTCTTTTTTTTCGAAGCATATTTTTGACACTTTAAATTTTCTTATGTATCAAATATAAATATTTGTTTTTAAATGTTAGTAATTTTCATGTTGATTTTGAAACGTGTTGATGCACCATCAACACTTTTTTTTAGAGAGCTTATTTTTGACACTTTAAATTTTTTATTGTATTAAGTGTAGATATTTTTTTTTAATGTTATATTTTTTGACACTTTAAAAATTTTTATGTCCAATTTTTTTTGAAATCATGATTACTTAACAAATTTTCTAG
Organism: Pinus tabuliformis; assembly: GCA_031772625.1. Taxonomy (NCBI): domain Eukaryota; kingdom Viridiplantae; phylum Streptophyta; class Pinopsida; order Pinales; family Pinaceae; genus Pinus; species Pinus tabuliformis. The sequence continues at coordinate 904,225,058 of CM062808.1, forward strand.
TTGTCTTATTTTCTTTTTTGTTAAATGTTGATTACTTAAAAAAGAAAATATAAAAAATATATTAAAAAAAGACAAAAAATAAACATTAAAAATGTAAAAAAAATAAAAATTATCTTGTAAACCATAAAAAAAAATTGGAAAAAAAAAAAAAAAAACTATAAAATTAAGTAAATAAAGATAGGAAAAATTTTAAAAATATTAACAAAAAACTAAAATTAAAAAGATTAAAACAAACTAGATTAAAAAAAAATAGAAAATTAACAAAAAAAAGCCTAAACAAATTTAAAAACTGTTTAATTGAGACTTCTGTGATCCATATCAAGTTTATGAGAGATTTTTCGGCGTAAATCACATGATATTTCATTTATTGACGCATTTCGAACCAACTAGTGTGGTTCATCGTCAGGACAAGTTGAAGAATCAGATCCAGCTTTGCATGTTAAATAGTTTGAGCAGAGCCTCCAACGGCTAAATTTGACCTTGGATTAGCAGTTGGTCAAGTTAGCTGTTGGAGGCTCTAGTTAAACTATTTAACATGCAAAGCTGGATCTGATTCTTCAACTTGTCCTGACGATGAACCACACTAGTTGGTTCGAAACGCGTCAACAAATGAAATATCATGTGATTTACGCCGAAAAATCTCTCATAAATTTAAAAAATACTAAAAATAAGATTAAAAACATTAAAAACAAAAAAAAATTAAAATTTAAAAAACAATCATTTATTTACAAATTATAAAAAATAAAAAATAATTGCACCCTCGCCCAGCCGGCCATGGGGGCGCAACCCTGGGCGGCGATAGTCCGATTCTAGGAATCGGACTGTCGTCGCCCAACAACCGATGGGGGTGTGTCCCTAGGTGCCCCCCCAGGTACATATTGAATATATATATATATATATATATATATATATATATATATATATATATATATATATATATATATATATTAATTGTTTTTTGGTTTTTATTTAATTTTGAATATATTTTGTTTTTTCACGTTTTTTGTTTAACCATATTTAATCTTAATTTTAGTAGTTTTTAATTTATTTTTTTTGTTAATGCTTTTTAAAAAATTTCTATTTTTATTTACTTAATTTTATGGTTTTTTGTTTCTTTTTTTTTCCCAAATTTTTTATGGTTTACTAGATAAATTATTATTATTATTATTATTATTATTATTATTATTATTATTATTATTATTTACATTTTTTGTGTTTTTTTTGAAATATGTTTTTCTTATTATTTATTTCTTTATATTTTTTTAGTTTTTAATTCTTATCTTTTATAAGTTAATTTTGTTTTTCTTTTTTAACATTTTCGTGATTGATTTTTTTTCTTAACTTTTTTTTTTTTGTCATATATATATATATATATATATATATATATCTATATATATATATATATATATCTCTATAATTTTTGTTTTCAATATATATTTTTATTTACGTTTTGTTATTTATTTATTTATTTTTATTATTTTATTATTTTATTTTATTTTATTTTATTTTATTCTTTTGAAATTTTAATTTTTTTCGGAGTCATGATAAAATCTTTTATGCCATTATTTCAAAATGTTGAAAATTTACCCTAGAAAAAAAGAGTTATTCGAGCACCAACACTTTTGATTTTGAGGGTGTTATTTGCACAATTTTTGCACAAATAATTGGTTTTCACTACCATTTTTAAAACATGTTTAAAATTTACCCTAGAAAAAAAGTGTTATTCTATCATCAACACTTTTCATTTTTGGCACTGTTTTTCATGTTTTTTTGGGGTTTTTTGGCTAGAGTTTGTGTTTTGAGTTTATAGTTCCTGTTTCAATGTTTACATTGTTTTTCCTAAAACACAAGACAAGAATCGACTCTACTCTTTACAGTGGAAGCCCATAAAGATCGATGAAGAGGAAGACACCATCAATGGCACGTAACACAATATGTATCTGAGGAAAGCCATAGCTCAAAACCCCTACTATCTATATTGTATTAATCATAAATCCAAGATGAGAATACAATTCTTGTTCTCTCAAGAACAATCCATGGACAAGTATAATCAACTCTCAGCTCACAAGCTAGCTCAAGCCAAATCTTTAGCCTATTTTGTAGCTCTCCAAGCCCATATTTCCTCGCGCCATAACTGGTCAAAGAATCTGGATAAATACAATATGCTATGCTCAACATTGAGCTCAACCTGCACAAGTATTTCCTATCCTCTACCTGATGACTTTCTTTTGAAAATACTTAACCAAATCCCTAGCCTTAAAGATTTTGATTCCTTACAAAATTCCTGAAAGAATTAGCCTATGTTTAAAGGGAAATCCTCACTTCATAACCATGCAATCCAAACATAGGTCCTCAACTGATTGCATGCACCATCTGTACAACTTGGAAAATTATACAACTGATAGTACATTGGCCCTACACTCCAGTCTCAACTGGGTCCTCCTTTGAATTTACATGCATGAGCTTCTCATGAGTGAATCTTTAGTTAACTGAAGTAGCACCTATGGATGCACCAGTGCACCAACTCACTACTAGACCTCTACTAGTTCCACCAACAGTTAGAACTAGTTTAACTGTCTATAACTCAGTCAAATTGAGTTATCTAATTACAACTCAAATAAACTCAATCTGGACCCCTAAAACTCAGGGATCGCACTTACATGACTCCAAGTATACTTCCAACTCAAAATTCCTAGGTTAACTAAGTAAACTTAACTTAGTTAACTGTTACAAGTTGCTATGAGAAAATAATTACAATTTAATTCAAGGAAAAATTAAATCGGAATTCCTAGATTCTAGTTTTAACATTTCTTGTTGCTATTTTCAACACTCCCTCTCAACAAGAAAGGAATTCAACTCTATCCCGATCCTGAACCTTTGGAATGTTCTGCATGCAACGCTTCTCTCTAGTGGTGTTTCAATAACAACTCCATAAATAGAACAAAACAAAACATCCAACCTGAATCAGTATGATGCATCTATCATCAAAGTCTTTGTCTGTTATTGCCTCTGTCAACTGAAAACTCTACACTTCTGCTAAGTCTGCCTTTCTACACTGTTGTCAATCCTTCTCTACACTCTTCAGTATCCGACTGCTCTAGCCTCTATCACTTTGATCTTTGAATTCATCAATCACCACTAATTCATCCTGCTACTATGTACTTTGGGCTCTCGTAGCAAGGTATGATCCATGAGATAAAACCTCTCAATGGACCCTGCCCAATTTCAGCCCTCTTTGGATTATCACTTCACATCGCCCCACCTCACACTTGGAGGTATGGTTGCATGTGCTCCCTCTACCCACCTAGCTCGAAATTTCCCCCTAATGGAAGTCTCTGCATGAGTGGATGCCTCCACTCAGTCTCCTATCTGCTTCTCCAATTGTGGCTTCTCCACAATTGTCTGAGGCTTCTTCTGGGGCTGCATGTTGAGAGTTAATTCACTCTCCCTCTCAACCACCAAGTCTCTAACCTTTGCCTTGCTCCTCAAGGCTTTGCATGCATCTTGTACCTCAAGATCATGCAGGTTCTTGACTCGCACACCAATCTGTTTCATGTGTCTCGTTGTCACGATTTTTTTTGAAAAAAGTGTTGATTTTAAATCGACAATATCTCACTCATCCGAACTCCGATTCGGACGAATTGTTTTTTGAATTTGGGTAATTTTTTGCAAGGAATCCAGATCTTCTATTTGTTTCAAAAATTTTCAACAAAAAATTTCAGATCTCCTCTGCAAACTCACCACCCAAATAATTCATGCTCCTCAATATGCCAATATCAATGATCACAACTCCTTTTGTGTCACTAAACATTGGCTCACTGATTTTCCCACTAGAAGCCTTCTAGCTCCATTAAGAAGTCTGCACATAGGGTCTTCTAGATCTACCCTGAACTAGAGCTCCATCAATCTGCAAGGAGAAATTCAAATCCTTCTCTTCTATATTGTCTTAACTTCTGATACCATGTAGAATTTCTTGTATATTCACAGCTTATGTAATTTCCTAAAACACAAGACAAGAATCTACTCTACTCTTTACAGCAGAAGCCCATAAAGAACGACGAAAACAATAATAAACAAGAGGAAGAACATCAATGGCACATAACACAATATGTATCCGGGGAAAGCCACAGCTCAAAACCGCCACTATCTATATTGCATTAATCAGAAATCCAAGATGAGAATACAATACTTGTTCTCACAAGAACAATCCCTGCACAAGTATAATCAACTCTCAACTCACAAGCTACCTCAAGCCAAATCCTTACCCTATTCTACAGTTCTCCAAGCCCCTATTTCCTTGCACCATTATTGGTCAAAGAATCTGGATGAATACAATATGCTCTGCTCAACCTTGAGCTCAACCTACACAAGTATTTCCTATCCTCTACCTGATGATTTCCTTTGTCCAATTCTTAGCCAAATCCATAGCCTTCAAGCTTTTGATTCCTTTCACAATTCCTGAGATAATTAGCCCATATTTAAATGGAAATCCTCACTTCATAATTGTGCAATCCAAACATAGGTCCTCAACTAATTGCATGCACCGTCTGTACAACTTGGAAATTATACAACTGATAGTACACTCTCCCTGCACTCTAGTCTCAACTAGGTCTTCCTCTGAACTGACATGCATGAGTTTCTCATGAGTGGATCTTCACTTATCTAGAGTAGCACATGAGGATGCACCAGTGCACCAACTCACTACTATACCTCCACTAGTTCTGCCAACAGTTAGAACTAGTTTAATTGTCTATAACTCAATGAAACTAAGTTATCTAATTACAACCCAAATAAACTCAATATGGACGCCTAAAACTTAGGGATCACACTTACATGACTCCAGATAGACTTCCAACTCAAAATTCCTAAGTTAACTAAGTCAACTTAACTTATTTAATTATTACAAGTTTATATGAGAAAAAAATTACAATTTAATTCAAGGACAAATTAAATTGGAATTTATGCATTCTATTTTTAACATTTCTTGATGCTATTTTCAACAGAATATTATTAAAAAGTGCATAAGAAGTAAAGTACAAGAAGTAAAATCAGAGAAATAATAATTAGCTACAAGACACGCTGGCACTGTGGTGGCATCTTAGCGAAAATGTGATTAGTCCATGTGTCAAGAAGGTGGTCCCCAAGGACTTGTCATCTCAGAGGAAACTCACCTCGAAAGAAACCTCTTTGGAAGAAATAATCTTGTAAGTTTTATCAAGAGTATTTAGCAGAAATTTCCAAGAAAAGGAAGTCAAGGAACAATTTTTGACAAAAATCAAAGGTGCTTCACTGAGTTTTCGCTAAGAGATTAAAGCGTGGAAATTCGGTATGGACAAACTCTAATTTCTACGCAAACAGAAGACTGAGGGAATAGAAGGCCAAATAAATGGTGGTTAAAGCTCTTAGGACTTGGAATAAAGGGACCCAATGGAGGTTATATGTGGCGATTCTATGCCAAAATTGCTCGGGCCTATATGATGTGTGAACAGGTTTGTAGCTTGGTGATATTTGGTGATTACACCATATTTTGATGTTTGGAACCAAACAGGAAGTGCATAAAGTAAACAAAAAAAAATACATAGATGAGTTGGTATCCAGGATGAGTTGGTTAGCCAAATTTAAAAGAAACATTGCTAAAACCTATAAAATTCCATAATGGTGAAAAATAACAATTAAACACAATTTTTCTAACAAAGACAACAAATTAGATATTGAAAACTTATTGCGCACATCAAGAGGAGATTCCAAAATTAGAAAAATAAGAACTTAATGATATCAAAACGTAAAAATATTAGTCAAAATTCTTTATAAACAAAATTGATTTGGTGTGTTGTTTTAGAGTTTATGGTTTAGAGGTGGATGGTGATTGATTGGTCAGTAATTAGAGATTGTTGAAGGTGATTTTATGGTGTTTGTGGTGAGTATTTGAAGTGATAAATTTAATTTTTTATGAAAGGAAGTGGTATTCATGATTTGAGTTTGAAAATTATATGAAAGATCAGTCATTGAGGTTAAGAAAGTGCTAGATTGATACTTAGGGGTTGTAGCTCCTTCCAGTACTGGTTGGTAAATAGTTAGGGGTTGTAGCTCCTTTCAACAGTAGATGCTAAATTAGGGAGTAGTAGCTTCCTTCTGGTTGTAGCCAAAGAATTTTGTAGCAACAAGTAGAAGCTTTCCCTTGTGAAGTAAATCGAAGAAAAGTTTTGAAGAATCTATGTGTACTATTTGTGCTTCTATTATTGATTCTTTTTATATTTATATGAGTTGTTGTTGAAGTACTTATTGGTGTCCTAGAATTTTGAGTTAGTAAAAAACGTTTTAAAATTCCTACAATATTGACTCACCCCCACTCACAATGTTATCCTGATTTCGAATAGAGAGAACAACATTTTGGGGTCTCTTACAGGTGGAAACCTCCTTCATTAAAACTCCAATAGAATAATTATAACTGACAAAAGAAATTCCCCGTGATCCATGGATTGTAAATTCAACAAACCATTAGCCCTAATTACAAATCCTATCTCTAAGGGGATTAAGAGAATTGAACTCATGAACTCCACAAATTTTGGGGAAAGATCTCATATATGGCTTATGACCAATTGAGATAACCATGAGGCTAACACTTATATATATATAGCCTTATAGCTTTAAAAATAGTTTCTCACTAAAAGAACCTTAACCACTAGTGGTCCCATCATTAATGAGTACAAATTTCCTATCCAACCCTATTTAGTAAAAACAACATTTTTACACTGAGTAAAAACCTACTAACTACCTAATTAGAAATATTCAAAATAGATGGTCTTGTAGAATTAATTAACTAACTACTAAGTAGCCTAAAGTAGGGAGGTCAAGGTAGGACCTTGACATGACCTCCACCTTCAAAAGTAGTGATTTCCTCAATGTTGTAGGTGTAGAAAAAAATTTAAAACCATTGTTGGTTCTTAGGTGGTGTCATCCAACTATGTATCCTTCCACTATAATATGACTTCTCAATTTCTACACTAGTGCAATCACTCTTCTCTTATGGCTAGTATTAGCTCCCACTGTAACCAAATGGAACCCTCTCCATTAAGTTCTAAAAGGATACTTTAAACTCAAAAATTTTGACCCATAATCTTATTCCAATAGGACTAATGAAAACCAAAGTGAATTTTGGAGTGAGCCAAAAGATCCAATCAATATGTAACTTGTCGAATGTGTTGGAGAATTTGATAGGGCCCATAAAATTTGGGTGCAATCTTCTAGGAGTGCATGTCTTTAACTACTTATTGGGATAAGGCTGAAGGAACACATAGTCTGCTTCTTCAATATAATTCTTAGAATGATGTTGATTTTCCTATTGGTTCATTCAATTTTCACCCCAAACAATATTCCGCTTAGGTGTGGATAGAATGTTTCTCTAATATTGAGTAGGTCATCAACACCTTGAATCTTATATGTCCTCGTAAACAAGAATCAAATGAAGGAAGTATTTGGCCATAAATGGCTTCATGTGATGACATTTTTGTGGCACTACGATAGTGGTATTATATAATAAACAAGGTGTAACAATTAAACCCATTGGTGTCATTAATAACTAAAAAACATAGTATGTTTCCAATCATTTTTTCACCACCTTGAAAGACCCTATTTTTAGGGATGATAAGCATTGTTCATGTTCAACTATGTTCCTTGTAGTTTAACAACTTTTCCCAAAAATTTGCTAGTGAAGGTGGGACCACAATCCCACACAATGAAGGTGGGCATGCTATGTATCTTAAAAAATGGATTACTAAATACTTGGGCAACTATGGAGGGCATCAAAGGGTGTGGTGAGCCGCAAAGGTGGGTATGTTTAGAGAGCTAGTCAACTACCACCATCATGGCTAATTTGTTGTTGTATCTTTTTTAGTCCCATTATAAAATCCAACGGAATGTTGAAATAGATGTTGAAGCTAGTAGTGGTTGTAATGCTTGGATATTTTTCATTATTTCACTTATGTTATTATGACAATATTCACATTTAGTGAAAAAAATTATGGATGTTTATGGATGTCCTTTTTCATGTCTTCCTAAAGAAATAATGCTTATTTAAAAGGTTTTCTAGAATAATCACAACCAAGTTTTAATCTCAACATGTCAAACCAACTAATCTCATCCATCACCACAAATGAATGAATTTGTTAAAAAAGATATGTTTTAAATTCTTATTAATATGAATTTATCTCTAAAATCATAAACATATATAAAATAAGCACGCCAACCCTAATTTTGTAACTTAGTTATAACTTGTACTTTTTATTATAGTTTTAAAGTTCATTTAGAATTACAAGTTTAAGTTGCGAACTCTCCACAATCTGAGTTCCTCGGATTTTTTCGACGTGTTGAATCCATATATGTAGTCAAAAACCAATTTTAAACAACAAATATTAAGATTTAACCAAAAAATAAAATCGTCGAACTTTCTCCAAAAACTCCAAAACGTACATTGTTTAGACAACACTATTTGAATATATTTATTTTAAGATAAAAATATTTATTTGTACCGCTGATAGGCATGTCTATTTTGGAATTGGAATTCCAAAATTTTAATTACGACGTAAGGCGTTTCCCTCTGAAAACACTTTCCTCTGGCACACTTGTCAACCTTGTGCATCATTGGATTAGATGTTAGACGATTAGAAGCAGTTTAGCCGTTCAATCGTAAATTAGTTGGAAAGAACAGTTATTAAACCTAAAACCCTTACATTAAGGTTCAGATGCAGGCAGTATTGCTAAGGGGTAACCACACACTTCCCTCTGTCGTGACGTTGGCTCCATTGCAACTTGTTCTCTTCAGTGTGAGCTCTATTATTGGTGTTGCAAACCCTAAGTGAATTCAGCTCCTGAGTTACGCCTAAGTAAATTCATCTCTTGAGTTATGCCTAAGTAAATTCAACTCTTGAGCTATGCCTACCTTTGCTTTGCAACTTTCAAATTTAATTATGTTTATAACTCATTTTTTTTCTCTCTTCGACTATCTTTGGCGATCAGATGCATCATTGTTGGATTGGTGCTTCTTACTGTCAGTCACAAGGTTTAATTTTTTTGTTCTCTAACTTCAAGGAAATCAAGGTTCTATTCTTAAGGAACCTTGTTCTGGTTAAATACCCATTCATCTACGCCTTGTGACTAATGTCAATAAAATTTTTTTTTAGTGCAGTGTCCATAGGTTTTCCAAGAAATTTTAATTAATAAGTCGGGAAGGTGATGCTGGATTGGGCCTCTTATGGTTGTATCACTCCCTGAACCTTAGTTTCTTCCATTAATAAAGCATTTTAGGTTCTTCTATACGCATGTGTTTCAATGATGTATTGTTGTACTTGTGTATTTGATTTATTCTAATCCTTGAATCAATTATGAATGTATGCTTCTTGTAGTTTCCCTCTCTTGTCATTTTGCAGGATCTTTGTGTAGCTAGGCCCGTGAAAGAGCAAGGAGCTGGGAGCAAGCAGCAAGGAGAGAAGATTGGATCAACCATTAGCGGAAGACATCGGTTAGTGGATCTCTTTCTCCTCTCTTTTACATCTCATAAAGAAGTAATCTTAGATAGCTTTTCTTTGATTGTTGCTAAGGAACTATCACCCTTAGAGTGGGATAGGGTCATTCCATATTGGATACTTTTCCCAACAACAAATTGGCGACTCCGCTGGGGAGTGTATCTTGTTGGATGTTTGTGTTTCTTGCTATTCATTTCCTAAACACAGGGAGTACCGAATCGAACTGCATTTGAATCTTTCAGATGCAAAGTAGAGGGCAGCTACTCTAGCTCAGTTTCTGGGCATGTTTATGATTTGAAGAGCTGATCCACAAGGACTCTAAATAGCTCTTAGTGATAGTCTTCATCCTTCTTTGAATCATCCTATAGTGTGTACTTGGTTGATAGCCTTTGATTTGGCCTAAAACTGTTGATTTTTGAGCAATCTGTGACCCAGAACCTGAGAGAAACGAAAGTTTCTTCTTCAGCGCAACTGCAGTGAAGGCAGTCTGCATTTCAACGCAGGTCCCGTAAAGGCTACCTACACTGAATGTCAAACTGACAGTGTTGAGGTTGCGCTGAACCAGTTTTGCCTTGTGCAACTGGGGTTCTCTGCTTTCTGTTGCCCAGTTTTCAGTCTTGTTTTTGCAGCCTGTTATCAGCCAATGTACCTATCTGAAACCATCTTTCTTTGCCACTATTCCGCCTCGGTTGTATAAAGAAACTGTGTTTGTTCTTTTTGTATTTCTTACGTCATTTACAGTTTCCCATAACGAAAGTGAACTAGTCTTGCTATGGCCTCTTAGATCTAGACCTGTGATAAAGTGTCGTTTTGATCCTAAGAGTTAGTTTGTTTGCTGTTCATAGCTGATTGAGCTTTTGCTTTCGTCATATGGTTTGAATTTAAGTATTTCTAGTGTTGAAACAAGTAAATCTTAAGGTGTCTTTTGATTTTGGACAAAAGCTTGTTTGCTTTCACTTGAAATTGAATTCGAAATTATACAACAACTTTCTTTTTGTAATACATCAACATTAAGAAAGAGAAAAGAAATACTTGCATTGTGCATGTGCATTTTGACAGCTTTCATGTTGATTTAGGAAAAAGTGCATTAGTGTGTGCTCTATGATCTGTGTGAAAAGATGATGTCTTTCTTTTCCCTCAGTAGTTAAGATTTTCATAAGTTGAAAGATTGAAAAAGCTTGCTTATCATTCTTAGACTGCATTTAGGAGTTGTACCATACATCACGTGGTGATCCATAAAGGCAAACTGCTAAACAAGATCAACCTAAAATGAATTGAATTTACATAAAAACGCTTTGAAACATAACGAAAACACATAGAGGTCTAAGCTAGAGACGTGTTCCGGCGTTGTTAAACGTGATATCTTAGCGTCGAGTGGTTGGGTGATTCCTCCACAGTGAAGCGATAAGTATCAATATGGACTTGTGCTCCCATGTACCGTCGCGTATATATTGGGAGACCCCTATAGGAATAAAGCCTTTATGCATAGGAAACCGTGTCGGCCACCCTACTGATCGCAATGCAGTGAACACAGCATTCACGAAGATCGACCACCCGTACCGTAAAACGTATTCTGTGGTTTTGCGAAAAGTTTGGCACACCCTCTGCCTAGAACTCCAGAGTAGTTTCTTTTGGCCTTTTTCAAACTCTATAACTGAAAAAGTCCATCCGAGCATTTGTCACTTCGGGCTCGTTAAAACATCGAAGGAGACTAGAGTCATCTTTAGCTTTTTCTCGACTCTTAAAAAGTGAAAAAGCAAGTTGTGTCTAAAGCGTCGTTATAAAATTTATTTTAAACGGAACATAATCACCTCCTATTCCTGCGTTGATCTTTAGGTTGAGAACATGGAACACACCAACCAAGGAATTCCCCATGATGGAAATCCTAGTCCCTTCTCCTCTTGGGGAGAAGTTGGTGCGCCCCACATGGCCACATTGTCGCTTCCAGGACTGACAATTGGCCTGCCAGTCTGGCTATTCTCAACCAGTGTAGTTCAGAACACCACGGTTCCTGAACAGTTGAGTCAACAGTTAGATCAGTCTAGAGCTACCCACCAGCCTTCTACTTCCTATAAGTCTTCATCTAATCCTTCCTCTTCACAAGGTAGAGCCGGCAAAAGCCAAGCTCCCATGGAGAAGAAGGAGAAGAAGAAGAAAGAGAAGAAGAAGGAGCCTAAGGTGACTGGGGGCAAGCAAAAGACATCTGACAAAAATCCACACACAGCACAGACCGGGCCTAAATCACCATGTGTCATGTGTAGAGGAGACCACTTCCACCGAGATTGTCCCTGTATTCCCCGGATACTAAGGGACTGGTCCCCTCGTTTGCACAGTTCGGGAGCATCAACCTCTGATAGCCATGTTGAATGCTTACCGTCAACCAGCGAAAGTGAAGGTTCTAGAAAAAGAGGGGGAGCAAGATCCCCCTGTAGACTGTGTGAAGGCGATCACGCCATCCACCGTTGTCCATTCTTAGACGAAGCGAAGAGAGTTTTGGAAGATCGTCCGGTTTCACTGTTACGACTTCCTCCTGGATACAAAAAACTCGTGCCAAGTCCTTCGTTGGTTGAGAATACAGCTGGCCCACTCAAGTGGTCAGCTGAAGCGTCAGTCATTGAAAATGAACCTACTGAATCCAGACCGGACGAAAGTCCAAAGGTCGAAATGGCAGTTGACCCGGTTCTCCCTTCAGAAGTTTCATCTTCAAATGACACCCTCACTAAAGAGAATAAGGATGACACCATCCAGATTCTTTTCATCAACACCGACTCTGATGAGCATCATGGCAATGCGCCCATTCCTTTATCGCAGGAAGGAACATTGTCAGGGTCATATCCGGCCGTGTATTCGGTCCCACCACCGAGCAACCTGGTTGTGTCCTTTGATTGGAACCAACTAGGCAGACCCCGGTTACCAACCAGTATACCATTCAGAATTATAGTCCAAATATACAGAATGGTGATGGCTGGAACTATCATTGATGAAGGGGCATCTGTGAGTATCCTTTCCCCTATTGCTTGGAAAGCACCGGGTTCCCCAGCGCTTTTGCCTGAGATAAGAAATCTCTCGGGTTTTGATAAAGGAACCAGTCGACCATTAGGGATCCTCCCCAATGTGCCCATTACATTGAAAGGGAAGGCCGTTCAAATGAACGTGATGGTCATTCAAGGACCCTTGGATTATAACCTACTCCTTGGACGAGACTATATATATTGCATGGGAGCAGTAGTCTCCTCACTCTTTAGAGTAATGTGTTTTCCACACGAGGGAAGAATGGTCAAGCTCGTAGACCAACTTTCATTTCCGAGATCACGCATTGCAAATAGTCACATACCAACCCTGAATGGTCTATTCAATCAAGAAATGTCTCCACCCCTAGTCCTTCTTCCCGATGAGTGCGAGTGATTCGGAAAATAGGACTGGAACCCAGGGGGCATGCATCCTGGTCTGCTTTGGGCAGAGAAAACCCTGGGTATAAGGTAGAATTTCCGCGGGAGAATATGACTAGTCCGTACCTCGTCCAAAGAAGGAAGAGGGGTTGTTCTTGAACAAGATTCTTTTGTCAAAGTTATGTGTTTAAGGCAGCGCCACTCACCTTTGTCTACTTCGGTAGACACCGCCAAGGAATGTTCTGTTTAAACTACTAATGGAATAATCTTTGGATAGCCTGAAAGAGGTGCCTTTCTTGGTAAAACAAATGTTTTATCTTTGAGTAGTGTTCTTCTCTTGTCGCGAGTAGCTGTTCTCTCATCGCAAGTAGTTGTTCTCTTGCGATCTTGCAAGATCATTAAAGTTAGACTAGCGAGAAAAAACAAGTAGCTGCTCTCTTGTGATCTCGTATAGTCCCAGTAAAATTAGACTAGCAAGGAGACAAGTAGCTGTGAACACCCAAAGAAAAGCAGATGTGGAAACTGGAGGGATAACCTTGAAATTGTACTTTATACCTGGGGGCATGCAAACCTTTTGGAATGCAAGCAAGGGCGGCTATTGATTTTTTAAATTTTTAGGTCCTCCCTTTAAACCTGTAGGTCTAACCCTTTAAACTCGTAGGATTAGTCGTTACCAAACTTGCATAAAGAAAGGATATGGAGCAAAGCGTAGAGAGATGAAGCTCCATAAAAAATAGCGATCTCCAGGAGACATTCTTATCTTATGACTGGTATAAACGAGCAGTTTTGGCAAAGTTCATGCTCGTTAAAAAATAAACGCAAAACCGAGCAGTTTTAACGCGGAATTCATGCTCGTTAAAAAATAAACATAAGCTGTGAGCAAGCTTCCCCCAGAGTTCAAGCTCATCCAGAAAAAATGAACCGGTAAATAACCATTTGAGACCGTAAATTCATCAGCCATAAAAACCTTGGTCGTGTTTGCACCGTCACCTCCACTTTTCATTTGGCCGATCATTCACCTCCACTTGATTGTTTACCTATTTTGAGGAACAGCTGCGAAGAGTGATTTCACCTAGCCATCCTTGTGACACTGCCGTGATTGGAAAATTCCATCCTGTACCTGGAATCTGCTGCTATCCCTGTTTATCACTCGTTCCTCAAAATACGAGTCTTCTTTGAGCTCTTTTCACTGACTCGTAAAATATGAAAAGTTTGCCGAGTTTTGGCCTTCCAGCTCGTTAAAGCGACCGGAAGAGCTATCCCTCCTCTAGATTTTAATCTTTTTGGACCTGAGGGATTATTGCGCAAAAAGATCAAGCGCTTGTCTAGTTCGGCTCGATAAAACTATCAAACATTCATCCCTTCTGTATTGTTTTATACTTTTTCGGACTTAAGGGATTAGATGACGAAAAAGGACCTTTGGAGTTAACTTTACGTACCTTTTCAGACTCTCTAAAAATGAAAAGGACCGAGTTGTCTTTGTCGCTAGACTCGTTAAAAACATTAAAAAGCGACAAACTTGTCTTTAGACGAGAACGAGTTTCCCTATCGCTAGGCTCGTTAAAACATAGCGATGGGCTTGCCCGAAGGGCAGGTTATAGAACAAGCATATGTTATCCTCCTCAAGCTTGACAAAAATAAAGAGGTACTGGTCAGAAATGACTGGGGAAAAATTGGGAGAATCTCAAATCTTTAATGGTAGCAATTTGCTCTTGAACATGACACTTTTCCTCCGTGCCACATCGGGTTGGGTTGTTTCATTCACCGGTCTCGTCACCATGGTCTCGCCATACCATCCACATTTGGGGTAATGCTACTGATCCATCGCATCAGTGTCGTTATATGTTCAAGAGATGTCGTTCAGAAAGAGTCAACCGTGTCCCATCCACTGCCATACATCATCTTTCATCCTTTCATGACCGCCACCCTGAATCATATTTCACAGATCGTTTTCACCTTCATCACAATCATTAGCTCCGTTCCATGTCACTGATGTGGGATTCATTAAGGCCCTCCTTTGACAGATCGCTTCTTGTCGACATCAGCTCATTATCCAAGAACTTGATCTAGGAACACCCCCCTCAGTACTTTAAAGCTTGCATGCCTTAATGGCAAGTTTCTCACTTCCGACGACAGGTATACATCAATGACCTTCGACCGAAAGATTTTGCGTGGTGTTCAACGCCAAGTCCTCTATTCACACCACATGAATTGTACTGCAGTACCTTGAGGGTCATCATCATTATCGGTGATTCCTCTCGCGCTTGTTAACAGTTTACATCATTGACTGGTAATCAAGCGATGTCTTTCCATGTTCGACTCCAAGAAATTCTCACATGGATCGACTTGTACTTAGAGTGAAGATCGGACGAGTTTGAAGACCTTGGATCTAGTTTCATCCATCCGGGTTGCGATATATATTCAGGAAATAAAGACATTGACATGTGCAGCAGATGATCATCCTACTCAAAGGATGATAATTTCAGCAGAAAATTATCAGTCTACCATCAGACGATTGTCTGTTCTATGTACAGAAAAATGTATTTATAAAGCTGAGCATGGGAATGCCCGCCTCAGCTAGATCATGAAAGTAGTATGAAAAATAATGTATTGTATTGTATCTTATTACAGGTCACCTCCCAGCGATTGAATGAACTTCGGATCCTCCTCATAAAGCATTTCACCCGATAAACGACCTCATACTTTAGGGGGCAACTGTTATAGACATTTTTGTGCCTTACAGCATGAAGCATGAAATGTCCATCCAAAGTCCCTAAACATGTTGTTCCTACCCCTAGAGGAACAAGGTCAGCAAACCACAGCAATTCAAATCAGTTCTCCACTGAAAAACACTCAAAAACAAGTCAATTCTGGATCATGTCAACTGCTCCACTGAGCATCTGCGCTGAATGTCAACTGCTCCATGGTCTACCTGCGCTGAATGTCAACTCCAGCAAAGGCTACCTGCGCTGAGCGAGATTTGACAAGTGGAAGTCTCATTCCTCAATGTGTCAATGCCCAGGAAGCTTCCAAAATGACACTTGGATCAAGGAATTCGCCTAATGATGAGTAAGAGGTTCTAAAACTCCAAGTGGAAGCAAGGATCTCCAAGTGGACTCAAGAACTGAAGAAGGACTGGAGTTGGAGAGGACACTAGTCACACATCAAGCTGACTCATGCTCTCTCCAAAACTCTATATAAGGAGCTCTACCCTATGAGATCTAAAGGCTGGAATTTTGTGCAAAGAATTGTTGTTGGTTTTAGTATAGAATTATTGGGTGATTGCTAGAAGGAGGTGAAGAGGAGATTTCTTTCCATCGGGAAGGTGATGCTGGATTGGGCCTCTTATGGTTGTATCACTCCCTGAACCTTACTTTCTTCCATTAATAAAGCATTTGAGGTTCTTCTATACGCATGTGTTTCAATGATGTATTGTTGTACTTGTGTATTTGATTTATTCTAATCCTTGAATCAATTATGAATGTATGCTTCTTGTAGTTTCCCTCTCTTGTCATTTTGCAGGATCTTTGTGTAGCTGGGCCTATGAAAGAGCAAGGATCTGGGAGCAAGCAGCAAGGAGAGAAGATTGGATCAACCATTAGCGGAAGACATCGGTTAGTGGATCTCTTTCTCCTCTCTTTTACATCTCATAAAGAAGTAATCTTAGATAGCTTTGCTTTGGTTGTTGCTAAGGAACTATCACCCTTACAGTGGGATAGGGTCATTCCATATTGGATACTTTTCCCAACAACACACCTCACGTCTCGTTCATTCACACTCTTTAGTTTGCTAGTAGCATTGTGTCATCTGCCATGCACTTTGTCCTTTGCCATGAAACCTGAAGTTGGAATGGAGGGTTCCTTTTCATTCTTTCAGTATCTATTGAACATTTCAGGTACTCTGAGAGACTCAGTGCATTCAATTTCTTAATTCCACACATTTCTTTTTAAACCTCTATCATGGACGGATTCTTGCTTATTGCAAGTATTTAAACACATACATTAACCTTTAAATTACGAATAGTGCAGGTTTTCTATGTTCTTTGGTATAAAATAGTAAGATTTTGGTGATATTAGGTTTGATCTTTACCTTTGTGCATATTTTCAGCAAACTTACATTTTTATTAGAGCAATGGATCGAAAGTTGCAATGAGGCAGAATTGCAGTTTTTTTATAACACTTAGGATAATAAGATAACTAGACAAAGTTGATGATAAAGGAGGACAAAGCATAGTGAATGGAAACGAAAGATTTTTAGAAATTTCAATTTTATTTTTGGTTTGAGACTTTTCTTGTAGTTGCTTCTCTCAACACCATAGTGCTCTTCTTCACTTTGATTTACCACTACAGTTTCACAGTCTGAGGCACATTCGTTTTGTGCAATTATTCATCGACAGCCCCGCAAATCTCCATGCATGAAAAGTTAAAAACCAATACATGAAAACCACATGTCTTTCTGTCAATTCATGAAAACCACATGACTTTCTGTAGATGGGTACCAGTGATCATTCATGCAATTTTTCCAACGTCTGCGTAAATTCATGTAAACCACCGTTGTTATTTCGAAAGATGGCTACCACTAGTCCTTCATGCAATCCTGCCAACAGCTGCGTTGGTCTTCCACTGGCCCATGCAATTCTGCCCAAATCTGCGTGCATCCTCAACTGACACATGCCAGCTGTAACCTTGCAAATTTTTTCTTTCTTCTTCTCCGTGAGTGGACATTGGGTGGATTGAGGGCGAGCGCTATCCACCCGACGGCGTAGTATTTAGCACTCTGTCAGTCTGATACTCCATGCACAACCTGATTCTTAATGCCTGCTTTTTCAAAAAGTTTATGGTTTGTTATTAACTCTTTAAAATTTACTAGGTGCAGTGGTTGAAGATAGAAAATCACTTTGTGGGAATTAAAAAAATG
This sequence comes from Pinus tabuliformis, assembly GCA_031772625.1. Classification (NCBI taxonomy): domain Eukaryota; kingdom Viridiplantae; phylum Streptophyta; class Pinopsida; order Pinales; family Pinaceae; genus Pinus; species Pinus tabuliformis. Next base: position 904,242,885 of record CM062808.1, read on the forward strand.
GTCGTTAGCTAAATTAAATGTCAAACCTCACACCATCACACCATTTTGTTGATAAGCATTTTATTGTGAATGTATAGTACTCTACCCACATTCAGTGTATTATATTTTAACCCATAAATAATTTCTCTCAAACAACTATCATTATATAAATAAAATATCGTGTGTTAAAACATTACTATATTTCCATTTTATCTAACATTCATCTTTGTGTTTGTAATTATTAAATTTATACATTTATGCGTACACTCTGAAGCTGGACCAAAAGACGCACGTTATGTGTACAATTATGCATGTGTCAATGGTTTTTAATTTGAGTGGTTGAGATAGTAGTTTGTCATTACATAGACCCAAATTTAATGCCTTATCATAATAAGACTAAAAAAGTAGGGGTGACTAAAAAAATAAGGATCCCGTTGGAGTCTAGACTCCAGTTCCAATTTTAGATTCCTATTCCAATTTTTTATGGTCTCCCAAAGTATCCATCCTGAACTGAACTATGAATATGTGACTTCCCATCTATTACATATATCTAGAAAAATTATTAGTTCCATTCTAAAAATAATAACATCCATTTTAGATCTAAGACTTTTGTGATCCGTAATGTAGAAAACAGTGTTTTGGATTAATCACATCGTTAGGATTGGGTCGGCGTTTCAAACCAACTAATGTGGTTCATCCTCAGGACAAGGTGAGAAATCAATTGATCTGAGAGAATAAATAGCAAGGGTGCATCATTGTCTAGGGTTAGCCATTTAAAATTAGTCATTGGTGAAATTATTATTGAGGAGGGAAAAATTATTTTAGAATATGCGATGAAGGGATGTTTGTTAAATTATTTAATATTTTAGTTGGAAAACTAGCCATTGTGTAACAATAATTAAATATTTTATATTGTTATTATAAATAATTTGTTAGTTACTATAATAATATTATCTAGGTATAATTACTTTATTTGTTAGGGTTGACCTAATTTAATCTAAATTTGGTTGAAAACTAGTTGTTAAATTGATACAATAAATCAATTTATAAAATAATATTAAATGTAATTAATTTATATAAAATCATTTGATTGAAACCTAGCTGTTATTTTGATACACTAAATCAATTTATAAAATAATATTAAAAGTAATTAATTTATATAAAACCATTTGATAGGGGTTGACCTAATCATTATAAATTTGGTTGAAAAATAAATGAATATATTAATATCAATATTATAAATTAATTATCAATTTTTAAATTAATTAATTATAATATTCTTAGTTAGGGGTGACTTCTTACATACCTATACGGTTGAAAACCTACTTAGGGGAAGAATTCAAAATAAAAAAATTTAATACATTGTATTTTACCATTACCTCTAGAAAGACTATTAAAGGAAAGAGGATAGCTTATCCTACTAGAAAAGGAGGAAAGCATATTTAACCAACAAAGTTTTAAATAAAATATAGGAGGGCTGAAAACAAATTAAGAAAAAGAGAATAAAAAGGAAAACAAGGAAAAGACAAGAAGAATAAAATGAAGAAGGTGAGGAAAGGGACGCGGAGTTAAGAAGAGAGAGTCGGAATCTAGCTTTTGCTTAGTTTCTATCCATCGTCCCTATTAAGGTTATTGGCATGCCTCTCAATCTCAATCACTTCCCTTAGTTTCTTGTGGTGGAAATGATCTATTTTAGCGATGACTTTGGATTCTTCAATGCAGACATGGTGTTTTGATTTCTTTGCATGTTCTGCAAGGGTTGACGTGCGTGAGCGATTGTGTCCGAAGTCAGCCACATGTTCACTAATCCTTTGTCTAATAGACCTTCATGTTTCTCCTATGTAGGGGATACCACAGGAGCAAGGAACGAGGTAGACCCCTTTCGAGTCTTTAGGGTCAATAGGGTCCTTAACAGATCTAAGAGAATTTTTAATGGTATTGAGAGGTTTGAAGGAAGAAGAGACATTACTCTTTTTAAGAATATGGGAAATCCTAACTGCGGTGCCTTGGATATATGGGAGATGAACCTTAGAGATAGGGTCATCATGAGCGAGTTTAACCCTAGGTTCTTTACTAGCTCTGAGAAAGTCCTTGAGACTTTGGGGTCTTCTATATCCATTATTCTCAAAAACCTCAAGAAGATGAGATTTATCCTGGTTAAGGTGGTCATCATCAGAGATTCTTAGAGCACGGGTAGAAAGAGTGCTGAGAACCCTGAATTTCTGAGCTGGGAAATGATGAGAATTGGCATGGAGATACTATTCCGTGTGAGTCTTCTTTCAAAAAACTTGGTGACAAACAGAACCATCCTCATTTCTAGAAAGGAGAATGTCGAGAAAGGGAAGATGCCCATTCTCCTCAACTTCCATAATGAAATTGATGGAGTCCAATTGAGAATTAAGGAGGCTGAGAAACATATTTAGTTTCTCTCGACCATGAGGCCATATGACACAAGTTTCATCGACAAACCTCTTCCATTTTTTAGGACGAAATTTAGCAGAGGCTAGGGCCTTGATCTCAAAATCTTCCATAAACAAGTCTATGACAATAGGGGAGAGAGGGGAACCCATGGCAACACCACAAGTTTTCTCATAGAAATCACCTTGGAAACTAAAGAAAGTTGAGGTGAGGCAGAGGCCAACTAACTTGGAAATGTCTTTAAGATATAATTAATTAATTATAAGCATACCCATAACATAACTCATGGATTACATCGTAAAAGCTTTAGAGGTCAAGTGTTTTGGGAAAACCTATATTATTACTTCCGTGAAAGTTTGATGTAGTTAGAAGGCTCTCTTTTTTATGGGATTGTTTGTCTAGAGAGCACCTTCTGAATGTTTTGTATTTTTTTAAATTAAATATTTATTAATTATATGAAAATTTAGGTGTATAATTAATAGTTAATGTGTTTCTTTAAGCATATAAATTGAAAAAATATTTTCATCAAGAGATTCAAAATTAAGATGCATTTAAGATGGTTTAATTTCTATGAATAAAGTGTAAAATTAAAATGATATAATTTTATATTTAAATATATGATATTAAAAATGTATTATAGTAATTTTCAAAAAGATTACCACAAAACACCTAACAAAGTTACAAAAGGGTACTAAATGACACATTTAGGTCTCATAACCAATTTGGTTTTTGGCTTCTGCTCATTTTATTTTGACTCAACAGACATTGTTTATATCTAGCAATTCCACATCTTAGTAGTTTATTTTTCTTTGTAATGGTCATGTGTTCATTCTGATACCAAACACTCAAGTTGTGTGTTATCTGCAGGTTTGGTCGATAGTGAGAACATTTGACCAACCCCAGAAGTACAAGCCCTTTGTTCATAGTTGCAGTGTGAGGGGGAGTGTTACAGTAGGAAGCATTTTGTTTACTAATTTTTATCTTCAATGATTCTTTATACGTCACAATGCTTCTCGGATTTATGCATTACGACGTTTCCTTTGCAACATCTGGTGCAATTGCTAGTTATCAATCATTAAAATGTGGGTGGTAGGGATTCAACCTCCACAAAATATTCTAGGGTATTCTTAGTAGTGCACACAAAACAAAAGTTGAGATTTATCTCCAAAGTAGTTATGTCATTTTTTCCTTTTTAATTAAATTTATTAATTAAAAAATGTCTTATGAACAAGTATCATATGGAATGAGTTATGGTTTTTTTAGCATCTAGTATTGAAAAGCCATGGTATTCACCCATGGTATTGTAACAAAGTTTATTTAAGATTAAGAATCTTCATGGTAAAGTGAGGGTGAATCGCCATGGTTAAGAATCTTGTTACATGTTTATTTAAATATATAAATGGTTTATTTTTATTTCTTCTAAAGGAAAAAAATCATAATTTCATTCATTAATAGAAATGATCAAATTACATTCTATATATGCACGCTATGGGAACATTCATATAAAAAGAGTTGTTTTTGTGAAAAAATCAACAAGAAAATCCTAATTTAATTTTTCCTTGAATTAAATTGGGAATTAAATTGTAATTATATTCTCATAGCAACTTGTAGCATTTAACTAAGTTAAGTTGACTCATTTGGCTTAGTAAATTTGAGTTGGAAGCCAATCTAGAGTCATGTAGAGTGATCCCTAAATTTTAGGGGCCTAGGTTGTGTTCTTATTGAGTTGTAATTATTTAATTCAATTTAACTAAGTTAAATTCAATTAAACTAGTTCTAACTGTTAGAGGAACTAGTGACACGTCAAGTGAATTAAATAAGATTTAATCCACATGCAGTGATCAATCAAATAACTGATAATTTACTCAAAAATAACTCATGCATGTCAGTTCAGAGGAAGACCCGGTTGATATTAGAGTTTAGGGACGGTGTACTATCAGTTGTAAAATCATCTAAATTAAACCAATGATGCATGCAATCAGAGGAAGGCCTATGGATGGATTGCGCAGTTATGAGTGGGGAATTTCCCAAATAAATGTGAGTTAATTCCTTAGGTAGTTGCGCAAGGAAGTAGGAGCATGGTGGGCACTAGATTTGGATAAGTATTGGCTTGAGCTGGTTTGTGAAGCAATGAGATAGTTTGTACTTATGCAGAGATTGTTCGGGTTGAACAAACATTGTATTTTCTTCTTAGATATTCTGGTTAATGAAATAAACAGATAGTAGGCTTTTTTAGCTGAGGCTTTCTCCATAAAATTATTGTGTTATGTGTGATTGAAATTCTTCCTTTTCTGCTTCGTCATTTCATCGATCATTATTTTTGTTTCTGTTGTTAAGTAGAGTATATTCAAGTCAATTCTTTTAGGATATCACAATTTGCAGTTTGAATCTACAATAGAAATATACATGGTATCGAAGCTGAAACCACTCTAGAAGAGGAGAATACGAGTTTGTTATGCATGAGAAATCGAATTTGAAGTTTCATACTTCAGAGCAAGCAGGATGTCGTTCTACTGTTCGAGACTTGAGTATGCCCTTGAGGGTAGCTTGAATTACATAGCTTGGAAGGATAGGATGGAGGTAGTGTTGGAATAAAACAGGCTAAAGGAATTCATAGATCAGGATATCTCGAAGCCCCCAACATCTGATGCAAACTATCTAGCAGAATGGAGAAAGTGTGTGGCAAAGGCGAGAAGGATTATCCTAGAAGGAGTTCAAGATCATATTGTCTTGAATATCAACGGTAAAGAAATTCCATTTGCAATGTGGAAGGAATTGACATACCTCTTTCAAAACAAAAATGACCACAAGAAGCTAGCACTAAAGGACAAACTCAGAAAGATCAAGATGGAGAAGGGAAACTCAATTCCAAAGTACTTTACCAAGTTCACCCAATGTCGAGATGAGCTTGGAAGTGTCAAGGTTACTATTTCATAAGATGATTTGGTGAGCCTAGCACTTCCAAGACTTCCCAAGAGCTGGCACAACTACCAGGTCTCAGTTAATGGGAGGGAGAAGCTACCAAAGTGGGAGAGATTGTGGTATGACTTGGTACATGAAGAGATTTTGTGGAACACAAGAGATGGATCCTCATCTAAGTATGATGATGAGGAGAATTGTGCCTTAGCCAGAAAGGTGAAGAAAGGGAAGGGGAATTCATCCCATTCCAAATTAGATTCTAGTCAAGGTGGCAAGAAGAAGGACATGTCAAAAATTAAGTGTTTTCACGGTCACGAGCTAAGACACTATGCTACAAAGTGTCCGCACAAGGAGGCCGGTAAGAATCCCTCAAGAGGAGTGGTAGGTGAAGCTCTTGCTTCACAATTCAAACTAGATTTCACCCTCATTGCTTGCATGGTGTCATTACTGATGGCTAGTGTGTCATACATGGATAGTGGAGCCTCATTCCATATGACCAACAACAAATATCTCTTCAGTAACTTGGAGGAGAAGGACCTCTAGATGCACATCGAGATGGGAGAAGATGGAAGGTATAGCACGACTGATATCAGTATTGTTACATTTCAGAGGGAGTCTGATTCTCCCCTCACATTGAGATATGTCAAGTATGTTCCGGGTTTGAAGAAGAACTTGGTTTTTGTTGCCATGTTGGAGGATCGAGGTTACGATGTGATATTTAGTAAGGGAAAGGATTTCCTTCATCACATAACCACAAGAAAGGTGAAGTGGATCGGGGTTCGAGTGAAGAACCTTTACAAATTGGAGGTAGAATACTCTGATGCTTTGAGCACTAAAGTGAAGAAGGTGCAGAGCTGCGACATCAATTAGTTGTGGCATAGAATATTTGGTCACTTGCACCATGGAGTTTTGAAGATCATGCAACAAATTTCTATAGGAGTTGACAAGGGTACACTAGAGTAGAGACACACATGAAAATGTAGATCGGGGAAGTACACCAAAACTTCCTTTCATGACAAAGAAAGTTGAGTGAAAGTGATCCTTGATCGAGTTCACTAAGATGTGTGTGGACCATTCTCGACAACATCCATGACCAAGCATAGGTATTATGTAATATTTGTTGATGATTTTTATCATAGGTGTTGGATTTTATTCATGCAAAAGAAAGATCAAACGTTCGCTAAGTTTTGTGAATTTAAAGCACTTGTTGAGAAAGATACCAACAGGAAACTTAAAGCTCTCAGAAGTGATATCAGTGGAGAACATGTTTCAAATGAATTCAATAACTTCTATGCAACAAAAGACATCCGACGGGAGATGATAGCATCTCATAACCCACATCATATTGGGGTGGCTAAAAGGAAGAACATAAGTATTGTGGGAGCGGCACGACTAATGTTACATAACCAAGGCCTACCATTACACTTGTGGGCTGAAGCATGCAACACAACTGTTTATTTGCAGAATAGAAGCCCTCATCGAATTCTTAGGATGAGTACACCAAAAGAAGCTTTTTTAGGGAAGAAACTAGATGTGGCACACTTAAGGATCTTTTGTTCATCTGTACACTATCAAGTTACCAAGGATGCATAGAAAAAACTAGATCCAATAGTTTAGTTGGGCATATTTGTGGGGTACACTGATACACCTCACAACTATTGGGTGTACCTGCCATCAAACAGGATGGCAGTGGCTCTTAGAGATGTTAAGTTCGATGAAGAGAAGGCCATGAGATGTTCCCTTGAGAGGGAGCTTCAGTTACATGCAGTTGGGGAGCTTTTAGCTCCAAAGGAGGAACCTCAAGATAATGTGGAACAACCACATGCAAAGGAGTAGAGAGTGGAATCAACCACTCATGCAGAGACTTCCAGAGATGGGAGAAAGCACACTAAAGAGGTTGACATATTATTGCATGATTCTTGAGAGAATGTGGGAGCACCCACATCACAGCGTAGGCATAGGAGGTCACCATAGTGGTACACTGGCTACATGGCTCTAATGAGCGAGAGTGTAGATATTGAGCCATCCTCATTCGAGGAAGCAGTGCATCAACCATTGTGAGTTGATGCCATGGTTGAGGAGTATGACTCCATTATCAGAAACAGTGTTTTGGAGGTGGTACCAAGGTCAACAAAGTAGTTAGTGTTGAGTTTCAGATGGCTTTACAAGGTAAAGAAAGCAACAAATGGGAGTGTGGAGAAACATAAGGCCAGATTTGCGGCTAGAGGGTTCTCTCAAGTGGATGGAATTGATTAGGATGAGACTTTTTCTCCTGTAGCAAGGTACTCATCAATCAGATATATTCTAACACTGTCAGCGCATATGGGATGGAAGATACATCATATGGATGTAAAGACAACATTCCTCAATGGAATGATTGAGGAAGAGGTGTCTATTGAGTAGTCATAAGGATTTTCAACCTTCAACAGAGAGTCGCATGTGTGCAGACTCAAGTGAGTGATGTATGGACTAAAACAAGAACCTTGTGCTTGGTACACTGAGATTGACAACTATTTCACCAGGTTGGGCTTCACCAAAAGAGAAGAAGATGTGAATATTTACCATCTACGAGATTGTGTGCGGAGGAGAATCATTTTGCTCGAGTACATACCTACAGAGGAACGAGATGCAGATATTTTGAAACAAGCATTTTCAAGATGAAAATTTGAGTTTCACAGAGGTAGGATTGGGGTAGCAGATAATCCCTTTCTTGTTGAGAGGGAGCGTTAAAAATAACAATAAGAAAATCCTAATTTAATTTGTCCTTGAATTAAATTGGAATTCTATTCTCATAGAAACTTGTAACAGTTGACTAAGTTAAGTTGACTTAGTTGGATCAGTAAATTCGAGTTGGAAGTCCATCTAGAGTCATGTAGAGTGATCCGCAAATTTTATGGGCCCACGTTGAGTTCTTATTGAGTTGCAATTATTTAATTTAGTTTAAGTGAGTTAAATTCAGTTAAACTAGTTCTAATTGTTGGAGGAAATAGTGAGAGGTTAAGTGAATCAAATTAGATTTAATTCATATGCAGTGATCAATCAGATAACTAATAATTCACTCAAAAATAACTCATACATGTCAATTTAGAGGAAGAACGCATTGAGATTAGAGTCCAAGGATAGTGTACTATCAGTTGTAAAATCATCTAAATTAAATAGATGATGCATGCAATAAGAGGAAGGCCTATGGATGGATTGTGCAGTTATGAGTGAGGAATTTCCCAATTAAATATGGGCTAATTCCATAGGCAATTGCGCAAGGAAGTAGGAGCTTGGCAGGCAACATATTTGGCTAAGTATTGGCTTGAGATGGTTTGTGAAGCAGTGAGATAGTTTGTACTTGTGCAGAGATTGTTTGGGTTGAACAAGCATTGTATTTTCTTCTCAGATCTTCTGGTTAATGCAATATACAAATAGCAGGGGTTTTTAGCTGAGGCTTTCCCCATAAAATTATTGTGTTATGTATGATTGAAATTCTTCCTTTTCTGCTTCATGATTTCATCGATCAATTTTTTGTTTCCACTTATGTGTAGAGTAGATTCAATTCAATTGTCTTAGCATATCACAATCTACAGATTGAATCTACAATAAAAATCTACAGTTTTGATACCTCTATCCATATTAAAACAAAATACAAAAATGCATAATTTCATTAATTTTATATTGTGTGGAGGGTAAACAAAATTACTTCCTATATGTGCTCACTAAGAACTATGAACATAATAAAGCTGATCAAAACTATTTGAAAACCCATTACAGAAAATCATGTCCTTTTAGCGCCTGAAGGTAAATCCTTATAGGTCCTATGATAGAAAGTTGCTAGTAATACCTCTCACTATTCCATTATCCCCCAATGCCCTTCTTCCATTAATAGGTCTTCTCTGGAGAGGTGGTCTACTTATTCCTTTCCTTATAGATGTATGAACATGGGAAGAAATTAAAAGAAATTTTAAGCCAAATTTTTTCTTCCAAAATAGGCATGAGTAAAAAAAGTTGTATTCTTGAGTGTTATTGAGCCATATTATTATCAACATGGAGTCCCCATATACTTGGATCTGAGTACATCCCTTAGTTAAAGTGAATAGGAGAAAACTTTTAGAGGCTAATATTTCTAACATATTATTAGATCCAAAACCAAAACCCATTTTTAGATGAAAATTTGTGAATTAGAGAGGAAAAGAATGAATCCCCCTCCACTATTATGCCTATATTTATAAGATGCACCATCAAAAAATCCCATGGTATAGAGTGATCATGAATTTCTGCAATAATTACTCTTGGCGGGGCAATACCTTTATCTTGAGGGAAGTGTTCTAAGATAGCTAACGCTTCAACAACAAAATGCTCAGGGATAGAAGGTTTATCATGCAAGATTGGCTATGTTCTAGGCCAACCATACCCCCAAGCATATTATTAATTAAAGAGATTTGAAATAACAACAATATAGATTAGAGATCCAAACGCTCCATTCCCCCTCCAAATATTTCTCAACCCATACCCTAGAGTGACCTGTGACTTGTTAGAAAACATGCCATACCTGCTAATAAAATGAACAAGTCATGAATAAGTTCTTTGTATTTTATTTTTCATTTTTTCCCAAGGAACACTAGCTAAGTCCTATAAAAAATATTTTTTGAAGAATATCCCGAGTGGGGACTTTATTTTCCAGCAATAACCACATGAAAAGTTTTGATTTTGCATGGCACTTAGCTTTGCATAATTCCTTCCACCACCACTTGGTAACAACATCATCTTTGACTACCATAAGAGATATTTATCTGAGCTTAGGGGTATAATAGCCAAAAGGAGAGATGATACAAGCAAATTCAGCTTCTCTATTTGTCAAGTAAATGTGCTTAGTTGATAGGACATTTATGCATTCATTCCATGCCTCTTTAAAGTCCCCTTCCAGTCTTGAATCCTTATATGAAAGTTATCCTTGGCTCTGTATAATTTTAAGAGTTGGATTAGTAATGTGGGAGAGTTTAGAGATACCTTTGTCTCTCAAATATTTAATTAAAAGGGGGGGGGGAGAGGAGGTGGACTTGACCACTTCCTAGCCATGGATCAAGACCAATTCTCACCCAATCCCCCTACAAACTTTCCATGCCAACCCTCCAGATCATGAATATATTTTCTTGCAACTTGTCCACCCTCCTAATCTAATCTTTTAATGAACTTGGAGCAATGTATTTTTGAGTGACAATGGTTGTCCATAAGATCTGAGTTTAATTCAATCTCCACCCATATTTAACAACTAGTGCTTTAGAGAACAAGAATATATTATTTAAGCCCAATCCTCCTAAGAGCTTTGAGATAACTAATTTTTCCCATTTAACCTAAGAAAGGACACCATGATCCTACTTCCCCAGCCAAAGAAAATTGAAATAGATTCTTCTAATTTTTCTAGGACACCTTTTGGAATCTAAGACAATGACATCCAATTGATAGGGATAGCTTCTAAAACTTATTTTGTCATCACTAAGTGGTCAGCTTGAGGTAGCCGCTAAAAGGACCATCTTTTTAGTCTTTTCTCAATCTTAGTGATGAGCTAAAACCAATACTCCTTGTTGTAATGATTTGGCCTGAGATTGAATCCAAGGTGACTTAGCTCTTCATCTAGTGGTGTAGATGCGAAAGGGAGCATATATAAGATGACGAGTTTCCCCATCATCCATTTTTTTCATGGAAATAATGTATTTCTTGTTTTTTATTTCCATACCGCTGGCTTTATCATACAAAGAGAGAATGCATGAAAAGAATTCCACCTCTCAAAGAGAACTATTACAAAAGATGAGGATGTCATTAATGAATAGAATATGTGTGATGGTGATAGCCTGAGTAGTATGAGTACCATGGAATTAACATCACCTCTTTTCGTTTCCCTATAGGCGAATGATCCCTTTAGCTACCAACAAAAAAAGTAGCAGGGAGAGGGGATATCCCACCGAACCTTTAACAATAAGAAAAAATCAATCCTCTTGACCACTTTGTCAATCCATGTACGATGATTCGTCCAAATAGGAGATAATTTTACGTGTTCCACATCCACGAGATTCCAACCTTCAATTTTATTCAAAATCTAATCAACAAAAGGATTTGGCCTAGCATTGGGACCCCATATTTTGAATGTTCCCAAGGAGAATTTCAAGTCACCACCGAGGATGAGGCTCAAAGAATTGATAAAATATTTTTCAAAGAGGTTATCCTAGAACTCCTTGCAGATGAGACAAGGACCATATAGATTTAACATAGTGAATGAAGAGCCAAGGCCCTCTAAAATGGCCTTGACACCCAACCTAGAATCCATACTCCAAAAATTTGACACTTGACTATTATTGACATTCCAACCCACTACAACCCCTTGATATCTTCCATTAGCATCCAATGCCAAGAACCTCCAACTCTTCAAGAGATCATATAAACAGTTGACTATGCCATCACCATGACCCAAGGTCTCTTGAAGGAAACTCACATTTGGGAAATTTGTCTCAACCAGTGTAACTAGAGCATGCTTTCTTTTTGGGACATGTTGGACCCATGTAGTCAAAGGAAAGAAGTTTCATTGGGAAACCCCTCTAGGGGATGAAAGAAATCTAAGGAACCCCTGAATAGAAATTTGTTTCCTCACAGCTAGGTCTAGGCAAGATTTTTCTTTCAATATTTTTCTTTCATCTTTGTCAGGTGATATTTTCAACCACTTTCTCTATCCTATGCAATTGAAAGGAAAAAATTCCCAATTCCCCATGTAATTCTCTCCTAATGAGGTAGGACCAACCTCAAACAAAGATTGTATACCACAATTTGGGCTATTGAGGCTTGAGATTGGTCTAGAGAGGGAGAGTATGCAAGGGATGAGTGATCTCTCATCATAGATGGACAAGGGCACAAGGCCTAAACAAGAGTGGGAATCCCAGGAAGGGGAAAAGAAGGGGGAGGGGTTTCATCCATGGCAGGGAATCCAAGACATTTATTGCCATGTAAATCAGGGCTAGGATGAACTAGAGAAACAATGGAAGATGCATAGGGGATGGGATCTATGGAATACAAGGGAGAGTTTGGGGATGCCTTAGGCTCCAAATGAAGCCCAAGACTATTATCACATGACCTGAAAGTATAACATACATCACATACTAGGGAAATAATTTGGCAAGGGGAAAATGGGGGAGTACCTAGAACTGATGTTGCCATAGTGTCAACCTATGAGATGGGAGTTACATGTTCCTCCTTAATCCTTGTATTATCTTTTCCAGCAACCTCTTGGCCCCCAGTCTTTGCTATGGTAAATAAAGCATCTAGGACAGGTGCCATAACCTTGCCTAAATTTCCATCGTCATGTTTCTTGCTTTTAGACAAATGTGATTTCTTTGAAAGTGACATCTTGTAGTCCTTAGCCAAATGACTGTGGATGTGACATTATCTTCACTGGAATAGGATACCTACATAATCCAATATATAAATTCTTTCCTCCCTGGTCCCTATGTCCATGTCCTTTAGAAACCCTTCTATAACTTCAAAATTAACCAAGACAAAAGCTAGAGCCATATTCCCAATCAAAAAATATAGAGTCATGGTCCAAATAGGTGCCCAAGGAGTTTACTGTGTCTTGGAAGATTAGTGTATCCTAATATTGAGGTTGAAGACCTGGTAGGAACACCAAAATTGACATTATATCCATTCTCTCTTGTTTTGCATCAAAGACTAGAGTCCAAAAATTAAGGAGAATAAGAGTTGATCCAATCATCCATACCTTTTGTTTAACCTTTTGGACATTGGTCACTTCCTTGAAAATTAGGTGGCTCCATCCTTTGGTCAATAGAACCATCTCTTGAGGACTATTAAAAATGGGTGTGATTTCCTTGCTCATCCATGATTTTAAGGTTGATACACCAAATTTTTGGCCCCTCACCCATCCAACCAGAAATTTCCCATACATTTCCTCCACCTTGTGAATGAAGATGTCTACTACCAAAACAAGGGATAATTAGCCTCTATGGGTCTTCTTGACATAATGTCTCTTTTTCCCCTTATTGAACTTCTCAGATTCCACCTCTTGGTTCTCTTTTCCTTGTAAGGCTAATGAGGGTTTCTTCCCTTCTTCCATAACTTCATGTGATACCTAATTCAACTCTTCTTCTATCTTCAAAATGAGTATTTCCCATAAGAATATACTCAAATATTGTGAAGTCAAAGGAACATGGGGAGAGAAAGAGACTGAAAAGGCCATTGTCCGCAAAAATCCTTCATCGTGTTAAATTCCTTTTGTGAACCCTAAAGACACTGAAAAGTGTTGAAAGTTTGGCCTACTATTCAGGATGGGTGAAGGAAGGAATGACTACATAGAGTGGTTGACTTATAATGAAGTCCATGATAGATCTCAAAAACCCTGACTCCATACTACTGGTCCTAAATTCACCAATCCTTGTAATCCCATCCCTTGTGATTTTGAGGTTAGGGTTAGGATGTGACATAAAGTTATTAACTTCATGTTGGAATAGAGCTACTAAGGTGATGACCAACCCACTCTGAACCTCTAAGTTATATCCCTCTTGTGTGTGGATGAATTATGGGGTACTTTCCAAAATTTGTTGGAAACTGCCCTCTTCTCGATCATAGTCAACCTATTCTTCCTCCTCAATGTGAAACCTTGAGCTAGAAACCGACAGATCAACCACTATACCTATTAAGGAACCACAGACACATTTTACGAACCTTCCAGCTATGGAGATAACCAGTAGATGTGGGGTTGATATTAAGGGACAAGATATATTAGCTAATGGTGAGGACTGTGGTAGGGAGCGTTCTTCTAACAAGCATAGTTCACAACTATTCCTAGAGGTTTTAACGTTCTGCAGTTTTTGAGCTGAAAGTCCTAGGTACTTGCACGTCCCCATCTCGTATAAATGTTTAATTTATATTTTAATTATTCTTATAATTAATAATAATAATAATAAAGAAACAATTTAGTTATTTTTTATGTTCTTTTTTTTTTTTAGCAACACGAGATATATCATAAGGGTTTTAATGTTTGTCATGGATTAAAGTCTACCAATGTTTACAAGCCATTTAATTTATATGGTTGCACTAGTTAAGTTATAATCATAATTTATTTTTACATTCCAACAAATTATCCTTTTTATAATTCATCATCATCATCATCATCATATATATATAGATATATAGATATATATATATATATATATAGATATATATATATATAGATATATATATATATATATATATTTATGTTATATTATATAAATCATATTGTTATTATTATTATTAAGTTGAATAATAATAACAACAACAGCATTTGTATAATAAAATAGAAATGCATCTATATTAGAAATAATAAATAAAGATAGCCACATTTCATAATAAATAAATAAAAGTCAACATTTATAATTTATAAATTATAAAATGGTTGGCCCTGAGGGTTAGCTCAATTGGTTTAGGCCATGTTGTTGAATCACCTTGCCATTGGGAGGTCATGGGGTCAATTCAATGCCCTCGGGTTAGAACACATATTTCATTAAATATGGAAGTTTTTTATTACAAGGCCTTCAACAACATTCATTCTTTTGTAAATTTCCATATTAACTTGATTCAACATTAAAATAATTTTAGTAATCTCAAACCAATTAGAAATCGTGAATGGGTCAAACATGGGGTTGTTATGTGCAATAGTATCAATACACAATAGGAGTGTGAAATCAAAAATAAATTACATTTATAAAATTATATGAATACAAATAACTAAATGAAATTCAATAAATAACTTCCCATTCATGTCCAGTATCAGCAGTGATTTTGTCTTCAAGTCATATTGGATTCTAATAATGAAATTATTTAAACCACAAATAAACTATTTAAGAATTGAAAATGACAAAACGTTAATATGGATTGGAAAATCAATGTCCTATGGTGCAAAATTTTAAATACAACCATTTTTTACCCATCTCTTTAATGAGTCTAGATGGTCCACTTAACACATAATTTGTTAATTAATTATTCCGTGTTTTATTAAGAAGAGAATTTTGTTTTGCATAGAGTTTTGTTTCAAAACAATACAATATGAGATTAATACAGTCTTAATAAATTACGTGATAGACAAATAAAAGTCAATAAATGGATTCATTATTAAATTAAATGAGATGAGATGATTGCATATACAAATAGTTGATTTAAGAATATATGAAAAAAAAAATATTCGTTAAAAATTGAATACCCTACAACTTAACGAGTAGTATTCACTTATGAGCCATCACCCATTAGCCTAAATAGTCAACTTAATACTTATTATCAAGAAATTAAAAGACTTATTTTTCGAAAAAAATGCATCATAATATATGGATATTATAAATCACATTTATATACTCATATTAATGGACATAACTAAGTACAAGTCAATAATATAATTCTAGCTCAAGTGATGATTTCAGTTTATTTAAAATATGAATTTACAAAAAAATGACTTTAAATAATGAAATTAGATGCCTTACAATTCAAAAACTTCAATGACATAATTCATCCATGATTGTGTCTAATCAAACCTTGATAATCCACTTATCAATTATTATCATCATATATACGTTTTTTTAAGAAATGCAAAATTATTTAGAATACATTCTTATCTCAAAAATTACATATCACATTTATGCGCTCATATTAGTGCATTTTATATGTAAACAATGAATAACTCACTTTGTACCTTGTTGATTTTCAATATGATATGATTGCAGTTACAACCATTAATTGATTCAAGCATATAAATTTATGAAAACTATCAATTGAGAAATCACATATCTTATGCTTCAAAAATATCAAATCATTTACCTATGACACATTTCTCATTAGCCTTACTAGTGAATTATGCATTGTGAATAGTGAATATTGCACATAACATTTATCAAGTAAATTATTATAATTTCTTTAGTAAGAATAGCACCTTTGTTTGCAAGTATTTTATTACAAGGCCTTCAACAACATTCATTCTTTTGTAAATCGCCATATTAACTTGATTCAACATTAAAATAATTTGCAAGTAATTTCAAACCAATTAGAGATCATGAATAGGTCAAACATGGGGTTGTTATGTACAATATTATCAATACACAATAGGAGTGTGAAATCAAACTCTTAGAAGAAATTGATTTAAGATAAATCATATTAGTATGTCAAACATAAAATAAATATATTATAGTTATGGACAACATGCTAGATTCCTCGATGTTTAAATTTTATGTTTGGCAACTCTACCCCCTTTCCCCCAACCTACGAGGGATTTGTTGATTGAATGACGGTGATGTGAGGATGTTATTGTAAATGACAAGGATAGGTGTCCCTTGCATTGCATTTAGACTAGTCTACTAAAACCTTAGTAAAATGTTCTTGTGCTCAATTTCCTACGGTCCCTTTGTGCCTTTATGAAGCACTAATGAGGGGGTCATCATTCATCTTCATAGCATGCAAGCATCCACTATAAAAGTTATACATTGTTGATCTAGGTATTTCAAGAAGGTTAGGTACCATTGATCTATCTCCACTCAAATCCAAGTACATTTAATGATATTTCTTAAATGGGTATTCAAGTCATTCCATTATGATGGACAGAGTCACAAATTGAAGTAAACAAGAAAATTTAGTGGTGAATTCTTGTAAGTAGTGGAGGCAAGGGTTTTCAAATATTAGCATAGTTGATGGTAGTGTGGATATTTATCTCTCCTTGTAAACATTTTCAAAACCAATAACAGTCTCGATGTAAATTTAGTGTCAACCAATTGTATGGAAAATCATGATTGACCATTACTTTCACTAAGAAGAGAAAATGATAAGCATTTTTAATGGGGAAGAAATAAATGTGAAACATAACCCATGTATTTTAGTTGAAATTTATATAAGTCCCTGTGTTCTTTAATTATTAAATAATTAATGTAAACACAAATAAATTATCATTAAGATATTGATTTTGAAGATTAAATATGTATTAAAAGGCATTCATCTAGGACACTTGATTTTTCATGTAGCCTGAATAAGCCACTTAAAGCTGATTATCAATTAATCTTAAATAGTTTTATATAAGATAAATCTTTACTTGCATTAATAGCTTTATTTCAAAAATAAATTACATTTATAAACTTATATGAATACATATAACTAAATGAAATTCAATAAATAACTTTTGAGTCTTGTTGGATTCTATGAGATTATTTTAAGTACAAATAGTTTATTTAAGAATTCAAATTTACAAAATGTTAATATTGATGGGAAAAGCATGTCATATGGTGTAAAAAGTTTAAAGGCATCCATTTATGGCCCATCTCTTGAATGAGCTTAAACAGTCTACTTAATGCTCGTGGTGAATTTATTAATCCATGTTTTATTAGAAAATTCATTTTCTTTACATGGTTTTTTATTCTAGAAATAACAATTTCACATTTATACATTCATATTAAACCACATGATAGTTAAATAAAAATCAATTAATGCTTTCTTGACTTATTGAATTATATGACATGATTACATATATGAACAATTGATTTAATAATGCATAGTTAGAAAAAGTTGTCAATTCAAAATAGAATAAACTAGTTAGAACTCATAAATAATTAATTTTAAATTATTAATTTTCTAAAAAATATTTTTTTACTTACTTTGAGATCTTTATTTCAAAATCAAATTCCATTTATACATACATACATTCTAAACATAATTTAAGACATACTTTTCTTGTTGGTTTCTATGAGATTATTTCAATTACAAATAATTTATTTAAGAATTGAAATTTACCAAATGTTAATAAAGGTGGGAAAATCAAATGTCATATGTTACATAAAGTTTAAGTACACTTATTTATGACCCATACCTTGAAATAACTTTAGCAATCTACTTAACATTCATTACCAATTAATTATTCCATATGTTGTTAGGAAAAACATTTCATATTACGTGGAGTTTTATTTTTTTTTTAAAGTGCCACATTTACACACTTAGATTAAACTTCATGATATGAAAATAAAAGTCGATAAATGGATTTATATAGACCACTTAAAACT
This sequence comes from Pinus tabuliformis, assembly GCA_031772625.1. NCBI lineage: Eukaryota > Viridiplantae > Streptophyta > Pinopsida > Pinales > Pinaceae > Pinus > Pinus tabuliformis. Next base: position 904,261,256 of record CM062808.1, read on the forward strand.
CATTATCAATTAATTATAATGTGTTTTGTAATATATATATATATATATATATATATATATATATATATATATATATATATATATATATATATATATATATATATATATATATATATATATATATATATATATATATATATATATATATATATATATATATATATATATATATATATATATATATATATATATATATATATATATATATATATATATATATATATATATATATATATATATATATATATATATATATATATATATATATATATACTTACGTTTACATTTAAAAATTGCATCACATTTATGAACTTCTATCAATGCATATAACCAAATAGAATTCTTCAAGTCATTGAATTCTATGAAATTATTTAAACCACAAATAAACTATTTAGGAATTGAAAATGACAAAATGCTAATATGGATTTGAAAATCAATGTCTTGTGGTGCAAAAAGTTTAAATACAACCATTTTTTACCCATCTCTTTAATGAGTCTAGATGGTCCACTTAACACATTGTTAATTAATTATTCGATGTTTTATTAAGAAAAGAATTTTGTTTTTCATGTAGTTTTGTTTCAAAACAATACAATATGAGATTAATACACTCTTAATAGATTATGTAATAGACAAATAAAAGTCAATAAATGGATTCCTTATTAAATTAAATGAGATGAGATGATTACATATACAAATAGTTGATTCAAGAATATATGAAAAAAAAATATGGGTTAAAAATTGAATGCCCTACAATTTAACGAGTAGTATTCACTTATGAGCCATCACCTGTTAGCCTAAATAGTCCACTTAATACTTATTATCAAGAAATTAAAAGACTTATTTTTTGAAAAAATGCATCATAGTATATGGCTCTTATAAATCACTTTTATACACTCATATTAATGGACATAACTAAGTACAAGTCAATAATATAATTATAGCTCAAGTGATATGATTTCAGTTTATCTAAAATATAAATTTACAAAAAAACAACTTTAAATAATGAAATTAGATGCCTTACGATTCAAAAAGTTCAATGACATAATTCACCCATGATAGTATGTAATCAAACCTTGATAATCCACTTATCAATCATTATCATCATGTATATGTTTTTTTAAGAAATGCAAAATTATTTACAATATATTTTTATCTAAAAAATTACATATCTCATTTATGCATTCATATTAGTGCATTTTATATGTAAACAATGAATAACTAACTTTGTGCCTTGTTGGTTTTCAATATTATATGATTGCAGTTACAACCATTAATTGATTTTAGCATATAAATTTATGAAAACTATCAATTGAGAAATCACATATCTTATGCTTCAAAAAGATCAAATCATTTACCTATGACACATTTATCATTAGCCTTAATAGTGAATAATGCATTGTGAATAGTGAATAATGCACATAACATTTATCAAGTAAATTATTATAATTTCTTTAGTAAGAATAGCACTTTTGTTTGCAAGGAGTTCTATTTCAAAACTTATATTTCACATTTATATATGATTATTGATACATATAAGTAAACATAAGTCATTAAAAATAACACACCTCGATGGTTCATGTAAGACAATTTGAATGGAAAACAATTCATTTAAGAACACATGCGCGCGCACACATATCTTAGAAAAAAAATTGATACAACAAAGTCATTGCAAAAACATTTATAAATAATAAGAAATATACATATTAACATAATTGGCAATTCCCATATATTTCAAAAAATATAAAATCATACAAATTGATTCAACAAAAACTATGTCCAAATGTATTGAAAAAATAGAATGTACTTTTCAACAAATTTATAAAAGAACTTATCTCCATGAACTACAATGAAGTACATGTTCTATTGAACATTCGAATGTACTCATGTTTTTGTTTGATATGATGAAGTGTCTTAAGAAAGGGGAATAAAACTTGCATAAGCCATGTATCTTGCTCTTTTCCTGTATATGATTTTATCAAGATGTGGTTTGATCGATATCTAATGAAATGAGAAGTATGCTTTTCTATATCTATTAGCAATACATTTGATTCTTCATAATTATCTCCATATTGGGACCACACATCAATCAACATTTTCTCGTAAAATTATCTTGCTTTCCCTACTTCCAATTTTGTTTGCAAATGACAATGAGACCTGTCCCATGCAAACTTAAAGTCCTCTATATCAATATTTGATTTTCAAGTACTTTTCAAATGTACTTGTCAATGACATTTAATGTCCATATTGCGACATCATAATTTCTTAAGCAATATTTTAATACTTCTTACTGAAAAGGCCTTAAAAAATAGGACCTATCACCAACCTGCCAATCTAGTTCTCTTTGAATATGAAAATTTTGTTCATCTTTGGTGTATGATTGGAAGAATACTCTTCCACTTCAAATATCGACAACATCTTTTGACTTGTAGTAATTCCCAACTGCAACCACATGTATGATATTAATATATCTCCACTTCAACACTTCATTGTTTAAGGACATAAAAACCTATCATTTTAAAAATGATGTTAATATTTATTATGAACCATTTGCATTTGTATGCAAACGTAATTTTACAATGAGTTCAAAGTATCACAAAATACAAATACAATTGCCCCATTAAAATGAACAAACAAATAATATGTTTACTTTATACATAGAGCCTAATACCTTTATTTAATTTGTATGGAATAAAAGTCTTATAAGATGCATTGACCCACAATTTAAATCATTGATTTTAAGACCTGTAACGATCTATTTAATTGCAACTGAAAAATATAATTACAATGGTCTAGTGCAAGTAAACAAACTAATTATATATTAATTTTCACATAGAATATAATACAATTTTTAAATTTCAAACCTACTTAATTATATGTTAATTTATAGAGTTTCTACCTTAGTTTTTTTTGTTGCTTCTTTTAGTACAAATTGTATGTTTATTGTTGGTGCTACATACAACTTAATATAATTTTTCAACTTATATGGAATAAAAAGAGTTATAAGAATGCAATGGGTCATCCTTCACATTACTAATTTCTAAGAGGTATAACGATAACTTAAACCACATTTAAAGCAAATAATTGTAATGATCTAATTAAAACAAATAGACCAGTTATCTATTAATTTTACATATAATGTAATCCATTGTAAAATATATATATAGCATGGGAAATTTTGATATGAAAACATTAAATGACCATTCATCTCACCAAAAATAAAGAAAATTAAAATATTTTATTTTCAGTAATGACAAACCAAATCAACAATTCTTTTATTAGTGTAGTTAAATAAAAGTAATAATTCATGATGTCATACATATAATAGCATGATATAAACATCTGTAATCTTAAGGTACTTCTAAATGTAATTGAACATCCTTCAAAATAACTTGCACATCCATAGCCTTTTTAGTTTATGCAATATTCTCCATAGCTCATTGATCAACCAATTATCCCCTTGATTTGCTCCAATGAATGGAGGGGAAAGAATCACATTTTCTTTTGGATTCTCTTTCACTCTCTCAATTAAATAAACAACTATAATAGTACTGGTTGCATCATATTGGGTATGCATTTCCCACACTTTTTTCAATGATTTAATGTGCATAACTTTCATTGGATTATCAATGACCTTATGTCCCTTTTGTGGCTTACAGTCTGAAGCAATCCACTTAAACACAAGTTTCTTGTAATGTCTCTGAAACCAATTTTTTTAGAAATCTTGTTGTGCTTTGTTTCAAAGCTGTCGTCCAAATTACAATGTCAAGAGATTCATTTTTGAAACACATTTCAAAAAATGATTTTGCATGTGGATGAATCCAAAATATTTTTTTCTCTATTGTGTAATCAAATCAACTCCCATTTCTCAATATGCTCATTGTTTGTTGCTTCATCATCGATGCTATGATAAAAAATGTCCTTTAGTTCAAAAATAACTAGTTTCTTTTCAGTTATTTTGGCTGCAACACAATGGAAAATAATATAGTCAAACAATTTTATTCATGTTACAAAAATTACTAAAATAATTGTTGAAACGATACATTTACCTTGAGTGGTTTTGCACTATTTATAAATGAAACAATAATTTCTTTTATCATCTTGATAGGACCTAGAGTAAACATATTAAACCTTCAATCAAATACCAATACCAAGAAAAACATTAGTAATGCAACCTTTAAAAAGAAACACACACACACACACACACACCTTTAACATTACTTTGATTGTTAATTTTATCCTTTTTATTTGTTCCTATAATAAAAATATACAAAGTTATTGTAGTTACAAGCATTTGAGTTTGAAGAATAATATGATAAACAAGAAGACACGTTATAAGTACCTGATATGACATTATCTTCATCTTTGTGTAGTTGCACCTCATCATCATCTTAGTTACCTTTATTTGTTTCCAAATTAGACATATAAAATATTTTGAATTGTGAAAATGAATAAAATCATTAAATAACAAGGAAAACAAGTGGACAAATTATAAGTACCTGATGTTATATTTTGTTCTTGATTAAAGTTTTGTTTAACTTTCATTTGATCAATGTATTGGTTCTCTTTGCTTGTCACTATAATAAACATAAAAAAAATGTTATAAATTGTGACAATGAACAAAATTCATTAAACAACTATACAAAAAAAGAATCATCTATAATCATCCATAGTAATATTTTGGTCTTGATTGTAGTTTTGTGGTACAGTACCCTGGTCATTATATGCATTCTCTTAATTTCCAACTATAATCAACATATGAAATGATATGAATCACAATAATTTAAAAGAATAATAAAATAAAATAAAAAAAAGATAGAGTCACAATGATTAATACCCATTTCTATCTCCATCGTTCCATGGTCATTTTCTTGATTAATTTCATTCATCTCATAATTCCCTATAATAGTCATCCAAAAATGTTATGAATATGGAAATTAAATAACTTGAAAAATTATCAAGAGAAAAAACCAAACAAATTATGTACCTGGTATGATAACTTCTTCCTCTCCTCCTTCTCCTCCTATTTCTATCTCCATACTTTTTTCAACAACATGAGCACTATGTTGATTAATTTTTTTCTTCCCACTTTCATCATTCTCTATTTTAGAATCTCTATCATTAGTCAATTTAGTGAACCCTTTGACAATTAAGAAATATGAAAAAAATAGTATCCAAAGTATTATAAGAAGAAAAAAATGAATTGTAGTACCCGAATTTTCCAAGAAGTTAACGAATACCAGAATTAATAGTTGAAAAGATTTGTAATTATTTAACATGATTGTCCTTTGTGACTCTGTTTGCACAACAAATGAAATTCTTCTTCCATATGTACAACAAGCCTTGATTAAATTTTTCCCCGCATAAAGAAAACTGACCACTTTTGCGTCACTACATTGTTGGTGTTTCTCCACTAAATCCATCCAGAAATCATAACCTCTCTCATTTTCATCAAATGTGTCTTCAAATGTGTGAGAGTCTTTTATAGCCTTCAAAAATTTTAATTCTGAAGTATAGAAATGTATAATAAGAACTATATCATAACTATAATTGTTTTGGGACTTATATTCATAAATGCCACTAGTCATTTTATAGTTGAACTTGGATTTCTTTATGGAAATTTCCAAAGACTGGCATACATCATTACAAAACCAAATTTCTACTAAGAGAACTATAGTAAAGTCATTCAACTCATTTTTTTCGATAAGAAATCGAAAAAATTCAATGTAATATCGCTTGTGGAATTGTTTTTTTCAAAGCAAGTGTATCCAAAACAACAAGGTCATATGTAAAATTGGTTGCAACTGACATGGAAAAGAGTGCAAAAGTGATGACAAAAGATGAGGGCCCCCAAAATGACAACCAAATTCAAAATTGTTATCAACCTGTTGAACACTTGTTGATCTATTTATCATTCTATCAAGGACTCCACATGCTTGCTAAGAAAGGGACTCTATCTTTGTATTACGTGTTCCTTTGACATTAGTAGACCCCTCCACCGTGTTGCAAAAATTGGTAAATATGATATCATTAATTTCACAATGCTCAAGAATGTTGAATGTAGTAAGAGTCATCTCATTCAAATTTTGATCATGAATTTGACAATATGTAACGATTGCATCCAATATTTTTTGGTTGGTTTTCAATTTAGAACAATAATATTTTAATTTTATGGCATTTGATGGATGATTAATTGGAATAGAAAACCAAATGGTTCCATCCAATAACTTATATGCTACTAAAGCAATTTCTTCCATGGTTAATCCCTGAATGGGCTGAAGAGTCGCTGGTGTTAAACTGTATAAACTATTTCTCTTGTAGTTCTCAAAATCAAATTGGCTTGGAGAACACTTTAATGTGCCTAGTTGGTAACAGTTAAAAACAGTGTCCCATTTATCCCAACTAGGTTCATCAAAATATAAGAGAATTTTTTTATCAGAAAAATTTGTAATTGGAGAGACAAAGAATGAGCACAACATTTCATCATCAACATGATAAAATAATAAATATAAACTAATAAAAATTCAATGTAAAAATGAAACTAAATAATGTGTTATAATCTAATGAGAAATCATTATAAATATAAAAAAAATATGACTTATATTATCAACTTTAGTCATTTATCTACAACAAAAATAGATACAATAATAAAATGTTAAATGTAAAAATAATTAAAATTACATACCTTCTCTTCAGCTGTCTCAGAACATCCAATCCTCCTTTTCTTTAATTTGTCATTGGCAATTAAGAAATGTCTTGCCGAGCACACACAACCAATAAATGGAGTTTTGAAGAATACCTTATTTGCATAATTAATTGACAACAAATGTGGATCACCTCAGTGGGTTCAATTAATGGATGCAACAATCAAGAATTACATTTTTTATATTTTTTTCGCTTCTCTCGATACATTATACTTAGGATTTGTTAAAATTTCTTTCACTGCTTGAATGGTATGTTGACCATCAACTATCCAAAAATTGATATTCTTAGAATTTAGATCTGTCTCATTTATAATTTTGATAGGGTTTACCAATGGATCAGGCTCATTGATGTCAAATGGAATCAGAAGAGCATCGGGTAATGAGGTTTGAATTTTTTCTAGGAATGATTTCACTAATACTTGAACATTTAAATTATCTTGTGATCTTAATTTGAACACTTTGGGGGCTTTTTTACATCTTTCGACAACCACTTTCATATTAAAGGAGTTTGAAAATAGATAGCAATGCTTGAAGGCTTCATGAATCTCATCACATTGGTTTGCAAGGTTATAGTTGTTTCAAATTTAACTTTCCTAGTTTTTTGAAATTCTATAGTGAGCTTGAAATCACTTTTTGTTATATTCTCCTCCAAATCAAATAAATATACTCTTCTCAAAGCAAGTAATTGAGAATCAATTTTATCAAGAAATTTACTTTTTTGTTGTAAATGAAGAAGTACAGATGATGTTTTTTTACTTCTTACATAGTGATATCTCAGAACAGTGGCGATGCATTTTAAAAGATCTGCACAACTATTTAGTCCAGATTTAGAGAAGCTCTCAAAGTTATCCAAATTGAACATTGAAATCTTTATTGTATTTGTTGAATCAATACTTGAAGCTTCAATCAAATCTGGTTTAAAATTTGTATACTCCAAATTGACGTGAAATTAATTTTACCTCATTTTCTTTAATCATTTCCACTTGAAAGTCAATGTCATTTTCATTGTAAGCATAGCAATTAATTATTATTCCTAATATCTCTGGTTCTTTTCCATCTATTGATCCAAATAGATACATATCATGAAACATATTCATCGAAGCTTCTATTTGGATGTACCAATCTTGCACAAACTCATTATATGTATTGTATTTTTTAATCATTTCAAAAGTAGAAGTAGAAGGTGTTATTAATACTACCTTTTCAGTTGAATAGCTTTTCTTTTTCTTAAGTGATGGTTGTAACATTTCATTTTCTTTTGGGCCAACTAATTCTGCAAATAACAACAAAAACAATATTTGCATTAATCAAAATGAAAATATAATTTCAAATATTGTCACATAATGTTCTTATAAATACTAAAAAACCATCTAATCTAACCATTTCTAAGAGAGTGTACATAAAATATAAAACCACCATACGAGTTGAAGGAAGCAATGTTTGTATATCACTTTTTTTTGTTTCTTCTTGACTACTTTACTTTGAATTTCAAGCACACCAGATTTCGCAGTTTCTAGAAAAAAAATTATGGAATACATGAAATACCAAATATTATTAAACAACCTTATCATACATGATTTCCATTTACATGGACAATAATAAATGAGTACATATGCTATGCAAGTTTTACTATATGACACCAAAAAGTTATCACGTAGGTAAAATTGCTAAGAAAAGAAACCACCTAATCCAACCATTTCTAAAAGAGTACATAAAATATAAAACCACCATATCAGTTGAATGGGGCATCATTTGTATATCATTTGTTTTTCTTTTTCTCTTTGCTACTTTACTTCAAATTTCACGCCTAGCAGTTTCCATGGTTTCTAGAAAGAAAAGTATTATGGAAGACATGAAATAACAAATAGTATTAAACAACCTTATAATACACGATTTCCATTTACACGCACAATAATAAATGAGTACATATGTTATGCAAGTTTAGTATATGCCACTAAAAGTTATCACATAGTTACAATTTCTTGGAAAAAAAAATACCCATGTTAGTATGGGTTGTCCTCATTAAAATCCCACTCCTAAGGCTATTTCCATATGTTTTATTAATCAACAACGAGTTATTAACACAATGTCTAACGATTGTAACAAAGTATAAACTAAAATTGTCATACCATTTAAAGAACTTGGTGTCGTGTTTCTTGAACTTCCTTTTTCCTTGGATGCTTCCTTTGAATTCTCGCTAGCTTCATAGTCCATGGTATCTGAAAATAAAGTAAAAAATTGTTATCATAGTTTCAAATTATTGATGAAAATATGAATTTATAAATACTATAACTACTCACATCATTATATGTGTAACAAAATGAACAAGAACATAACAAGTGTAGAACTCACAATAATAGCTAATCAAGGTTAGAAAATGGCACCCCCAAATAATTTATTATGTTCTTGTAATCGTGAATATAGGAAAGCAAACATCTACTAGGTTTCCTTCTAGCACGAGCATAAGAACATTTCCAAAAGACATTACATTGGGAATAAATAAAAACAATTGTAGAAACTACAACATCATATGTACACAAAATTTATCTCTTCTAGTCATGTACATTCTTAGTTTGCTTTAGAAAAAATAAAAGCAAAACACAATGAAAGAACATTAACTATGGCGATCGTTAGATTTTCTTCTAGATCTTCGTCTAGCACAAAGAAAAACACATAGAAACTTTGCAAGGTGAAAGAAATATAAAATGTGATATAATTACTTCTAACACGAACAAAAGCATATTGCCAACAAGAATCTTAAAAAGCAAAGGAAATATTCGCATCCTAGATTTATTTATATTACAAACGCATGGATATTGTCAAAAAAAACATTGTAAGGCGAAATAAATGTAGCACGTGCTAGAATTATTTTTAGTATGAACACATTCATATTTCCAAGAAAAACATTGCAAAACAAAATAAATATAGCACAAGCTAGATTTCCTTCTACCACAAACACAAACACATTGTCATTAAAAATATTGCAAGGCAAAGGAAATGTAACCCATGCTAGACTATATTCTATTGCATACAAGAAGATTGCCAACAACAACATTGTATTGTAAAGCAAATCTAGTGGATGCTAAATTTCCTTCTAGCAAAAACATAAACACAATGTCAATAAAAACACTGTAATAATAATATTTCTTGGGACATTTGACCTTGCCTTTTAGAGACTATGAGGTTTTAGTCCATGCCTACATAGACTGTTGTTATAATATAAAAAATGTTAAACCCAAAAATGATTAGAAGGCCCTTCATATGGAATATGTAGTCTAAGAATGGGATAGTGTACAAAGATTCCCTCCTATAAAAAACACAAGAACGTTGCAAATAACAACATTACAAGGTGAAAGAAATATAATGCATACTATATTTCCTTCTAATGGAAACATTATCACATAACAACATTGTAGGGTGAGAAAAATTTAGTCTGTGTTACATTTACTTATAACACAAACATATAAAAATTTCCAATGGCAACATTACACGACAAAAAAAATCTAGCACAAGCTAGATTTCCTTTTAGCCTAAACAGAAACATGTAAGCATTCACAACATTCCAACGTAAAATAAAATCTAACATGTGTTAGATGTCCTTTTAGCGCAAACTTGAGCACGTAGAAACATTGTAGAGTGAGAAGTCTATCAAGTGCTAGATTTATGTCTACCACAAATACAAGCATGTTGCCAACAACAACATTGTAGACTATAAGAATTCTAGATTGTGTTAAATTTTCTTCCAACACAAACACAAGCACATTTTAATTTGAAAGAAATTTAACACATGTGTTATATTTCCTTTGAGCACAAACACAAGAACATAACAACATTGTAGGACTAAATAAGTTTAATGTGTGCTAGATTAACAACATTTCAATTTAAAATAAAATCTAACATGTGTTAGATTTCCTTTTAGCGCAAACTCGAGCACATAGAAACATTGTAGAGTGAGAAATCTAGGAAGTGTTAGATTTATGTCTACCACAAATACAAGCACGTTGCCAACAACAACATTGTAGAGTATAAGAAATCTAGCTTGTGTTAAATTTTCTTTCAACAGAAACACAAGCACATTTAAATTTGAAAGAAATCTAACACATGCTATATTTCCTTCTAACACAAACACAACATAACAACATTTTAGGACTAAATAAGTCTAATGTGTACTAGATTAACAACATTGGGATGTAAAAGAAAATCTAACATGTGTTAGATTTACTTTTAGTGCAAACTCAAGCACATAGAAACATTGTAGAGTGAGAAATCTAGGAAGTGCTAGATTTATGTCTACCACAAATACAAGCACGTTGCCAATAACAACATTGTAGAGTATAAGAAATCTGGTTTGTGTTAAATTTTCTTCCCACACAAACAAGCAAAATTAAATTTGAAAGAAATATAACACATGTTATATTTCCTTCTAGCACAAACACAAGAACATAACAACATTTTAGGACTAAATAAGTCTAATGTGTGCTAGATTAACAACATTGCAATGTAAAAGAAAATCTAACATGTGTTAGATTTCCTTTTAGCATAAACTCAAGCACATAGAAACATTCAAGAGTGAGAAATCTAGCAACTGCTAGATTTATGTCTACCACCAATACAAGCATGTTGCCAAAAACAACATTGTACAGTATAAGAATTCTAGATTGTGTTAATTTTCTTCCAACACAAACACAAGCACATTTAAATTTGAAAGAAATCTAACACATGTTATATTTCCTTCTAGCACAAACACAAGAATATAACAACATTGTAGTACTAAATAGGTCTAATGTGTGCTACATTAACAACGCTACAATGTAAAAGAAAACCTAACATGTGTTAGATTTCCTTTTAGCTCAAAGTCAAGCACATAGAAACATTGTAGATTGAGAATTCTAGCAAGTGCTAGATTTATGTCTACCACAAATATAACAACACTACAATGTAAAAGAAAATCTAACATGTGTTAGATTTCCTTTTAGCTCAAAGTCAAGCACATATAAACATTGTAGATTGAGAATTCTAGCAAGTGCTAGATTTATGTCAACCACAAATACAACATATTGCCAACAACAACATTATAGAGTATAAGAAATCTAACTTGTGTTAAATTTTCTTCCAACACAAAAGCAAGCACATTTAAATTTGAAAGAAATCTAACACGTGATATTTCCCTCTACCACAAACACAAGAACATAACAACATTTTAGGACTAAATAAGTCTAATTTGTGCTAGTTTAACAACATTGCAATGTAAAAGAAAATCTAACATGTGTTAGATTTCTTTTTAGCGCAAATTCAAGCACATAGAAACATTGTAGGTTGAGAAATCTAGGAAGTGCTAGATTTTTGTCTACCACAAATACAAGCACGTTGCCAACAACAACATTGTAGAGTATAAGAAATATCGCTTGTGTTAAATTTTCTTCCAACACAAACCCAAGCAAATTTAAATTTGAAAGAAATTTAACACATGTTATATTTCCTTCTAGCACAAACGCAAGAACATAACAACATTTTATGACTAAATAAGTCTAATGTGTGCTATATTAACAACATTTTAATGTAAAAGAAAATCTAACATGTGTTAGATTTCCTTTTAGCACAAACTCAAGCACATAGAAACATTGTAGAGTGAGAAATCTAGCAAGTGCTAGATTTATGTCTACCACAAATACAAGCACACTGCCAACAACAACACTGTAGAGTATAAGAAATCTAGCTTGTGTTAAATTTTCTTCCAACCCAAACACAAGCACATTTAAATTTGAAATAAATCTAACACATGTTTTATTTTCTTCGATCACAAACACAAGAACATAACAACATTGTAGTACTAAATAGGTCTAATGTGTGTTAGATTAACAACATTACAATATAAAATAAAATATAACATGTGTTAGATTTCTTTTAGCACAAACTCCAGCACATAGAAACATTGTAGAGTGAGAAAGCTAACAAGTACTAGATTTATGTGTACCACAAATACATAGACATTGCCAACAACAACATTGTAGAGTATAAGAAATCTAGCTTGTGTTAAAAAAAATTTCAACACAAACACAAGCATATTTAAATTTGAAATAAATCTAACACATTCTATATTTCCTTCTAGCACAAACACAAGAACATAACAACATTTTAGGACTAAATAAGTCTAATGTGTTCTAGATTAAGAACATTGCAATGTAAAAGAAAATCTAACATGTGTTAGATTTCCTTTTAGCACAAACTCAAGCACATAGAAACATTATAGAGTGAGAAATCTAACAAGTTGTGATGGATTTCTCACACAAAACAATCTCATACTCACCTCCATATCCCTCCACATGCTCCTCCCCATCTAGGAGATGCATATACATGTTTATAAACCACATCAAGTAAATTGTCTCTCTCACTCATGTGGAATCCTGGGTCTTTGTAATATTTCCCAAACTATGCAAATAGAACAAACTCTTAAGATGGATCTAAAGGAAAAGCTTGTACATTGAGAAATTTGATCCCTTTGTAGGCTATCTAAATCTAGAGTTAAGATGAATCTAAAATGGTTTAATTATTAATAATTATAATTCTTATTTTATTTTATTTTATATTATATTTATGTAATTTAACTAAATTAACAAGTTTAAATAACATTACATAACCTTAGAACATCTCATTCACTTTGGGCTAAAGTCTCCCATGTAATCATTCATGTTGGACTAAAGTCTCTCCATGCAATTATTTAAATCTATAGATATTTATTTTTATCTTAATCAATAATATTTAATATAAAGTAGAAAACATAAACTTGGAAAAGCCCATAAATATTATAAATATCAAGTGAATTACAATGAAATTTGAACCATTTAAAATTATAATTTTATATTTTTATTTTGGAAAAATTTCAAACCATAAAATTGATAATAATAAAAATTTTATTAAATATATGGTTATTTTATTTAATTTTATAAATATTATATACAATAATACATGAAAAATGTAATATAATTTCAAAAATTGTAATTTATAATTTTAAAATTACTAATAAAAAAATATTAACATGCCAAATTCTTTATTATTATTAAAATTTGTAGATATTTATTTTCATTTTAATGGATAATATTTAATATATAATGGAAAGTATAAATTTGGAAAGGGCTACCCATATTATAAATATTAAGTGCATTATAATGTAATTTGAACCATTTAAATTTATGATTTTATATTTTTAATTTAAAAATAAAATTAAAACATATAATTAATTAAATTTATGATTTTACATTTCTAATTAAAAAAATTTCAAAACATAGAATTAAAAACATATTGAAAAGAGGGTCCTTTGCATGGAGCTGGTAGAAATGTTCATTGCAAATGAGACAAGGTGTCATTGAAATCATATTATACACTTGTTTGATTCATCACTGTAATGAGCCAAGGTATACGAATTTTAGGGATACCCAAAGAGCAGCGAGTAGCTAAAATTCTTTATGCCAACACTATGGAACTAGAGGGAATGGATTCAATGGAGATCAAGACCTTGCTTTGTTCTTTGCTAAGTGGAAGAGGTCCCTATAAATAAAAAATTTCCTGGAGATAGGGACAAGCAACTAATAACAAGCAAAAGCACTAACAATGTATCAAGGAGTCAAGTTCCTCAAGGGCATTGTGCAAAGGGATGTAGTTATTGTTGAGGACTCCAACATAATCACAAGATTTAATTTAAGGGAAATACCATTGTACTATGAGGAGCATACAAGAGTATGCTTATGTATTACTACTATATTCAATGCTAACCTTAAAATTCATGAATGGTATATGTTGAACCAGTGTTATGATTTATTATCTATGTTGTTTATAATCAAAGTAATAATGAGAACCAACACCTTGCAAAAAAAGAACAATTATCATGAAGTATATGGAAAGTGAACCAAATGGTAGCATACCCTCCTAGTGGAATTATGTCTTTCATAGTTGAATATTACCTTGTTATTGAGTCACAAGTGTAATCACTCAATCAAATGTTGTAAACATACCATTGTCATTTTGGAACTAGATTGGTAAGCCTATAATAAATGTTATGTTAATTTATAAATAAGATTAAATACTTGTTGAGTAGCAATGACATGGTACACTAATTAGACCAGTGTAGATCCATCTTAATTCTGAATTTATTAAATGCTAAGAGGGATCAAATTTTTTGGCATGCAAACATTTCTTCAGGTTTTGCACTAAAAAAAGAGGTTTTCACTTCAAAAAATTGACCCCTCTCAATAATTGATAAATGATTTAGGCTAATATATCAAATGATTTAAATAGCTGAATTCACATTGTATTAATATAAAAAGTTATTAAATCATTTATAATTCAACTTTATATTTTCTTTTAATTTAAAATATATTGATAAATTATACTTGTTAAATAATTGATAATTAAATATATCATTTATATTAAATTTTAAATCTATTTTTTTTAGATTTAATGATAATTTTGTCTCACTTATATTAATTTCATTATTTTTATTAAATATTAAAATTTTATTATTTTAAAAAAGTTTACTAAAATCACTATTGAAATTTCAAAATTTTAAAGATATTAACATTTATACACAATTCAATTAAAAGGCTCAAACTTACATAACTTAGAAGGCTCTCTTATATATAATTTATTTAGTTAAAAAGCATTTAATTTAAACAATTTGTTAAACTGTCTATCATTAATACCAATCTAGATCCATTTTAACTCTTTATCTACTAAAAAGGATTTAAATCCCATGGACAATACCATGGGTTCTCATAAACTCAGAGCTCAAAAACTAACTTGACCAAGTCAAATTTACCATAACTACCCAATAAAAATTAATTAAAAAAATAATAACTTTTTATTTTAATATAGGGTTATTTTTATTTTTATTTCAAATTTACCTTAACTACCCAACAAAAATTGATAAAATAAATAATAACTTATAATTTTTATTTAATAATGTTATTTTTATTTTATTTTAAGTAACCAAAATTATAATATATATAAAACATTTCACCCAAAAATAATGAAAAAAATGTAATTAAATTAATTACATTTTACACCATTAATATTATTAAACATTTACCTAATCCATTAATATTATTAAACATTGACCTAATTACATTGTACACCATTAATATTATTAAACATTTACCTAATTACATTATACACCATTGAACATTTGAAAAAAACTAAGGAGAAAGAAGAGTATCAACATGAACATTAAAGACCAACACCAACTTTGAAAGAATTTCTTCGCTATCAGGAGCCAACTCTAAATAAAGCCACTCTACAAGTGTGTCATAGCTTTTATTACTCTGCCATATAGTGCATACATCTCGCTCAATGTTGGGAATTGATATGTAATTTGCAACCACCTTGTCTCTTTCATGATAAGCTCCAGTGCAAATATTGTCACAATAGTACAATTTCAGGGACAGGAAAATATTAAAAGACTCGTTGTAGTAAACAAAAAAAAAAAAAAAAAAAAAAATTAAGTTATTTTATACTGGTTATTTTTATTTTAATTAGATTTCGAAACTATTTTAAAATTTGACGAAAAAAATGTTAAATAATTGACATCGTTTTTATCAATCAAATTCAAAAATATTCTATATGCAAAAAAATGTACAATCACATTAAATTCAACTACTGTAAATACTTTGCAAGAGAAGTTTCGTTATATGTTTAAACACTTATATTGGACTTTGACGGAAGAAACGAGAACATAAGGAGTCAAGACACGTTCTACGGTGGATGTGCAATAACCATCAAAGTTGGCATCCTTTTCATTGTGCAATTTGTTTATCGAAAATCTAAGTAAGATGTTGTAGAGCTTGATATCCACTGTTTAGGCATTGAACCATACCGCTTTCTATTTGATTTCTATTGTTGATTTTTTAATAAACAGTTAGTTAATACAACATTAACTGCTAGAACAAAAATAAGGAGTGGTGAGATTTTTTTATCAAATGAGTGAAAAAAGTACCTAGCCTCTTTCTTGTTACTATACCTCCCCACTGCGAAGTATGCTAGGTATATAGCAATCTATAAATTGCTGAAAGCTTATTATTTTCTTTAGATTTTTTCCATATGGCTTGATTTAAGCCAATGTTTTCTAGAAATTTTTATTTTAAATTATTTTAATTTTATTTTAATTTTTTTTATTGGACAAGCAGTCAACTCAACTGATATTTGGAAAAAGCAGTCACACTTCAAATCAACGGTTAAAAGTGTGTCACCTGATCCAACAGAGCAGAGCAAAACTTCAAAGCAGTTAAAAGTGTTGACGATTGTTGATCCATACCCTTAAAAACTGATATCCATTGCCATGCATTGATAACATAATAGATAAACTTCAAGGAACTAAAAATTTTGGTAAGATTAATTCAAATTCACTTGTAAATAACGTGATTAGGGAAATTAGTTGTACAACAAATAACCAGTAATATAAAAGGAGATCTGCCTCATTGTATGCAATGGCCCCATTTGATATAAAGATCATATTTTACATCTCCCATGCATTGTGTATTTGGTCTTTCATATTGACAAACAATACCAAGAAGAAAGAGAAGAACAAAAGATCATCCTTAATCGGTTAAAAACAAATATTGGTATGTTAACAAAAATGATGACCCATCGAATGACAAAGAAAGAGGAATGCTCAAGAAAGAAGGAAATTCTCATCAAGAGGATACTAAGGTTAAACAACCTGAAACCTTCTGAATTTGAGGACTTCCTCGTTATCTTCCACCATGCTTTAAGGTGAGACAGCTATATGCAATCTTTGAAGCAGCAAAGGAGACCCTCGATAGTATCATCGGAGACATTCAAAATGCTGTTGAAGGATCAGTTCTACGATATTGGATATCAAGAAGATCCATTTAATTGTGATATTTTCACAAACACAAGAAAAATTGTTCAGGACTACACCACTGAATATAAGAAATCAGCAAGCTTGCTAAATCTCAAAGTAGAAGTTCCTCAAACGTTGATAAAAAAATTGAGGAGAACTACATGGCTACATCAGAAAGGAATTTACCCCATTTGAAGTAAAGAACCTTAATGATGCTGGTAAGAAGGCTCTATTTATTGAGTACAAGAACAGAAAACCAGCAGTGGGGAAATGGAAAACCAAGGAAAGGTACCTAACATCAAAAATCTCCTAAGCAAACGAACAGAAATAGGACTTTCACCACTGCTCAGTGACTCAAAGACAACACCAGGAATCACTGCAATCATTGCAGTGTTGATTTATGGGCACACTGAGAAATAATGCTGGAAATTACATCTGAAATTATATCCTACAATTTGGAAGAAAACATCTACGAGAATGTTGAGTGACAAAACTGGAAAGTTTCCAGAAGAGAAGAATATAGCTTATATGAGTGCAGACCACCAACTAAAGAGGACACATTATTTAATCCATTGTCACATATTTAAAGGCATATGTCCATCTGCGTGCAATTTTGACTTGTCTAGCAGGGTATAACTCATGAGGTACTCACCGATGAAGCTTGATATGCATTATCCAAAACAAGCAGCAAACTTCACTTTTCCAGCAAACAATTAGTAAAATTTTCATTTTCCAATCTTCTTAGGCAAAGGATCGA
Organism: Pinus tabuliformis; assembly: GCA_031772625.1. Taxonomy (NCBI): domain Eukaryota; kingdom Viridiplantae; phylum Streptophyta; class Pinopsida; order Pinales; family Pinaceae; genus Pinus; species Pinus tabuliformis. Next base: position 904,279,566 of record CM062808.1, read on the forward strand.
TTCAGCAACCCCCAAAACCCTCAGCACACTCTGTTTAAAAAAATAGCAATTAGTTTTGGGCTGGACTATAATCCCTCATCAAATTTTCGACCGCAAGTCCACTGGAGGGGCATCAGATAAAAAGGTGTGTTTTGCTTAATTTTTGTGAAATGCGCTCACCAATCAGGTTCCAACCCACAAGTGCTCACAGAGATGACTTAATAATGGCAAGTTTAAGTTGTCAGCAGAGAGTCAGACTCGTGACCTAGTTAACTAAGGTCAGCAGCAGAGCCCAGCTGGGTTTCACCCCAGGAGAACCCTGAAAACTCTGTTTTTTTCAACAGAGCTGGTTGGTAACATAGCAATAAAGAAGATTAAGAGCTCAAGCCCAACCTATGTTCTTATTAAGATCTACGACCTCGTTCTAATCAAAAAAATGGGAGCTAATGTTAAAAAGAGAAGCCCAGCCCATGTTCTCCTTAAGGCCTGCGACCCCACTCAACTCAAAAAATGGGAGATTCCGTATAAAAAAAAGGCCCACGACTATGTTCTTAAGGCCTGGGGCTGCCCACCTCTCTTCCTCGCAAATAGTTGGCCTCCATCTAGACCTTCTCATGTTTAGACGCCCTCCATCTAGACTTCTAATCTTTAGAGCCTTTTGGGTTCCACCTGTGTCTAACCAAAGGAGGGTGCAACGAAGTAATTTTGGTACTCAGAAATCTCAAGCAGAGAACCGCTTATCCAATTGGCTAGTGAATGTCATTTGCCAAAAAGTACCCTTGGGTTCAATGTGATTGGACTGAGCAACTGATTATATAATATGGCCCCATTGTCTATGGCACAGATGGGATTGTAGGTCGTGGAAGAGAAAGAGGCCGTGATTTCGATCAGATGAACAAATGCATGGAGTGCCTGCGGAGCCTGATTTCTGATACAGTTTAGCCTTAGAACATATGGATGCCTGCTCTTGGAAGCTTAGAATTTTAACGAGTATATGAATTTTGTGTATTCTCACATCTTTGACGAATGAATCGATTTGATTGAGTTAAGCAAAGAGTAGTCAATTCATGCTAGTATTTTCCAATTTCTCTCCCAACAATCTAAGTTTAAATTGATCATGCAGATTCCCCCTGGGATAGGCAGTCTCCTTGGTCGGGCAAGGCCATCAAGGTGACAGTGAGTGGCTTGCCTATTATGCGTCTAGGCTGTCCCATTGAGGTAGGACTTTTCCTCCTAGGTGATAATTTGAGTGGTAACAGTGAGTTTGGGTGATATTTATGAGTTAAACTTTAAAGAATAAGTCGGGATTGATTCAGATTCAGCTGATTACTCTGTTTCCTCTTAAAACATAGTCAAACTCGCGACTCCACTTGACTGCGAAGAGTCTGATAACACTGCCAAAAGCTTCGTATGGCATATGGCATAAATTGCAGAGCAGTAAAAGCATTAGTGGACTGAAAAGAAAATGTCATACAGATCAACTTGGTTAATAATTTACTCAGTCCATCTATATTTAAGAAGCACATCTATAATAATTGAAAAGCCACTGACCTTGAAGAAGGGATGGTTGAGGTTCTGTTCCTCCATCTGTTTGAGGACTGCAAGCCAATCTACTCTTTTGGGCTTCATTATTCTCACCCACTTCATGATTAATTCAGATGGATCATCCTCTTCTGATAAACAAATTATATGTTTCATCAAGCCATTGCTCCTTCCAGACAACTTTGGAGGCAGAGCTTCTATGAGCCTTTTTGCGCCTTATCCAATCCATTGTCGTCTACATCAGCCCACCTCAATCCCTTGCCCTTTACTTGCTGGTTGTCTTTATCTCCCCCAACATCAGAATCTGATTCGTCCTCTGCATTTTCAACCTCAACTTCATAATACTTTTCTTCTTCGGTTTTGTTGCTTTGTTGTCGTTAATGGGTGTCCGGGGCAACAAGTCGGAGTGCAGAGAATCGAGAATGTAATATTCTGGGAGGCACGGAAATTGCAAAGCACGTGGAGCATAAACTGCAATGTACAGAACCCTAGAATTGCATTGCACACATAAATCCTAAGATAAGTCAGCTGGCATCAAAATCAAAAAAGCATAGCACTTGGAGTGCATTAAATTTTGATGTGTGGAACCTTAAATTTGCATTTGTGCACAACATAAATCCTATTCAGCATGGGAAACCTTTCAGGGAAACATCCTATTACATATAACAGAAAGCGCAGCACCTGTAGTAAATTCCAGGGAAGAATAAAGATGACCCTTGCAATTATGTCAGCTTCAATTACACAGGCACACACAAAAATACAAAATAGTTCCATTTTAACCCTCAGTAGATTCAAAGTACTTTGTGAATTTGAATGATGAACCTTGGGGTCCACAAAAGAAGTGAGTTAAATTTTGGAAGGAAAATAATGCTAGAAACAAGATGTGACCTGATCATGATTTCTATTCTGTTATGATACCATTGTCAGGCCAGTGCTTTAAATTAAATTTAGATGATATGATTGCAGGGTTAAATTTTTCTTTTCTCATTACCATAACACCCCCTTATTTTTTGCCAAGTCAGGGACTGATTTCCCAATCTGCTGCTAAAATCTATTCATATCAGAACTGCACTTCTGGGTATATGGCTGAGAATTCTCTTATTTTTCCTGGAACCCAACTTGGGCCAGCAATAGTAAACTCCCACATTTTTACAGTGAGACTACAGCTCAGCTGACATGGCACTAAAGTTGGTACCAACTTATTTCAGATGCATCTCATGGAAAGTGAGTATTGAAAATAAATAATTGGTACAATGAACCATAGCCATTAACACAGATAGTCCTTACCATTCAAATATCCACTCCTAAATAAATAAAAGATGAAC